>SNQJ01S0004511.1:481581-528361 GCA_010110895.2 Picea sitchensis
TATTTAAATAATAAATTTAATGGAGAAATTACTAAGTGGACAAGTGGTTAGAAGTGGGTTAGCCCTAAAATAAGGAAAGTGGTTTAAGATGGTTAGAAGGTAACCCCTTGAGGTAAAGTGAAGTGATGAGTGTAATATAATTCAAAGTGGATACAAAATAAATTATTTAAATAATGAATTTAATGGAGAAATTACTCAGTGGACAAGTGGTTAGAAGTGGGTTAACCCTAAAATAAGGAAAGTGGGTTAAGATAGTTAAAAGTTAACCCCTTGCTGAAGCTATATGAAAGTATAAGTAAGAGGAAAGAATCTCATTTTAATCACACTTGAGCATATTGAATATATACAAGTGACTAAGGTAACCAAAGGATATCTAAGACGAATTTCAGAGGGAAAGTGAAGTAAAGAAGGCCAAAATTGAAGAGAGGATAAATTCTTTTGATGATGCTTTCTAAGGTATGTTATTTACAGGTCATCTCACCATTTTCGCAATAAAAGTTTTTCTAGAATGATTCAGACCGTGAAATTGGGAGTTCATTGAGTCAACATATCCAAGTATCCGTGATAAAAAAAATTGCTTGTGGGTCATTGTATTTTTGGCGTTACACGCCGTGGAAAATAGGGTTTGTGGCTAGTCCTAAAACTAGTCTAAAGTAGGTGTTTCGGGTATAAACGTCATAAATTATTCATAACAGATCCAAATTTAGTAAGACAAAATGTATTGGTTAGAGTACATTATGTAGTATTCTGGGTACAATTTTCATATCAATACAACAAATATTTCATGCGGGGAACACTCTACAGGTTCGCTCTCTAGAATAAGCCAAAATTCAACAAGGTATGCCATTTTTTCTATAAATCCTTTTCTGAGAGGTTCCAAGTAGTGAAATGTGGATAAATTGCATGAAATACATCGAAGAACATTATTTACCATTTTCAGATCTTTATTCATGACAGGTACATAGTTATGATTATTACAAGTTAGGGTTTTTGACTAATCCAAAATTAGGCATGTGAGACTAAAGTGAAGTTTGATAAAATTCTAGTCTCTTGTTGTTAAAGTTAAGGAAGGTTTTCAGGTATAATCACCAGTTCTATTACAGAGTTACAAATCAGATTTGGATGATGAAATTGATGAGGGATTTTGGTTGAGGTATGTTACAGATAGAGATTGTATAATATTGAGGTTGTGGCACATGGTTTGATGTAATGGATTATGGTATTTGGTTATGGATAGTGTGATGTATTGCTAGAGAAATTTTGATGGTTACATTGGTATATGTATTTTGTATATGGTTGAGGTACATGTTGGGTACATGGTTGAGCCAAGTATTTGATGAGTTGGCACATATATTAGGTATATAGTTGATGATGTTTCTACATCTTGATGAGTCATAGTTTATGTGTATTTGATGCATGATTGGTACATATTTAATGCATGATTGATGAAATCGTTGATGGTACAGGTTGAGGTATAGATTGGTGCATGGTTGATGCACTTTTTTATGGTACAGGTTGATTACAGGTTGAGGTACATGTTGGTGCATGGTTGATGCTCTTGTTTATGGTATAGGCTGATTACAGGTTGTTTGGTACATGTTGGTTCATGGTTTATGCACTTGTTTATGATACAGGTTGATTATAGTTTGATTGGTACATGTTTAAAACAATATATCTCACAGTTATAGTGTGATAGTGGTTCCATCATTCTACTTATATTTCAGGGCGGTTGGACGGGGAAAAGGCAGGTGGTTGTAGCCACTGTTGGGCACTTTAATTGTCTAATTGAATGGAAAACCAAAGTGTTCAATATGAATTGTCAACCCAGGGAAGTTTGTTATTTCAAGATAATTCTGCACAGTCTATGCTAGATTATGAAAACATCTCTAATCTAATTGCAATAGGGAAGTTCTTTTAACAAAATCAAACAAACAATATTGCTAACACAATTGTGTTGATACAGCTGGAGTGCTACAGAATTAAAATCATAATTGCAATCTAAACTGATGAATCTACAAAGACCATGAATTGCCTACCTTAATATAACTTTCAAATTTACTTTTGCAGGAAGAAATTCTATACTATTTCAAAAGGGAAATCTACTTATTGCAAGAAGCTACTTCACACTTTTAATTCTCCAAAATGAGATTTTAACCTAATTCAGAAAAGAAGAAAAGCAGTTCTCCATCCATGTTCAACAAATGACTCCTAATTCTCATGAGACAAGTTTATGCGCATTTACTGAGAAGGAACTAAACTGTAACAACAATTGTATTCATAAATATCTAACAATTAAATCATTTGCAATAAAAATGACTAAGTCTAGAATTCAAAACAGAGGGGAATCGGTGAGGAAGGTGGGCCCTTTCCTTCTCACTGAATCCACTCAAAAGATAGGTTACAGTCACTAAAGAAATTCAATCCAATTCTTCATTCAATTGCCAAAAATATGGTTGTGTACGATAATCGTTCCTTTCTTTAGTTCCAACAAAAAGACTAACAACCCTTTACATTAAAAAAGCTCTGCTATTTAAAGTCAGATTCAATCAGTTGTTCAGAAACAGAGTAGTCCTGAGAATCCTTGATTCTCAGGATGTTCGTTAGATAGCATTAATACCAAATCTTGAATTATCCTTCATCAACATCATGAGCCAGTATTCTAATCAGCAAGTGTTGCAGCAGTCGTATCACAACAGGACTGGTGGCCTCTATTGTAACAGCTTCCGAGATTAACAGGCTTCTGTTGTAGTAGTTGTGTAACAACTTCCAAGATTGATGGCCATCTATTGCAGAAGTCCCGTAATAGCTTCCAGGAATTGCGCATAGCTGTGACAACAATGAGGTTCTCGAAATGGGATGTTCTAACACTTTGATCATTATTTAAACTATTTCATGGGTAAAATATGTGAACGTTATCAATCAAACATGCTAAGTAAATGAAAACATAAAAGCAAGATGAATAGTTTGTACCTTGGGAAAAAGGTTCTTGGTGCTTATTATAATAGTCATTTATCTTACGAATGAGAAGGTTGAATGATAAAAAGGTGTAGTGAAAAAGGGACAATTAGGGTCCTAACAACCACCTTCCGGTTGTAGCCAGAGAACATAGGGGGTTGTAGCCTCCTTCTGGTTGTAGCCAGAGAATTGGGGAGTTAGAGCTTCCCTCAAGTTGTATACTAAGAAACTAGGGGGTTGGAGTGTCCTTCCAGTTGCACCTGGAAAACAAAGGAAGTTGGTGCTTCCAATGAATGTCATTTTTAAAACATATAAGAAAAATCATTTTGTGGTTTTCTCCCGCTTTGGATTTCCACGTAAAAACATGGGTGTACTGTGTATGTGTATGATTGCTCATTTTTTCATTGTTTACTTACTCTACAACTATTGGATGATAATGCTACATTGATCTAACACTTGCATTTTGTGGTTAAAAAAGATTGAATTGCTCTATTAGTGATTCACCCCCCCTCTCAATAATCCAACATATATGTATATATATGTACATGTATATATATATATCTATATCTATCTATCTCAACACTTGCATTTTGTGGTTAAAAAAAGATTGAATTGCTCTATTATTGATTCACCTCTCTCAATAATCCAACATATATGTATATATGTACATGTATATATGTCTATATTCATTCATCTCTCTCTCTCTCTCTCTCTCTCTCTATATATATATATATATATATATATATATATATATATATATATATATATATATATATATATATATAGATAGATAGATAGATAGATAGATATCCATTAGACTCCCTGGGCATAGATAGATAATATGATCCTAAGAATAGGTCTCCTTGGGGTATATATATATACCCCAAGGAGACCTATTCTTAGGATCATATTATCTCATTTGATATTGTATTTTGAATTGGACATATTGTAAAAGGAGGTTTCCCCTTCGAAGTGGACTATAATCATTGAATTTTTATCATATTTAAGATGTTGGATGATAGCATTTGGTATCAAAGCATCGGTCCTAGGATTTTGCTTCTTCAAGTGATTCATCTTGGAATTTTTTCTATAAATGTTTTTGTGGGATGCTTTAGGTAGTGAACCTTGGATGTTATTTAGAAGACACATCAAGGTACCTGTGGTTAACATTTCATCTTCTGGGTCATTATACATTCATAGATATACTCTGTGGAAGATAGGGTTTGTTGACTAGTCCTATAACTAGTCTCGAATAAGTGCTCTGGGTAAAATAGTAATATATTATTCTGTGATTATCCAAATGATACAAAACATATTGAATTTGAAAGAGGATAGTACATATTATTTCTGGTAAAAATTTTAGAATTAGGTATTAAATATTGGACACGTGGCATTATGTACAAGTTCTCTCTTAAGAAAAGGCCAAAACTCAACAAGGTTTGGGAAAGTTACCCTAACTTTTACCTGGCACATCCAATTTTGGTCAAACCTATTCCAATGAAAACAAAAAATCCATAGTACAACAAACCAAAATTTCAGACTCAGGAGGGCTGAAATGTCAGAAATGCATTAGAAGGAAGGTTAGCCAGGAGAACAGATTCCAAATTAAGGTCTTAAAAGGTACATAACTTACAATTGGCATAAATTTTTATTGGAAGATCTATTTTTGGTGATTCAAAATTTGTAATAAATATGGAAAATAGGAGAATTATTATTTTCTCACATCGCTCCAAAGGCTCCTCCAAAATTTAATTCACTAGCTAAACCTCTAGTAGCTCAACCATGACTTGAGATGAAATTGAAGAGATTTATCACCATATGGAAAAGAGGATAACTGAAAATAGTGAACAAATGGAACATGAGATGGATGAAACTATGAAAATAAATATGGATGAATTGGAAAACAAGATGGATAAGAAGACAAATAAGAATAAAAATGAGATGAAAATAAATATGGATGAGATGGAAAATAAGATGGATAAGAAGATGTATGAAATGGAAAATATGATGGATAAGAAGATGGATGAAAATAAGAATGACATTAAAGAAGAAATACAAAAATCCATGAAGGGATTACAAAATTTCATTTCTTTCATGATATTCCATGCTCTAGATGAGAGATTCTCTAAAGGAAATATCAAAATGCAAGGAAATCAGGAAAAACAATGTAGTATTTTGGTTGAACAACCTATCGATAATAAGAATTTTTCTAATGGATTTAACTCTAATAGTGGAGTTAATTATGGTGGGGTTCCTAAATTCAACTTTCCCAAGATTGAACCAAATAGAGAAATATTTTGAACTGCATAATATTATGGATGATAAGAAAATGATTCACATAGCAACCTTGAACTTTGAGATAAAACCATAGCAATGGTATCAATGGGTAGTTAAAAGGAATCCCCCTATTTATCATTATACTTCAGGTTTATTTACAAGAGACTTAGAAGAATAATACCTAAAAGTGTGGTAAAAAGACTACTTTAGTCAATTGACAAGAATCGAACACTTAGGTGATATTTAAGATTATAATTCATAATTTTTGGTATTGGCCACAAGGGTGGATGACATAAATGATGAAAATTTGTTGGAATCTTGCATGGTTGGATTAAAACAAGATATTAAACATGACATTTTATTAAGAATCCTACAAATATTATGGAAACTATGCAATCGGCTTGTCATATTCTAATAAAAGACCAGTTCTAGGGTCTCGAAGACCAGAGTACTTGATAGGTTTGATCCTAGGACCTGTGGGTTATTTTTCCCACACATGGAATGATATATTTCCATGTTGGAAATAAAAATACTTAATAAATCTTCCTCGAATGTGCCCTAGATTTCACCTTGTCGTCCCCAATCCAATACACTCATGAAGTTCATAGGAACTTAATCTCCTTTCATAGGTATCAATCTCCTTCCTATCACCTCATCTAATTTTCGTCTGATCGATGTCAGGGGATCCTTTTACAATACTCAACACCCTTAGGAAATCACTTGGTGCTAAAACTTCATCCATCATCCCTCTAACATTTCGACACTAACTCCATAGAACCTCGACTAGAAACTAGGTGCTACAATCATCATTGACAGTGTTTTCTTTCAAAACCGGTGTATTGGAACTGTATTCCCAATGATATAGGAGTTATATCATCATCAACAAACAATATATCATCATCGAGTGTTTTATGGAGCTTCGGTCAAGATCCCTATTGGAAATTTCCAAGGATGTGTGAAACATGGAGTATATTTTAACCATCGATATGGAAAGGTATTCACCAGATCATATATCCATTTTTTATCTATCCCTTTTATGGATGGTCAGATTGACTTCTCCATGATATCTCCTAGACTTCTATCATCGTTTATCCTACTGTGATCAATGGTCAATCTTTCTCCTTTCTTACCCATGGGTTCAGACATGCAGCTCTCTCTCCCTCTCTATTCATACATACACGCATTAAAATACATGAATTCAACAGGGTTGTACACATATAATAAACACATAAACCAAACATAACTCAAGAGTACATAAAATCACACTATTTTCCTTATATCGAGCTCGATTACATACTATGGACTCTATGGTCTAGGCTTCCCTCTCAGTCTGATTACATTGTGTCTAGCATCCTCTTAATGCTCGTAGGATTACATTTAAATAAGAATGCAAAAAACATTAATAATAGGATTAGATCATTCCATACCCAATCTATCCTCACAATATCACTACAATCGCTCAAGATAAAATAAATAATTAACAAACCCTATCATTTACACAAATATCGAGGAAATCATGTCCTCTAGCAGCACCTTGTCCAAATCCTCTCCTTATGGAAGGTTCAAGATATGATTTGACTTTGGGGGGTCAATGTGTCAGAATCCGACTCCTAGGGTAGAAAATATCCATTATCTCCTGATCATGCATCTTCATTGTTTCTTTCCATATTCACTTTGGTATTCATTTTTTCCTCATGCATCACTCCATTATAATGTTGATCTTCTCCTCATGCTCAACAGTGAGTTGCAACCAAGCCTTTCTCTGGTAAAAATGATTTGCACCTGCTACATAATACCTCATAAATCTTTCTCGGGGGCTTGTCCTTTTGGTATTATTGGTTCTCTCCTCTGGAACCTTCTAAGTACTCCTTGATCCTCTAGGATTATACACTTATCCACTCTCATAGAGAGAAATATTTCAATAATCTGATACCACTTGATAAAAGACTAGTTATGGGGTCTCAAAGATAAAATTATTCAATAGGTTTGATCCTTAGACATGTGGGTTATTTTTCTCACACGTGGACTGAAATATGTCCATGGCAGTAATAAAACTCGTCAATAAATCTTCCTCGAATCCTCCCTAGATTTCACCTTTACTTCCCCAATCCAATACATTCATAAAGTTCATAGGAAATTTATCTCCTTTTGCAGGTATCAACATATTTCCCAACACCTCATCTCTTGTTGTTCTAATCAGCATCACATGATCTATTTAAAATACTCAGCACCCTTGAGAAGTCACTTGATGCTAAACCTTCATTTGTCTTCCCTCTAACATTTTGACACTAACTCCATAGAACCTCGGCTAGAAACCAGGTGCTAGAGTTGTCATTGTCAGTGTTTTCTTTCAGAACTAGGGTATCAACACCATGGTCTCAATGATACATGAGTTATATCTTCATTGAAAACCAGGATATCATTTTTGGAGATCCTATGTGGCTATCATCAATGAGGTTTTTATGGATCTTGATTCAAGCTCCTGATTGGAAATTTTTTACGAAGCGTGAAACACTAAGTATATTTTAGTCGTTGATATGGTAAGGTATTTGTCAGCTTATATATCCATTTTCGATCTCTCCCTTTTATGGATGGTCATATTGACTCCTCCATGCTATATCCTTGAATTGGATCATCGTTGATCCTACCATTATCAATGGTCAATCTTTCTCCTCGCTTACTCATGGGTTCATACCTACAACTCTCTCTCCCTCTCTATTCATACATACATGCATTCAAATTCATGAATGTAACAAGGATTTACACACAAAATTAACACATAAACCAAATGGAACTCAAGAGTACACAAAATCACACTATTTTCCTTATATCAAGCTTGGTTACATACTATGGCCTCTATGGGCCAGGCCGCCCTCTCACCTTGATTACATTGTGTTTGTCATCCTCTCAATGCCTACAGGATAAAATTTAAATAAGAATACAACATGCACCAATAAGAGGATTAGATCATTCCAGATACGATCTGTTCTTACAATATCACTCAAATATCTCAATATAATAACAAACAATTAAAATAACCTTATCGTTTACATGAATATGGAGGAAATCACACCCTCTAGAATCTCCTCATTCATGTCCTCTCATTTTGGAAGGTTCAATACCTGATTTGAATTTATTTTGGAAGGTTCAATACCTGATTTGAATCTTGGGGAGGAATGCACCTACATCAAATTCAATACAAAAATAAGGCTACACACAAGTCTACCATTGGAGCATACACAAGAAGAAGAGATCATTTTTGGGTTCATAAGACAAGCATACCTCAATTGACAAGGTAGAAAACTCAATAAATGGATGAAATAAGAGAACAAACAATATGTTTCAATTGTTATATAAAGTACAATAAGGGGAATAAATGCAATGAGAAGAAATTATTCTACATATACTATGAAGAGGAAGAAGATCAAGAATTGGAACCACCAGAAGATCCATATCTAGAAGAGACTACTCCAACAATATCTTATCATGGATTGTCCAATGTCAATACTCCACAAACACTCAATATACAAGGATACATCAAAAATAAAAAAGGTAACAATATTTATTTATTCTTGTAGTACCCATAATTTTATCAATTAAAAATTAGCAAAAGATCTCAATTACTTTGTATATCCTGCACCATAGTTTCAAGTAATGATTGTAGATGGAGGTACCATTGATTTTTTAGGGAAATTCAATATTATTAATCTCAACATAGGGTAGTGTTTTTTGGATAGCCCCATGATTTCCATCCAAATGGGGGTGTTGATGTTGTATTAGGGGTCAAATGGTTACAATAATTGGGAATAGTGGCCCTTAGTTTTCAATATATTTTCCTCAAATGGAAAGGAAATTGATCTTAGAGGTTTCCAAGGGAAACCCTCTAAAGTGATAATCTCTAAAAGCATGAAACAATTACTCAAAAAGGGACACTAGGGTGTAGTTGCACAATTGTGCTCACTTGATGTTCAAAAATATATATCCTCTACTCTGTTAGACCTCCAAATAGTTATCAACAATAATTCCAAGGTATTTGGTGAAATTCCTAAACCTCTTCCACCTTCTCGATGTCATGACCATGTTATTCATTTGTAACCATGAAGTGTACCACCTAACATTAGGCCTTATAGGTATCTCTATGCATAGAAGAGTGAGATTGAGTGCATGATCCAAGAAATGTTAGAGGCCAACGTCATTCAACCTAGCCAAAGTTCTTTCTCTGTACGAGTGGTGATGGTTACAAAAAAATATGATTCATGGCATATGTGTCAATATTATATCCTTCTCAACAAAATTACCTTCAAAGATAAGTTTCCTATTCATGTCATTGATGAATTATTAGATGAATTGCATGGAGTAAAATTATTTACTGAGTTGGATCTTCATTTGGGATATCATCAAATTAGAATGAGGTAGGAAGACATTCTGGTAGTAGTGGATCAACTAAAAAAGTATGTCCATTTTTCTCTCTTTCTCATCCTTTTAAATCAATTACAATAGCCACAACATTCATGTAAACAATTTAAAAGCTACATGGAATCCCCAAGATTGTTGTAAGTGATAAAGATCCAATTTTCACTAGAAATTTTTTGAATAAATTATTTTCTTGTTTGGGTATTGAATTGGCTCATAGATCATATTAATACCCTCAATCTGATGGGGAAAATGATATTGTGAATAATTGTCTAGAAGGATATATTTGTTGGTTTTCATGTGATAAACATACACAACGGGTCAAGTGGTTTCCTTTGGCGGAATGGTGGTACAACACATCCTTCCATACTTCATAAAAAATGTTCCCATTTCTGCAAATTTATGGATATCATCCTTAATCCATTACATCACCCTTGAAAGGGAATACAAAGGTTAAAGTAGTGGAGGACCAAATAGGGAACCAACAAGAGGTTCTAAAACTATTAAAGGCAACTTGGTTATGGAATAAAATAGGATGAAACAACAAGCAAATCAACATCATAGTGAAACAAAATTTGAAGTGGATAATTGAGTATGTATGAGACTACAACCATATAAATAGATGTCGCTCAAGTAAAAAAATAAGGACACTAAATTATCACCCAAATATTATGGCCCCTATAAGGTTTTACAAAGGATTGGAAGTATGGCTTACAAATTGGAGTTATGTCCATCCTCGAATTGGGCTTAGTTGGAGGTAAACATGTCAAGTGATTTGATCCCTGGAACTTAAGACCCTGATTATAAGGATCATAGAGACACAAACCATTTAATAAAGGAGTGGTTGAAGGGATAAATATTGCAACCTCTTAGTATAAGTAGAATTTAAGGGTTATCACTAGGGAGTTAGTCATTCTTCTTAAGAAATTGTTCTTTTTGGAGAACTCAAACTTCCTTGAGGTGTTTTTTGTTTTGAGATAGTATGCTAATGCATAATTTGCACTTTAATATTTGTTTCCATTAGTAATTGTTAAGGTTTCCTATAGAGACCTTGATTATGGTCCACTAAAGGTTGCACAAGGAACCTCTATATTTTTATTTCATTTTCTTTTCTTTCAATATTTTTTTAGTTCATTTTACTCACAGGGTATGTTGTCATTTATTTCTGCATATATTCTAGTAGTATTTACATTTCCTGTATCAACAACTCCTTGGTTTATTTCCTTTAGTTTTAATATTGTTTAGTTCATTTTACATTCATTATATGTTGAGAATGAATTTATGCATTCCCTATAAGAACATTACATTTATTGTAGCAACACTTTGTTTCCTATAACATAATTTCTAGCACACTGTTTTAGGTAGTTTTATGATCCTTTAAACCATCAAAAGAGCTATGTTAGTCATAGATTTCTTCAACATTATTTCATAAGGGATTAGGTTTTTTGCTATGTTTTATTTCAATCCTTGTAATAGAATAGTGTACTATAGGATTTTCTTTGTTTCATTAGAACAACTTAGGTAATTGTAACTTTGTCTTTTAGCAAGTTATTTCTTTGTTTTGGATCAACAACCTGAATCATCTCACATAGATTTTCAGCTTTGGATTCTTATTATTGTAGTATTGCACCCCATATTCCCTTGCTATTATGATAAGTAGGGGTTGGTCACTAAATTACAAAATCCTTTTAATTATGTTTTGTGGCTTTCCTTTGAAGTTCTTTGTAACTTCCCTTTCAAGTAGTTTGCATCTTTCTCTTTAGTTGAATTTCATCTTTCCTTTTAGTATCATTAAATTTTTTATTAGTAATTTTCCTTTGATTAAGTAACCCCTATATTCCTAGGTATACAAATATTTCCTTTGTTTAAATAGGTGCATGTGTATTGATCTAAAACAAATTCGAACCAACGAATGGGAATAATACTTAGTACCTAAAAATAAATTCGGCAATTACTGAAGGTTAGAAGACTTGGTAAAACAATGTAAATGTAAGACTTGAATAAGAAAAAAATATGAGTGAGAAAAAAATGAGAGAATTAAATGAAAAAAAGAAAAAGAAAAATAGGAGAGAAGGAAGACGAATGTGAAATGAAGGGTCAAAGTTGTTGTCCTTCCCCATACCCCCCAACTCTCCCTATTTCCTCCTCCACTCTCATTCTCAATGGGTCTTTTCACAAAGAGAGGAAGAGGCTTATAGAGCCATGGAAGCAATGTAACAAAATATTTCCAGAATGAATAACTAAGCCCCATTCGAAGCTAGTTTTCCCATTTGAGTTTCCAAGGTAAATTATTGTCTTTATTATTTTCTTGATTTTCTCTACACTATGGATTTCTATGTGGTTTAAGGGAATTGTGATTTCTTGGGCTTTAACAAGTATTTTGATGAATTGTGCTTGAAAATGGTCCATAGAATAAATAAGTGCTAGAGGGAAAATCCTCCTATAACTATACCAGGGTTCGAAGTATAGATAGAGCTATGAACTCCCTTAAAAGACAATCTAATTCCTAAAATACCCCAAACACTCTGAAAATATAAACAAGAAGAAATAGGAAAGTGGATTAGAAGAAACACCTTTATTCCAACATTCGATGTAGACCACCTCCAGCTTTGTAGCTTCCCAGGTTGCAAGCACTTGGGAAATGAGGGAAAAAGTATTTGGGCATTGTTTCACCGTTATAATGATTGATATGGAAATGGGACCCTAATACCTCCTTTTATATGAAAAGAGGATAGTTATTAGGTTTGGGGATGGGCTACAATAGGTGAATTGGTTGGGAAACCTCCAATAGCCCGTAAACTCCATCAAATTCCTTGCAACTTTTTATTTTTTGAAACTTTTGGAGGTAAACGTGGGATTTTTAGTATGCAACCAGAGTATGTACATGGAATTTCTATCATGAAACAAGCGTATGCACATGGAAAGTAGTGCAGTAGGGAGCGTACTTGCTCCAAAAAATGGTTTTTTAAATAGAGTTCCTCAACGGTAGTTTGGCAAATTGTGTAAGTAGAAAGGCCAATGCCATGTATGAATAAGTAGGGAATTTTAGGGCTATAACAGATACCCCCTAATGTGTGAGGCCAGAAGAGAAACTGAGGGAAAAAATACATTACAATATCGTCACCAGAGGGAATGCATGAAGTCAAGTGAGCCCGGGACCAGAGTTCGGGAGGTGCCATCTGCAATTTTTTTTTTATCTCTCTGAGGAAAGCATACCCATGCTCGAAATGAATGAATCATAGCTTCCAATAAAGTACATTGTAGTTCTATGTCATATAAATGTATAAAGTGTATCTGCAAGCAATACACAATAGATCGACATCTCAAAATCAGTCGAAGATATACATGTACAATATGCATCTTCAAGAAGCTAGTGATGCTCGCGGGTAGAGATGAAAACTTCATAGCTTGAACAACCACTTCAAGATCTTCAAAAATAAGGTAGGAGTACAATGGGAGTGTAAGAATCACTACTCTTAGGTCTTCGACAAGCTGTTGGGAAAATACTAGAGGATCTCGATGATTAGGAAGAGAACTTCGTCGATTTTGAATCTGTTCTTGACTGGACTCTCGGGATGGCCGACTCATGAAATTCAAGAGAAAAACTATTGAAAGGCCAACTCTGGTTGGATAAAACTTCCCTTGAAAAAAATAATGATATATGATCAGACTCAGGCAGCGTAACATTGACATAAGTCTGTGATGCAGGATGCACTGCAAAATCTCCATATGTTTGGAAGAGTAACCAAACAGAGGAGGACACAAATCTATGTAGTGAGAAAAGATTCCTAAGGTCATACTAGATCCCAATGCTTGACAAACAAATTGAAGGATGTGATTTTTCCAAGGGAGAATATCTTTTCTACCGAAAAAAGAATGTATATTTTATGTCCCCTCTTTTTGGAATATTTGTTTTCTTTTCTTTTTCAATTTTTAAATGATCTTGAAAAAAGGATAAAATAATGTTATGTTACAAAGGAGGAATGAGTGTTGCGAGAAATAAAACTAGTTCCAAGCACATGGAACATATTGATGCTCAAGGACATGAGATGTGTGTAGGATAAGGACACTCGAGGGAAATTCCTCCATGGGTCAAGGTATCAGATCACAAAGGAAAAAAGTGTTCCAAGGCTTGTGTATAAGGAATGCTTTAAAGTTTCAGTTGAGAGAAACATGGAGATGACATTAGGCCAAAGACACAAAGATGAGACATGCAATGCAATTACGCATGATACAAAAACACTCCTTCCATGTAAATTTGTACAAGCCTAGAGAAGGAAATCTCGGTGTTTTTTCACGTTTAGAGAGTCTAAAAAAACACAAAAAGAAGACTCCAGGAAGTACTTTTTTCAGAATCAGTCCAATCGTCTCAAAAGAGGGGTAAACTTGCAGCGAAAGGATGTATTTTCAAAATTGTTTTAACGAGTGTGACAAAGAAAAGATCACTCAGATATCTTTTCGATTTTAAGTAGTCTGAAAAAAGCTTAACTATGGGCTCACAACCTTTTTCTAGGTTTAGTATCCTTATTGTAACGTTCCCCAGCCACCCTCCATGGGGACACCACTACCTCAGACACACATTGTCTCAAGATTTGTTATAGATAATTAAAGTGTCCATGCCCAGACATAGACTTGCTGGGAAATGGAAAACACAACTCAGTACGAAATAAATCACATATAAACTTAAAATAAATAAACATAGATAACATTAAAGAGTACATGTATTGAAACACATGATATTATTATAAGAATCACAGACATGCACTAAAATACATCATTTAACCATTAAGCACATAAATGATAATTATCTCTTAATTTTAGTGCACCGAATACATGCATACCTTCCATGAACCTCCCATCCTTAGACCACGATGCTCATCACTCTAGCAGTGGGTAACCCCTGAGATGGGACTAGACTCCACCAGGAAAGGGATTCCTAGGCTGGGCAATGAAAATAGGAATTTTCACCAGTCTACAGAAAATATTTCCTCCAATGAGCCACTTATGCCCACTTCTCATAGACTCTCATTCCCCACATGCATGTCCCACCCCAGGAGTATACACCTCCACTGTCACATAGTCCATCAACTACTCCACCTTCCTTCCATGGATTCAAAAATAGTCCAGACAAGAATTCTTAGAGATTTGTAGCTACTATTGGACTCCCTCCAAGAGAATTCAATTCCCCAACAACTCTCTCACATGACGATATTTTCTCATAGGCATGACAACCTGTTTCTTCAACCATGGGCCTGACAACCTGCTTCTTCAATCCATCTCCCCCACACATGGGAAAGGGTGATGGAAACAACAAAAACCATATGTGGGGCATGATAATGGAAGAACTAAATACATGCAAACCGCAGGGTACAGTTTCAACAAAGATATCAGTTTGGGCTCATTGTAGAGGTTCAGGATGGTCGAGGGTTCAACAATGGTGTTTTGAGCTTTACTTTTTTCCTACTCCCTATGTGCATGAGTGGAAAGAATGGAAAAAATATCCTTGAAACAGTCAAAATCCCCATATGTATTTTCATGTTCCTAACATGACACATGGAGCTCATGAATCATTCTCCTCTCCATTTGGAAGTCATTCTCATTCCCCAAAGGAACTTAGGATAAATTCATATCCTCCTTACAGCATTTAGAATAATAATATATATTATTCTATGAGATTTAAGCTCTTAAGATTAGCCCCTTTTTCCAGCCTCTCAACCCCCTCCCTTACCCATCCTAGTGGAGTCTAGCCCCCCATACTCTTTCATCATGGTCACTCTACATATAGTGATGCTTTTATATGAATGATTTGAATATTTTCATATACAAAACAATCTCCTAGCATTAGCATCCTAGGCTCTCTGGCCCAACTATCACATAAGCTTCCTATCTTACCATTAATTTTCTCATGATCCTATGAAACATGTTTACAATTCATGATTAAAAATTATTGGTTCAGCCTTGGGGTATTACAATCCCCTCCCCTTATTTTTGCACTGTCCTCAGTGCAATTCTTTTACACCATATCAACAAGATTTTAAAAATATTCAAAAAGATGCAAGTATTTTTTCTGCATTGCATCCTAATGCTCCCAAGTGGCATTCTTAGGAATGTACCAGAGCCATTGGACCTTTACAATCCCTATGGCTTGATTCCTAATTTGTTTGATTTTATGATCCATAATGTGTATTGGATGCACTTGGATAGCGCCTTATTGGTCCACCTCAATCACATTCCAATCAATTATATGATTAGCATCAGGTATATATTTCTTGAGAAATGATACATGGAATCCATTATGAACAGATATAGATGAAGGAAATGAAATCATATAAGCTACTCGACCAATCCTTTCTAGGATTTCAAATGGTCCACAATATCAAGCTGCCAACTTGGAATAGTTTCCCAACTTCAGTGAAATGTTTTTGGCCTTAACCTTGAAGAATACATGATCACCCACTTTAAACTCCCTTTGAGTTATACCCTTGTTAGCATAGATTTTATTCCTATCTTGAGAATCCTTTAAATTCTGTTTAATCCTCAACATTTTCTCTTCCATCTCTCATCAATTCTATCCCAGTCACTTCCCTATCAGTTGTATTGTCCCAACTTACAGGAGTGTTTCACTTCCTACCATAAAGTGCTTCATATGGGCTCTCTTCATAGATGCTTGGTACCCATTGTTGTAAGAAAACTATACCAAGTGTAGATATTCTTCCCACTTTGATGGTTGTTGGGCACTTTAATTGTCTAATTAAATAGATAATTAAGGTGTTCAATATAAATTGTCAAACCCAGGGAAGTTTTGTTATTGCAAGATAATTGTGCATAGTCTATGCTAGATTATGGAAGCAACATTTATTCAAATTGTAGTAAGAATCCTAATTGAAAGGTTTGAACTTTAAAACAAGTTGCTGACACAGATGGAGCTTCTACATAATTGAAATAACACTTGCATAAATGAAATCCTGAACTAATGGGTGCATAGGAATCGTGGATTATTTATTCTAACTTTCTATTTTAGACTTGTAGAAAGAAACTCTGTGCTACTTGCTGAAAGGAGACCTACTTAAATACAGAAAAGGAATTCACACTTTTGTTTTCAGATATTAAATCTAATATAGGAAAGGAAATAAATTCTCCAGCGGTATCGAACAATTTTATTCTAATTCTCATGAGATACACAGATGTGCATTAAACAGGAAAGAACTGACTGTAACAACAGATATATGATAGAAATGATAAACAGATCGATTATCCAAATCAAAGAAATTAATCTAAAAAACAAAACAGAGGGGAGTCTATGAGGAAGGTGGGCCCTTTCCCTCTCACTGAATCCACTTGAAAATAAACTACAATAGGTTAACAAAACTCAATCCACTTCTGATTAATTCACCAAAAAAAGGTTCAGATAAAATGTGCTCTTCTTCACTCTTTGTTCACAGCTAAAATTTGGTGCTCATGATTACAAAGTCTCTGTTAGTTAAAGACGGAGTTATTTAGTTGAAAACAGACTCAGAACAACTTTGAGAATTGAATATTCTCAAGTTGTTCATATGATATACAAAATTTATTACATAATCTGTTAAATGATATTCATCATCAATGGGAACGAAAATGTGTAACAGTCTTGAGGATCAGTCTTCACGATTCGAATTTGCATGAGGGACTAGCTTCCAGAATCAGTGGATATCTGTTGCAACAGGTGTAGCAGCTTCCAACAAGGGTGCACAATTGTTGTAGTCCTGTAAAAACATGTAGAGTTGGCACACAGTTGTAACAACCTAGTGTAACAACAACAAACTTTCTTTAAGACTTGGCAGTTCTACACAGTTTAATCATTATTTTGAATATTCATGGATAAAATATGAGAAACGCTACCAATCCAACATGTTAAAGTGAATAAAATATAAAATCAAGATTAATGATGCATACCTTGGGAAAAAGGGTCTGAGTAACAATTAGTAGGTATTTAGCATAGAATTGGTAAGGTTGAATGAGAAAAAGAGATGGTGAAAAAGGGACTTTTCTGGGTCCTAAAATGCCTCCCAACTGAAAACATTGCATGTCCTCATTCAAACCTCATACAAGCCGGATAATAAGTTTCAGTTAATGAGGTGACTCCTCTGTTGGAAGATTGGTTGTTGTCATTGATGTCAACCCTAGTCATGGGTTTTGGACTGCAAGATTGATAAAGGTATTTGGACATGAAGGACAATGCACATGCATATACAACACCCATGAATGGATAGTATAAATCATGTTGTTTCCGATGGTATGTGGCACGTCACATGGATCCTCAGGGTTGAGGAGAAATGAATTTTTGAATATGACAAAGTGAATTAAGGAAGGAAGTACATGTAGGCTCTGAAGATAATTAAAGAAAAGAATTACAAAATAAGAAAGTGTCAGGTCGGACCTAATGTTAAAACAAAGTGATATAAATGGTATAAATAAACATCATGATACATTCATTTTTATACAAGATGAATTTCAGAGGAAATAAGAAGTAAAAGAAGGCCGGATTTCAAGGGAGGATGAAGTCTTTTGGTGATGTGTTCTAAGGTATGTTATTTTCAGGTCATCTTACCAATTTTTCTATAACTATTTTTCTAGAACAATTCAGACGGTTAAATCCCTATGGTATTTAGACTACATATCAAGTTACCTCTGGTAAAAGTTTCAGCTATTGATTCGCTATAATTATGGAGATATACTCTGTGGAAGATAGGGTTTGTGACCAGTCCTGAAGCTAGTCAATAAACAGGTGTTCCGGCTAAAATGGTCATAACTTATTCATACCTAATCAAAATGAAGTGGGATCACTTCCATTCGAAAGATTACGGACTGTAGTTTCTTGTATGTGAATTTTAGAATCGGATTTTAAATATTGCGTGTGGGGCGTGTTGTACAAGTTGGGTCTTCTGAATAGACTAGAATTGAATAAAGTCTACCATTCTTTCTATAAACTCTTTTTGGGGAGGATTCAAGGAGTGAAAATTGGAGGAGTTTTAGAGAATACATTGAGTAATATTATCTACAAAATCAGAGTACTCCAAGAATTGAAGAATTGCAGAAATTGAAGAAGTCTTAGGAAGCATTATCAGGTTCTATGTGATGATTGGTTGATGGTGATGATTTAATGTAAAGTTATATTATCTTTCATATATTCTTGGGTGGAATGAAGGGGCAAGGATGGAGAGTTCAACTTTCTCTTGATATTGGAGGATTGTATCTTTCTCTTGGATTTTTATCCCTCCCTCTACATTTGGAAGTTGTAGCTACCTTTGGAAGTCATTACTTCCCTTGAACAAAAACTATTGATTATTTCTCATATATTGTGCATGGTGTATTGTGGTGTATTGGGTAACTCTTATACTATTGTTCATTGCTCATTGGATATAATTAAATGGTTTAAGTATAAGTTGAAAAAGGTTTTTAAATTGTACTTGATATTGATTCACCCCCCTCTCAGTATCGACAATTGGTATCAAAGCGGGTTACCTTCAGTACAGTTTAACCACTGGAAGGAATATCCTAAGAAGAAGTGGAAGACAAAATTCCAAACGGGATTCCACCATTTGATGGAAGCAATTTTGAATACTGGAGTAATAGAATGGAAGCTTACTTGAAAGCTCTTGGGGCAAATGTTTGGTTCTTAGTTGCTTCAGGATACAATGCTTTGAAGAAACCAAAGACTACAGCTCATAAGGAAGCAAAAAGGAACAACAAATTGGCAATAGATACCATCCTAGATGGATTGACAGATTCAATGAAATCCAAGGTAGGGTCATGTGCATCATCAAAATATATTTGGGACAAGCTACAAGACCTTTATGTAAGGGAAGACGCAGAAGAAGAAGAAGAAGAAGAAGAAGAAGAAGAAGTTGAAGCAAATTACAACATCTCAGATTTCAAAGAAGAAAATAGAGGTCAGTTATTTTGCTTTAATTGTGAAGGAGTAGGTCATGTTGAATTTGAATGTCCACATCCAAGGATTGAAAGAAATGACATTGAAGAAGAAAATTCCAATGAAGAAGAAGAAAATCATGAATAAAAAATTATTCAACAAGAAGATGAGAATCTTAAAAAATTTAAGCATGTTGAGATTGAAAATAGCAAGATCAAAGACACGCAAATAAAACTAAGAAGTGAATTGGGTAGTTGTGAAAAGACAGTTGTAATATTGAAGAAACAATTAGAAGACTTTGAGAAAGTAAGAGAAGAAACCATTTCTTTGAAAACTCTACTCGAAGAAGAAAGAAGAATATGAGAAGTAAGGAATATCCAAACGAAGAAGAAAGAAGAAGATTGTGAGAAACTTGAACAAGAAGTTGCTCATTAAGGAAGAGCTTAAGAAAATCTCAAGTGCCAAAAGACTTAACACATCTTGTATGCATGGGTGAAACTTCATACAAAGAAGATGCAAATACCAACAAGAAGGTTGAAGAAAGGGCTACACAAATAGTTGATGAGAAGTGGACCAGGATACTAGAAAGAAGGAATGATTACAAAAGAGATGAATATCCAAGAATACCTCCTACCTTTAGGAATCAAAGAAGCTTCAATCGGTATGAAGGAAACTACAGAAGAATAGATCATGAACCCAGATGGACTACATCACAAAGAATCCCACTTACTCCAAGCTATTAAAATTTCTTTCTTGGTCATTGTTATACTTGCAAAATTTTTGGACATAAGGCAATTAATTGTAGAATCAATGAAAGGAACACATACACAAGAAACATGAATGGTGTAAATATAAGATATGGAAATAATCATGGATTTGTCAACAGAAGTTATAATTCATTTTCCCCATTGATGGACAAAAACATTGCATGCTACAAATGTAATTATCGTGGTCACAAAGCACGAGATTGCAGATATATGAATGGAGATGTCCCTATGCCAACCACAGTATGGAGAAGGAAAGAGATTCCAAACAATGAAGATTGTTGAATAGCATTGACCGTTGAAGAATGCAAAGAAGAATATGAATGGTACATAGACAATGGATGTTCTTCACACATGACTGGGGATCAAGACAAATTCATCAGCTTGAAGAGAAAGGGTGGAAATGTTGCATTTGGAGATGACTCATCTGCCAAAATACTTGGAGAAGGTGTAGTAGAGCTTGGAAGAAAAAATGTAAAATCAAAGAATGTTCTATTGGTTCAAGACTTGAATCATAATCTACTCAGTGTTAGTAAAATGTGTGATCAAGGATACACTCTTACGTTTGATTCCCGAAAATGTAAAATCAGAGAAAATAACTCAGGAAGATTGGTTGCAACTGCAAAAAGAAGACCAAACAATATATACATCCTAGACATTAAGAAGAGAGAGAAGACAGAAGCCACACAAAAGGATTCTAAGGAAGAAAAATTCCTAAAGACCAAAAATAAGGATGAAGTATTATTGAGTGCCACATGTTCAGGGGGAGCAGCCCCAAAGAAGAGAGTTACATTTTTCCATTAAACTCAGGGGGAGCAACCCTAACCTTTGCCATTGATGTCAAAGGGGGAGAGAAATTAGGATCATGATGATAGGGGGAGCATGAGTGTTTCCATCAATGAAAAAGGGGGATATTGTTGGAATATTGGTTGTTGTCATTGATGTCACCCCTAGTCATGGGTTTTGGACCGCAAGATTGATAAAGGTATTTGGACATGAAGGAAAATACACATACATATACAACACACATAAATGGATAGTATACATCATGTTGTTTCCGGTGGTATTTGGAACGTCATGTGGATCCTCATGGTTGAGGAGAAATGAATTTTTGAAGAAGACAAAGTGAATTACAGAAGGAAGTACATGTAGGCCCTGAAGATAATTAAAGAAAATAATTACAAAATAAGAAAGTTTCAGGTCGGCCCTAATGTTAAAATGAAGTGACATAAATGGTATGAATAAACATCATTATACATTCATTTTGATACAAGCTGAATTTTAGAGGAAATAAGAAGTAAAAGAAGGCCAGATTTCAAGGGAGGATGAAGTCTTTTGGTGATGTGTTCTAAGGTATGCTATTTTTAGGTTATCTTACAATTTTTGCTATAAATTTTTTTCTAGAACGATTCAGATGGTGAAATATCTATGGTATTGAGAAGACATATCAAGGTACCTATGGTAAAACATTCAGCTCTTGATTCACTATAATTATGGAGATACACTCTGTGGAAGACAGGGTTTGTGACCAGTCCTGAAGCTAGTCAATAAACATGTGTTCCCGGTAAAACAGTCATAACGTCTTCATACAAAATCCAAATCAAGTGGGACATATTCCATTGGAAAGAGTATGGACTGTAGTTTCTTTTGTGAGAGTTTCAGAATTGGATGTTAAATATTGAGCGTGGGGCATGCTGTACAAGTTGGGTCTTCTGAATAGACCAGAATTGAATAAAGTCTACCATTCTTTCTATAACCTATTTTTGGGGAGGATTCAAGGAGTGAAAATTGGAGGAGTTTCAGAGAATACATTGAGTAATATTATCTACAGGATCAGAGTACTCCAATAATTGAAGAATTGCAGAAATTGAAGAAGTCTTAGGAAGCATTATCAGGTTCTATGTGGTGATTGGTTGATGGTGATGATTTAATGTAAAGTTTTATTATCTCTCATATATTCTTGAGTGGAAGGAAGGGGAAAGGATGGAGAGTTCAAATCTCTCTTGATATTGGAGGATTGTATATTCCTCTTAGAGGTTTATCCATCCCTCTACATTTGGAAGCTGTAGCTACCTTTGGAAGTCATTACTTCCCTTGAACAAAAATTATTGATTATTTCTCATATATTGTGCATGGTGTAACTCTTATACTATTGTTCATTGCTCATTGGATATAATTGAATGGTTTAAGTATAAGTTGAAAAAGGTTTTTAAATTGTACTTGATACTGATTCACCCCCCTCTCAGTATCAACATCCTCCAGTGAAAAAATTGATAAGACAAGAACTAAGTACCAGTATTAAAAAAAAAATGGTGTGTACCCCCAACATCTGCTATTTTCAAAAATATGTCTGTGTTTCTTTGTCTTTAAGAATAGAAGAAGGCTGAGTTGCTCGAGTTATCGTTGGGAAGTGTAATAGAGGTTTTTTTTTTAAGTTGTTGGTAAACCAATAGCTACTTTATGATGTCGAGATCTGCTCTGGCTTACTGGTTCTTGGGGAACAGTAATGTCACATTCTTCTTTTACTGCAAAATTGGATGGTTTCTCAGCCTGTCCATTCATTGGAATTTGGTAGTTGGACAATTTTATATCTTGCCTGAAAATAGATATTACCACACTGGTAGCACATGTGCTCTTCATTTTCCTTCATAACAATTGTTTCCTGAGCTAATATTCCCAAAGTTGAATTCCCTGAGTTCCTTTGTTGAGCATCCTACAAGTCCTTGGTTAGGGAATTTACCTGTGCTTTGAGGTGGTCATTTTATTTTCTTAGTTCAACAATATTGTCAGTCTCAATACCTTGTATATTCTTTTCAATCTGAGAAAATAGATGAGAAAGTGGCACATCATCATTAGCCTCTCTAGTGTTTGTAACTGGTTCTTGTGTAACAGTGACATCCGACATGATTGGTTCTTGTGTGACAACCTCTTCCTGATCAATTGGTTCTTGTGTCACAACCTCTTCCTGGTCAGATGGTTCTTGTGTGATAGCTAATTTCGGGGAAGAGGTTGGTTCTTGTGTAACGTCTTCATTTTGAACAACTGAGAATAATGGCTGAAGAATGGACACTACTTTTTCTATATTTTTCCATGCAACTGCAACTTCAAAAAGTCTTGCCGACCTAGTTCTCCTTTTTGGTAAGGTATATATAAAAACATAAGATCTCTTCTTAAGTTCTGTAGGAGGGTGTTCTTCGATAATCAAGCTAGAAGAAGAAGGGAGTTCTTCAACAACCATACAAGGAGGAAATTCTGGGATGCTAGGGTTGGTTAATATCTATACCTCGTCACCTAATGAACGATGTACAAAATCATCAAGCAAAGCCGATGATTCCGATACAACTCATTGACATTATGCCTGCAAGGATGAAATAGTGTCTTGGAATTCCTTGCACAAGGTGAAACCAGGAATTCGTACCTCCATAAAATCAGTGAGCCTTTCACTTAGATTGGTATCAATGATATCAAAATCTGGAAGTGTCTGAGTATCAACAAGATTAGGACATTCTGTCACAACAACTTTGTCAATATCTTTCTAAGATTTCCTTCTAGATCGACGTTTTATTTTCTAAGGAAATTCAGTGGCATTGAAAGTAGGGGTTTGAGCAATTGTTGCAGTGATAGAAGGATTCTGATTTATTGTTGGCGTAACAACATAAATAGTTGTCATGTTGTCAGTTATAATGGGGGCCTAAACTTTTGTTGCAATTAATTTTTCTGATCTAGTTCGCTTCCTCGGTAAAGTAGAAATAGAGGTAAGGGTTTCCCTTTTCTTAGGTTTAGGAGTAGGAGCGAATTCGTTAACAACCTACGTTGTGGCCAGGGATTGAGGCTCTTGAGGCTCAATTACCGATGTATTGATAAGGTTGGGATTTTGTTCTGGCTGAACACTTTCGAGGCATTTTTGAGTGGTGTGGGAGGTGATTCTGATTTTGCGTTTGATGTTGACATTTTTATTACGGGGAATTACAGTCGAGGTTTTAATGGCTGGTGCAGTTGAGGATACAGGGGTTGCCTATTCTAGGTCAGTTGTAACAGTAGGTGCAACAGTTGACTGGTCATAGTTGGTTGTAATAATAGGGACAGTAGATGGCAGAGGCACTTTAGGTAATGGGTCGTAAGGGAGTCCCATTCCTTTATGAATCAACAAGCCTATGAGTCTATGATTGGAAAGACAATTCATGGGGTAATTGGATCATTTGACGAAATGAGCCATATTATGCAAAGACTAAAGAATATAATAAGGCATGTTGATTAATTTATGATGTCTCAAATGTGATAGTATGATAAAGTCATAAAAATAAACAACTTGGTATCGACCTTCATAGGTAATATACCTTTTGATAAATTTGGTGACTTTTCCCCAGGGTGTTGGTAAGGAATTGACATCGACACTATGGCCCTTGGTCTACACATGCTCATAATTCATGATAAAATCCTTCTTTACTTTGGGAAGATGTGCTTTCCTGCTAAACCACCTGTGTCCTGTTATGGGAAATCCAGTAACAACAGCTACAAATTCCTCTGTCACTAGAATTCTCACCCCGTTCACTATTGAATACCATTCTTTAAGGTTTTGGTTGAACTCCAATACCTCTTCTTTGTTGAACCTTTGTAGCTTCTTGAAATAAGGAATCCATCTGGCCTATAGAAAAATTTGGTAAACATCTAGGTGTAGCAGCAACACATCCATATTTTCCGGATCATATCTCATAGTTGATCCTCCCATGACGTCTTTTGAAATCTTAACAGTCACAAAGGAGGAGAAATCAGAACCTCACCAGAGTCACAACAAGTTTGAAAGAGGATTGCATAAAGAACAGAGTGTCTCAACGAAAATAAGCGTGGTCGAAAAGGTGGTAGAGGTGTTTATAAAATGATATTTTGAGAGTATGTCGACATGGATGTCCTTCCCCCCCCATACTAATTTGATTGGTTCAGGGTGCAACGAATTTAGGACAATCAACAAATAGGCATTGAAACTTGCTTTCATATCTTACATCACTTGGACACGTAGGTTTAGTAATCGTACCTCATAACTTACCACATGAACTGATCTTTCAGAGTAATTGCACTATCCAACCACCATTTGATCTACATGGAATGGCTGTAATAATGAGAGATGGCTCTCGAACGTGAGAAATGAAGTTATGACAAGTGGAGCATAAGTGGAGTCCTTTATGTGGTTGAACAATTTAGAAAGTTGTGGATTTGGAGTTAAGCAATGATGAAGCGGCCTTGGTGACAGAGAGAGAATAAAGTAATTTTTGAAAAATGGTGGAATTCTTGACAAAACAATAATGTTGTCATATGTAGAAATGGCAGAAATGCTAAGAAAATAGCCAAAGGAATGATAGAAGTAGGTGTATTAGCAGATATTTTGGCTGGAACTATGTCATTAGGTGTAACTGCATGCAAGGAAAAAGAGTCAGGAACTGGTGTAAAGCATGCAAATCGGTTAAAAAGGGTGTAACAACATGTAAATCGGCCACAGGGTGTAACAACATCGAAATCAACCAAAGGGTGTAACAACATGGAAATCAGCCAAAGGGTGTAACAACATGTAAATCGGCCAAAGGGTGTAACAGCATGTAAATCGGCCAAAGGGTGTAATGGCATGTAAATCAACCAAAGGGTGTAACAACATGTAAATCGACCACAGGGTGTAACAACATGTTAATAGACCAAACGGTGTAACAACATGTGAATCGACCAAAGGGTGTAACAACATGTAAATCGGCCAAAGGGTGTAACAACATGTAAATCAGCCAAAGGGTGTAACAACATGTAAATTAGCCAAAGGTTGTAACAACATGTAAATCGGCCTGAACATAGAAATACTTAGTTTTTAGGAAGTTTTTCAACTTCCAAAAGCTTATTCTTTGGCTTCTTCCACTGTAATATACCTTGTTGTTCTTTAGTTTATCTACACACAAGCAACTACCTGATACCTTTCTAGGATGAATTTATTAGAGAAAGAAAAATAGAAAAATGAAATGCGTGAAGCAAAATTTCAAATTTGCACAATTTATTTATATACAAAATTTTATTTGAAAGAAAATTGTGCTAAAGTTTAGAAGGGGAAGGAGCAGGATCCATTCCCTTTAAAAATTGGTAATCTGTATCAGCAGTACATCTCGATTTAAATTCTTCCTTAGAAAGTGGACGTTGATACAAGCGCAAGCAATGACCATTTGCTAAATGTGTATTGGATTAGTCAATAGTAATTAACCTGACTGTCCCATTGGGAAAAATAGTGTCTACCTCATAACGTCCAAGCCATCGTGTACACATCTTACCCTGAAATTATTTAAATCATGAATCATACAACAGAGCCCAATCCCCTTGTTGAAATAATTTCTTCTTGGTGACTCGAACATGCCATTTTGTTCTTCGTTGTTGAATCACTATGGTTTGATGAATAACGTCCAAACACTTTTCATCAAGTGCATTGAGTTGTTGTTGTCTGGCCTTCTGTGCCATAGTCAAGTCGAGGTTGACTGTTGATGCAGTGCTTAAAGTTTTGATTTCAAATTCAATGGGAAAAACAAAGATTTTTCCATATACAAGCTCATAAGGAGAAAAACCAGTTGTGTTTCTCCAAGTATTTTGATAAGCCCATAGATATTCATGCAATCTGTCAGACCAATCCCTATGATGTTCTCTCACTTTCTTAGTAAGAATATCTTCTATGACCTTGTTGGTACTTTCTACTTGGCCATTACCTTGTGGATGGTATGGAGAAGTTGTTCTACGTAAAACATGATATTGACTGGGTAGGGCTTCAAACTTATGTGATGTGAAAGGGGGTCCTCCATCATTTATTAACTATCTTATAATTCCAAACCTAATAAATATATATTCAAACAAGAATGATAAGACAACTTCCTCTAAGGCCTTGATGATTTTTTTTGCCTCCACCCACTTGGTCATGTAATCTGTATAGACCAATATATAAACTTTCTCATTAGAAGGTGGGTTAATGGGCCCTACAAAGTCCATGGACCATCTCTCAAAAGGCTCTAACAGTACTTGAGGCTGGAGAGTCATCTCATCCCTATGGTTTGGTTGACCCATTCATTGGCAACTGTCACAGGCCTGGACATACTTCTTGGCATCTTGAAATATGGTGGGCCAAAAATAGCCCATCCTTAAATTTTTATGTCCAATCATTTTATCAACAAAATGACCCCCACAAGGGCCATCATGGAAAGCTTTGAGCAGCTCATAAACTTCAATATCCCTCACACATCACTTGATTTATTGATCCAGGCCTGTGTAGAAAAGGTATCCCTCTATCCAACTATACCGAGCACTCTTTTGAATGATTTTCCTTTTTCCCCTTGGGGATATATGTTGAGGTACCCTCCCTGTAACCAAGTAATTAGCAATGTCTACATACCAAGGCGAGTAAGAAGATATTGCTAACAAATTTTCATCTAGAAAGGAATCATCTAATGGTGAATTATCATCATTTATATGTAGTCTTGAGAGAAAATCAACAACCACATTTTCTTTCCCTGGTATATCTACTATAGTGATGTCAAATTATTTAATTAATAACAACCATATTGTTACTCTGGAATTAGTAATAGGTTTATTCATCATATATTTAATTGTTGTATGATCAATATGAATAAAGGTAGGATAACCAGTGAAATAATCCATGAATTTATTGATTTCATAAACTACTGCCAAGAATTATCTTTCAGTAACTGTATAATTTATCTCAGCATGAGTCATGTTCTTGCTGATATAGTAGATAGCATAGGGTTCTTTGTCCTCATGTTTTCCTAGTACTGCACCAATTGCAGTGTCTGAGGCATCGAAAGAAATGTGAAAAGGCAAAGCCCAATTGGGCCCTCTCAAAATGGGAGATGTGGATAATTTATGTTTCAGATCTGTAAAAGACAATTCACAATTGTCAGTCCAATGAAATTGAACATATTTTATTAATAGGAAAAACAAGGGAGAGGCAAGTTTGGAATTTTTTTTAATGAATCTCCTATAATATCCAGCATGCCCTAAAAAAAATTCTTACCTCTTTTTGAGTTGTTGGAGTTGGAATGTCCAATATTACCTGGATTTGGGTTGGGTCTACCTGAATTCCTACATAAGAAATGAAGTGTCCCAGGACCACACCTTCACTCATCATCATATGACATTTTTCTGTGCTTAAAGAAAGATGAGACTGTATACATCTTTTGAGCACTTTTTCCAGATTAATCAAAGCTTGATAAAAATCAATACCATAAGGTGTAAAATCATCCATGAATATCTCCATACAATCATTCACCATATCATAATAATTACCAATTACAACTCTTTGGAAAGTGGTTGGCGCATTACACAAACCAAATGGGAGAACCTTATAGGAAAATGTACTCCAAGGGCTGGTAAAGGCAGTCTTATCTTGGTCCTGTGGAGCAATTTTTATCTGGTTATAGCGACTGAATCCATCTAGGAAAGAGAAAAAAAAATTCCCAACTAGGTTGTCTAGAACATGATCAATAAATGGAAGAGGGAAATGATCCTTCTGCATGGCCTTATTCAGGGCTCTATAGTCCACACACACTCTCCACTTACCATTCTTTTTAGGTACAATAACCAATGGTGAAACCCACTCATTGTCTGATATAGGATAGATGAATCCAACATTGAGAAGTTTATGGAGTTCCTCTTTAACTATTTATTTAAGATTAGGGTTCATCCTCCTTTGCGGTTGGAAAATGGGTCAGCATTATTCCTTGATGTATATATGGTGGGTGCATAGATAATAAGAAATTCATTTCATATCCATGTAATCCCAGGAAAATTCCTCCTTATGTTCAATTAGTAACTTCATCAATCAATGAGTTTCAGCAATAGATAAATCAGGATTGATGTTCAGGGGTTTTCTAGGTTCGATTTCTACAGTGATGCTCTTAGAACTGACTTTAGGAAATAATCTGACTGTTGTTGTTTCTTCATTTGTTGTTATAGTGTTTTCTGTTACAGCTGAATCGATTTGATTTACAACAATTTCAAAGAACATTTATGGGCTCATCTCTTCCTAGGAAATAGGGTTGAATATTTCAGTCAATCAGTGGTGTGTGTTATGCGTAACAACAAAGGAGTCACAGATAAAACATTTGATTAACTCATCCTCTGTCTCATTTTTGAAACTCAAGGATTTTCCTATGGTTAACACAGTCAGAGCACTTTCATCCTCAATGTCCATCCATAAAGAATTTTTTGGTTCCATACTGGGTGTAGCATGAGGATACAAGATAAGTTATTTTGTGTCATAACCATCAGAGATGGTCATGGAACCAGATATACAACCAATGAAGGCATCAATTGTAGCTAACCATGGTCTTCCTAGCATTAGAGGGTGGCCCCCATATAGGCTTTGGGTTGCAAAATGAAAAAATCAATAGGATACTCCTATGAATCAATTGAAATGACTAAATCATCGATTAATCCTTCTGGTTTGATGGTGGAGCGATCAGCTAATTCCAAAATAGTAGGAATAGGTCAGACTTGCATTCTGAGTTGCATCAATTGTGTAGTTTCTATTGGCATGATATTGATTGTTTCCCCTAAGTCAACTAACACATGGGTAATAGGTGTTTGTCCAATTTTGACAGTGACTATAGGGTTTTCTAGGTCACCATATTTAATGGGTGGGGTTTTTCCTAACATCAGTTCAGACAAGTCCCCTACTACATGCACCGTGAGGGGGTCCCTAGGTTTCCTTCCAGGTCTTCTGATACACATATCTGTCACATTCTTTGCATAAATAGGGACATCTCTATTCGCTTGCAATAGTGGAATGTTAACATGCAGATTTTGCAATCCTCCTAAGAGATTGAAGGATGGTAATTCCAGAGTTTTGGTAATTTCCAGTATTTTAGGGAATGGGGGGTCCGTTGATTCTTTAATAGGTTGGTCAATTTCTTCTGTATCGGCAGATGTTTTTTCCCCTGATTACTTGTATGATTCTGAATATGGAGCATATTCAATTATGGGCTCGACTATTCTCCCTGATCTTAATTTTATCTCATCACAAGGCATAGGGGTAATAGACAGATCTGGCACATTATATATATCAATATTCTGAACGGCCTTATTATTTGGGTTTGGGTTAGGTTGCATAGGCATCTGAGGTCATAAGGGAGGATTGTTCTATGGGGCATTGGGAGGTAACTGCATCTTTTTTTGCTAATACTGGGGTTGGAACTATTGTTGATAGAGGTTTAGTTGATGGTTTTGATAGCTAAGATGTTGTTGAGGGCCTCTCCAATATGGGTTCCATTTTCCATGGTGACTTTGTTGTTGGGGCATAGGTAACTATGCATTGGAATCTTGATAAGGAGGGAGAATTCGATTTGGAGGGGGAGCATTCATCTGGCCATAAGGTAGCTGATTGTTCCAATAATTAAGTGTTGTAGGAGAGAATTGAGAGTTGATACCTTGGCCTCTTGGATTCCATTTCCTTCTTTGTGTAATTAGATAAGAAACCTCTGCTTCTTCATTATTCGCCTTCATTGATGCTTTTACACCTGGAAAAGAGGGAAATTTGTTAGTAGGATGATCCAATTCACAAATAAGTTTTACCTTAACACTGTTCAGTGGGAATTCCCTTTTCGGATGTTTGTCTCTGCACTTTGGACATAAAATGGACAATGCCTTTTCTGCTTCTGCTTGTTTTTGTTTAATATGAAGAGTATTGATTTGTGAAGAAAAAGAGTTAATCATTTCTTTTTTGAAGTATTTTAATAGATTACCTATTTCTTCTCTAGTTGCCCCTCCATTGGCTAATTTATGTACCCTTGAAAAAGTGGTATCCTTGGTAACTGACTTATTCCTTGTATTTCCTCGAGAACATATCTTGCAAATATTTACAATGTCTTCATAGGATTCCTTAGATATATCTCCCTTGCCAAGCATATTCAACATGTCTAAACAATCATCTCTGACCCCTTTTAGCAAAATAGTTTTCAGAATGTCCTTACTCACATCCAGATTCCAGACCTTTGTAGATTGTACTAGAGTCTCTCTACAAAAACTTCAAGGGTCTGATCCTCTTTCTGAGACATCTTGAACAGTTCCTCCCTTCGTTCCCTTGTTTGATAGTAGTCTTGGTACTTGTTCAAGAAAAGATGCCTCATCTGTACCCATGTTGAGATATTCTCTCCTCCAAGGCTCATGAACCATCTTAACGCATTTCCCTTCAATGTGGCTAGAAATAGTTTAAGTTTCTGCATAGTAGTAGTGTAGTCATAGATTCTACATAGAATATCAAATTCAAACAGAAACTCATTTGGATCCTCAGTAGACAATCCATGGAAATTTGGTAGGGCTGAAAGAGGTATGTTATTCATAGTAACTATCCCCCTTGTAGGAATATTAGTAATAGGAAAAACCAGGGTAGAGATAGTATTTTCATCATTTACCTGATCTTCATTGTTCTGTGGCTCCTCTTGGTTGAAATCCTCTTCATTATCTCCTTGATTTTCCATAGCTTCTCTCTCATTCCACTTAATACGGTAAGCGTCCCACTCTTCTTTAGTGATTATCTGTCTGTTAATCTGATAAACAACTTCTTCTGGTCTTTCTCTTGGCCCAGCTATACTTCCTCAATCTTCAATATTCTCCAGCATTGCTTATTGATTTGTTGGTGACAAAATTTCAGCTTCAACCCTTGATGAAAGTGATGTTTCAAACTGGGGCAGTTTTGATGACTAAGGAATTTGTCTCCTTGGAGGATTTGAAGGGTAGAAGATAGATCTTGAAGAAGAATCTGCTCTGGCTATAATCTCATCAACAAAGGTTGGTATTCCCATTGCAGGGTTCCTTACTCCACGTCCTCTGGTACCTGTAGGGTTAGTATTTTTGGGAATACGTCCTCTTGTTCCTCGATTCATGTAGACTTATTCATTCCTAAGAAAACAAAACTAATGTTCTTACAAAAATATAGAATTATCTTCCCTGGAAACGACGCCAAAATGTTGGGCACTTTAATTGTCTAATTAAATAGATAATTAAGGTGTTCAATATAAATTGTCAAACCCAGGGAAGTTTTGTTATTGCAAGATAATTGTGCACAGTCTATGCTAGATTATGGAAGCAACATTTATTCAAATTGCAGTAAGAATCCTAATTGAAAGGTTTGAACTTTAACAAAAGTTGTTGACACAGCTGGAGCTTCTACATAATTGAAATAACACTTTCATAAATGAAATCCTGAACTAATGGGTGCATAAGAATCCTGGATTATTTATTCTAACTTTATATTTTACTCTTGCAGAAAGAAACTTTGTGTTACTTGCTGAAAAGAGACCTACTTAAATACAGAAAAGGAATTTCCAATTAAATTGTTTTCAAAGATTAAATCTAATGTAGGAAAGGAAATAAATTATCCAACGGTATCGAATAATTTGATTCTAATTCTCATGAGATACATAGATGCACATTAAACATGAAAGAACTGACTGTAACAACAAATATATGCTAGAAATTCTAAACAGATCGATTATCCAAATCAAAGAAATTAATCTAAACAACAAAAAAGAGGGGAGTCTGTGAGGAAGGTGGGCCCTTTCCCTCTCATTGAATCCACTCGAAAATAAACTATTGTAGGTTAACAAAACTCAATCCACTTCTGATTAATTCGCTAAAAAAAGGTTCAGATACAATGTGCTCTTCTTCACTCTCTGTTCACAGCTAAAATTTGGGGCTCATGATTACAAAGGCTCTGCTATTTAAAGACAGGATTATTCAGTTGAAAATAGACTCAGAACAACGTTGAGAATTGAAGATTCTCAAGCTGTTCGTATGATATACAAAATTTGTTATAGTATTTGTTAAATGATCTTCATCATCAATGGGAACCAAAATGTGTAACAACCTTGAGGATCAGTCTTCATGATTCAAATTTTCATGAGGGACCAGCTTCCAGGATCAGTGGATATATGTTGCAAGAGGTGTAGCAGCTTCCAACAAGGGTGCACAATTGTTGTAGTTGTGTAACAACATGTAGAGTTGGCACATAGTTGTAACAACCTTGTGTAACAACAACGATCTTTCTTTAAGACTTGGTTGTTCTACACAGTTTAATCATTATTTTGAATATTCATGGATAAAATATGAGAAATGCTATCAATTCAACATATTAAAGTGAATAAAATATAAAATAAAGATTAATGATTCATACCTTGAGAAAAAGGGTCTGAGCAACAATTAGTAGGTATTTAGCATGGAATTGGTAAGGTTGAATGAGAAAAAGAGTTGGTGAAAAAGGGACATTTCTGGGTCCTAACAATGGCTTTTCCATCACATACATTCTTAACATATCTTCTATTACTTGGTTTACCCTCTCTATCTTCCCATCATAGTAGAGATGATAGGTTGTACTAAAGTTCAGATTGATTATGAACCCCTTGAATAATCCCTTCCAAAATTTTGAAGCGAATTTTGGGTCTCTATCAGACACAATTGTCTTTGGAATACCATGCAATCAAGCCACTTCCCTCATATAGATATCAACAACATTGGTTTCTTTGTGAGTAGTCTTCAATGTAATAAAATGGGTAGCCTTGGTAAGCTTGTCCACCACTACCATAATATAATCATGATGTTTTCTTCTCCTTGGCAATTTGGTGATGAAATCCATTGTCACAACTTTCCACTTCCACTCAAGAATGAGAAATGGATGCAGCAACCCATCTGGGTGTCTATGCTCAGTCTTGACCCTTTCACACTCCATACATCTGTAAATGTACTCAACAATTTATTTCTTCATACCTGACCAATAGTATTGGTTCCTGACTATTCCCACTATTTTCTAATATCCTGGGTGCCTAGCATAAGGCACATTATGATTCTCTTTCAAAATTGTACCCCTCAATTCATGTGAATTGGGCACATAAATTCAGTTCCTATACAAGAGAACTTCATCATTACCCAATTTAAAATCTTCAACCTTTTGTTGCATTTTACCTTGTTGTAGTTTTGTCACTAAGTCCATTTACTGCAAATATTCTTTTGCAACCTCAAAAAAATTTCCTTTAATGTTAGTTTGACACATGCTAATGGTTGTAGCATGCAGTTCATGCACTCTCCTGCTGAGTGCATCATCCACTTTTTTCTCCTTTCCTTTGATATGCTTGATGTCAAAGTCATATTCACAGAGGAGTTCCAACCATTTTCTCTGCCTGGAATTTAATGTAGGCTGATCAAACAAATATTTCAGAACATTATGTTTTTTCCTCAACTCAAACCTCTTTCCCTTAAGGTAGTGGCTCCATTTATTTAAAGTGTGAACAATGGATTCCAACTCCAAATCATGAGTGGCATAGAGCCTTTCATGCTCTTTTAATTTTCTAGATTCAAAACAAATTACAAATATGTTTTGGTTGAGGACTCCACCAAGTCCTTCTTTGCATGCATCGATGCAAACCACAAAATATTCATTTGGATCGGAAATCCTCAAAATTGTAGAACTATTTAACAACTGCTTCAATTGTTGGAATCTCTTTTCACATTCTGTTGTCCAATGAAACCTCACTCCTTTCCTTTGCAAGGAAGTGATTGGGTGAGAAATCCTTAAAAACCCTACAATGAATCTTATATAGTATCCATCTAGGCCCATGAAGGATCTGAATTCTATCACATTCTTCGGTCCTGGCCATCCTTTAATGGCCTCAATCTTTTTAGGATCCACTGATATCCCTTCTTTGGATAGAATATGCCCCAAATAATGAATTTGGTTCTGATAAAATGAGCACTTGCTCAATTTGGCATACAACAGGTGCTCTTTTAACACTTGTAACACCATCCTCAAGTGATGCTCATGTTCTTCTTCTGTTTTGGAATATACAAGGATTTCATCCAAAAATACAATGACAAACTTGTCTAAGTAATCTTGGAAAACACCATTCATCAAACACATGAAAACTGCAGGTGCATTTGATAACCCAAATGGCACCATTGTAGACCATACCTTATTCTGAAGGAAGTCTTGTTGATGTATTAATATTTAATCCTTACCTAATGGTATTGTGATATGAGATCAATCTTTGAAAATATCCTTGCATCCTTCAACTGATCCAATAGATCATCAATCCTTGGCAAGGGGTATTTGTTCTTCATAGTAAATTCATTTAACTGCCCGAAATCAGTACACAATCTCAAGGTCCCATCTTTCTTATTCACAAATAACACTGGGGCACCCCAAGGTGACACACTTGGGCATATGTACCCCTTCTTCAATATCTCCTCAAGCTGCATTTGCAACTCATTCATCTATGGAGTACTCATTCTATAGGGATTATTTGAAACTGGAGTTGCTCCAGGCATCAAATTTATAGGCAAATCAATATCTCTCTTTGGGGGTAGTCCTGGTATCTCCTTAAACACATCCTAAAACTCTTTTAGGACTGCTTGATATTTTGTATTTGGCACCCTATCCTTAGGTGTTTCCTCCATATGATCTACAAACACTTTGCAACGCTTCCTATAACACTTCTTCAACTGCATTGCTGATATTTCTCGAACAGTGATTTCCCTAGGAATACCTTGGAATGTTCTTGGGTTTCCTTCCTCATCTAGGAAAGTGAATTCCTTGTTATGACAATGTAAGATGAAATGGTGTTGGTCCAACCAGTCCATACCAATTAGACAGTCATATGAACCCAAAGGAAAGATGTTCAAATATGCCTTGGTATTCAACCCATTCATGCCCAATGGACATGACTTAATCAACTCAACAACCTATCTCTTGTCTCTTGTAGCCAACTGCACCATCCAATATTTCTCATGCTTGCATCTTGGTAATTGAAATATTTCCACTACCTTAGGATATATATAGCTATGGCTAGCCCCTGAATCAATTAAAATAGTAAAGGAATGGTTATTGATCATACCTTCTACTTCAATCATGTGTGATTGAAACTATGCTTGCTTGTTGTCTGGGGCTACATAGATCCTTGGCACACTTCTTCCCATGTCCTCCACTATTTGGGATTGTTGGAAATTGTGGACATATCTCACTTTGTCATCTTTGTGAGGACAATCCCTATACTTGTGTTCTCCTTTACAACCCCAACATTTCATCAGTGGATTCCTTAGCCTTGACCCACCTGCCTCAACCATCTTGGGCTCTCTAAAAGATGGTTTTTCCTGAGGATTATTCCTGAAGAATGGGGGCTTTCTCCCCTTATTCCTAATATCTATTCTAAACTTCTTCTTGTCCTCCCAAGCCTTTTGTAAGGTAGGATTTCCTTTTTTTTTATCATACAAGCACTTAGCTCTTCTTATGGTTTCTTCCAAATTTTTAGGATCATCATACTGAATCTTGTCACTGATGAAGGATGGCAAACCACTCAGATACCTCTGAATGTTATTTGTCTCATCCTGTATGAAGGAGAGATGCTTCAATAGTTACTGGAATCTCCTTTCATACTCGTCAATGGTCATGCTTCTTAGCTTGAGTTCAAAGAAGTCTTTCATATTTTTGTCATAATATCTCTTGGTCAAGTATTTCTTCTCAAAATACTTCTTGAATTCTTTCCAGATCACATTTTTCTCTTTAATTTGCTTCGCCTTCACAAGCTAGTCCCACCACATGGATTCTTTTCCTTTCATATGATAGATGGAAATTCTTCCTTTTTCATTAGAGGAATATTTATGCAATTGGAAGTTCTTCCTCATGCCTAACAACCATGTCTCAACATCTTCATCCTTCTTGTGCTCTCCATCAAAAGTAGGAGGTTTGATCTTGTTCATTTCTCCCTTAAATTCATCCACCCCATACCTCCAATGCTTCATGGCAGGGGATGGACTTGAGCTTCTATGTGATCTCCTATGGAAAATATTTTGGGAGTGATGTTGGTGCCTTCTAACACTCTTTGATATTCTTTTCTCATTAGGGGAATTGTGGCTTCTTGACTTGTTGGAGCCATTCTCCTCGTCTAAATTCTTCTCAATTTTTTCCAGGATTTTCATTAAATTCAAGTTGAATTCTTCACTATTCTCTTTGGCCTTCACAATACTTTCATTATCATCTTTGTGGCTGTGGACATCTACTTGCAATTTTCTGATAGTCTCCACTAGATTGATGTCTTCATCCTTTTCTTCTCTATGTCCATTGGAATTTGTTCCCTCAATTCCCAGATGGACATTCATTCCTATAACCTTAGCTTCCTTACTGTAAGCCTCTTGTGCATCCCCCATCTCTCTACACTCCAGGAAGATTTTATTCTATTTTGGAAGTAGAAAACTATGCAAAAGTGTGTATCCAACAAAACTCTTGTCAGGCTAAATGTATGAACCAAAACCATGCAAACATGTACCATTATGGTTTACAAATGATCATAATTCCTTTTTCTGATTTTATTAGAAATGTTACTATCCATAGAGAATTTTTGGGTGAACATTTTTCATTTATGGTTCAAGACCTTTCCAATGACTGCTCCCTTGCTCAATTCTAAGTTTTGAGCAAGAAGTTATGACTATTTGAGAAATGGTGCTTGCTAGAAGGTGATCTATGTTCAACTGTTATAAATTCCTAGAGCTAAATTGGCTCTTGGATCCGTGCTATATCCTCTCTTAAGATTTACATCCTTTTCTTTACTTCTTTTGATGCAGGTTTGTTCGATCAGGGACCTCAAGGGCTCCTTCTCTAAGCCTTTTTTTTTTCTCTTAAAACATAATTTTGGGCGCTAGTCCTTTTCTTCAGTTCCCAAATTCATGGGACCATAGGCTGTGACCAAGCGCTAAGTTGATAGGTGCTTATCTGGAACTTTTACGCTTTAGAAATTCTAGCTTTAGATAATTTCACACCTTCTTCTCTCTTTCTTCTGAACACCAAACTCTCGAACCTTTTTAACTTTTTGTGGCCCACGTATTACTATTGTCATCATATAAACATGACACCTATGTGTCAGACTGCTAATTGGTCTAACAAGGTTGAAAAAAATACAAATCTGACTGATACATGATGTGTCTAGGGAAGTTCTATGTCACTTCTAGTGATGTCATCATGCCACATCATACCCCGTGCTTCAGTACTTTGTATCTTCGACACTTCTAGCTTAGGAGGTTTCTACTTCACCACCTTATGATTCTCCAAAATTTTGAATTATCAAACACATGAAGTGGGTTGGATCTATGGTCCACAACTTCCCAGCATCCAACGAATGAGATTTATTACGGAACTTTGGCCTTCGGCAGTTCTTGAATCAACGCAAACTTCAGAACCATTCCTATGGAGTACCATTTCCCTGGGCCTTAGGATATAATGCCACACATCCTTTGTGACCAATGGTCGAGAGATAATCTGGCCTTTGGACCTTCACGAGTCCTCGAACTCAACTTATTATACCTTCAAACCTCCAGAGTGCCAAGTCTTCGGACTTCACGATCTAGGGCCATGCATCTACTATGAGCAAGTTATTATGGGCCCAATATAATTAAATTCTTCACCAAGGTTTTAATTACTTTATGTAACCACCAAGGGCCCACTAACCATTCTTCGAGAGGAGTGCCATGTGGAGGAAAACTAGAAGAAAACACGTGACCCAATCAGACGGGTGACATGTGTCACTTTCTAACTATCATAATCAATATTTGAAAAGTTCATAACTCACTGACACATGGCATGCAGCATGTCTTCCCACATCACTTTGGGACTTCTGTATTTGGGAGATTTCACATCAGTGAACTCTATTTCTTCCAAACGTTGAATTCCCAAACTAGCCAATCTACTTGGGAAAGAATCCATGCCCCTCCCTCTCCTAGATGATCTACGGCTGAAAAGTACTTTGGAACTTCGGAACTTTGAGCTTCACCCCTTTTTTCTTAACAAATCTTGATTTTCTTTGAAGTCATGAAGTTTGAAGGATTTGGAAGTTAATTTTCATGCAATTTCTCCAGATCCGAGGGTTGGGAAATGTCCACCTTTCTCCATGCATATCCTGCAACCCAAATTCCTTCTTGTGGTTATTAACCACAATTATTGTGGTTTTCTTCCCTGCTGAAATTCTTGGACCACTATACCTCCTGAGATTTAGAACACAACCAATGTGTTCGCTCAATGCCCTTTTGGCATCCTGAATTATCTAAGAATGAATTTTGTCCATTTCAACAATAGTTCACTCTGAAGCCTTTTCTTCAATAACCACTTATCCAGCCCATCTAGGCTCAGTGTTGAAACCATGGGCTCTAATACCATATTGTAACGTTCCCCAACCACCCTTGTCAGGGACAACACTGCCTCAAACACACATGGTATCAACCTCTGTTATAGATAATTAAAAGTGTCCATGCCCATACATAGACCTATTGGGAAATGGTAGACATAGCTCATTGCATAATAAATCACATATAAACTTAAAAGAAATAAACAGAGATAACATGAAATCATACATGCAGTGAGACACATGATATTATTATAAGAATCAAAGACATGCACTAAAATACATCATTTAACAATTAAGCACATAAATGATACTTATCTCTTAATTGTAGTGCACCGACTATGTGCATACCTTACACAAAACTCCAATCCTTAGAACACATTTCTCATCACTCTCTACAGTGGTTCGCCCCCGCGCTGGGACTAGACTCCACCAGGAAAGGGATTCCTAGGCTAGGAAAGGACAACATGAAGTTGCACTAGTCTACAGGAAGGATTTCCTCCAAGGATCCATTTACGCCCACTACTCATAGACTCTCATTCCCCACATTCCTGTCCTACCCCAGGAGTATACACCTTCACTATCACATAGTCCATCAGCTGCTCCACCTCCCTTCCAAGGCTTCAACAACAAGCTAGACAGGAATTTTTAGAGATCTGTAGTTGTTGTTGGACTCCCTCTAGGAGAACTCACTTCCCTAGAAACTCTCTCACCTAAAGAGAGTTTCTCACAGGCCTGACAACACGCTTCTTCAACCACAGGCCTCACAACCCGGTTCTTCAATCCAACTCCTCAACACACAGGAAAGGGTGATTGAAATAACATAAACCGTATGTGGGGCACGGTAATGGAAGAACAAAATACATGGAAACCATAGGGTACAGGTTCAATAAAGATATCAGTTTGATCTCGTTGTAGAGGTTATAGATGGTCAAGGGTTATGCAATGGTGTTCCAAGATTTACTTCTTGCTTTCTCCCTACGTGCTTGAGTGGAAGGAATGGAAAAAATATCCCAAAAACAGTCAAAATACCAATATATATTTGCATGTTTCTAAGATGACACATGGTGCTCATGAAGCACATTCCTCTCCATTTGGAAGTTTTTCCCCTTCCCCAAAGTAACTTAGGATAAATTCATATCCTCCTTACAACATTTAGAATAATAATATATATTGTTCTCTGAGATTTAATCTCTTAATCTTAGCCCATTTTTCCAGCCTCTCAACCCCCTCCCTTACCCAACCTAGTGGAGTCTAGTCCCCCATACTCTTTCATCATGGCCAGTCTACATGAAATGATGATTTATATTAATGATTTGAATATTAACATATAAAAAACAAGCTCCTAGCCTTATCATCCTAGGCTCTCTGTCCCAACAATCACATAAGCATCCTAACTTACCATTACTTGGCTCACCAGACTATGAAACATGTTTACAATTCATGATTAAAAATTAGGGGCTCGACTACTATAGCGGGAAAACCCCTCTATGGAATACACCATGGTTCTAAAGTGTAGGCATAGCTAACTGTCTAAAGTCTCCTTATTTTTATCAACTATCCCGTCATTACCCCACAATCATACATAAAAGAAAAATTATAGGGATCTGGTAGGCATACCTTAAACTCCGCGTCTGGTGTCAATCCCTTTGCGCTTGGTTGTTTCCTGACTGCAAGTCTCCTCCCAAGGCTGACCTGCATTTACCAAAAGACAAACAAGAAACTACAAGCATGCATTCTACATATGGATTAGTGGGTTAGACATCATAATCAAGAAATGTAAACAAATCATAAATATTTAAGACGTCATTTGGCGGGACGAAAAAAGTACTTCTTTATATTGATCTCACAAAAGTCATTTACAACATGAGATTGAAACTGCTCCTCAAACTCAGTCCTCGTCTCCTCTTCACCATGCACCAACTATTTCCACATATTCTTCTCCTCTTCAGTTCACTCTAGGGAAATGACAAGGATTTGCAAAGGAGGAAGAAGGAATTATGGCTCAAACTCACAATGTGGTTGCAAAATATTGGGGCAAAGGGGGAATATTGAAATGGGCAGAGTTTCTATTCTCTCATGCTGCTCTTTGGAATGGGGCCCCAAAACCTTCTTTTATAGGCCAAAATATATAGTAACATTTGGGGTGACTGGCTATGGGCAGTCAACTCGTTAAGTAATGGCCTGAAAACCCATATCCCTTTTCAATTTTCATTTTTTGCGGATTTTTGTGAGTGTACGCAGGCTGTAGTGGTGCAACAAGCATGTGTACATAGGAAGTAGTGGTGCAGAACACACACACACCTTCAAAAAAGTAGTTTTTAGAAGAGCTTTTCAGTGATGTCTTGGAAAAGATAGTAAGTAAGATGGCCTAATGCCAAGTATGCATGTCTGGTGCAGTTTAGGGTTATAACAGATGCCCCCTAATGTGTGAGGTCAGAAGAGCATCTGATGGCCAAAATACATTACAAATATTCACACATGTATGAAGTGAGTGAGAACAGGGACCAGAGTTTAGGAGGTGCCATCTGAAAAATAATAATTTGTCTCACCGAGGTGGGCATACCCATGCTCAGGATAAAATAAAATCATGACTGCCAATCAAATACACTGAATATCCATGTCATATAACTATATAAAGTGTAGCCACGAGAAGTACCTAATGGATATACATCTCAAAATAAAAAGATATACATGTATAATATCCATTTCCAAGAAGCCAATGATGCCTGATGGCTGGAGATGAGGCCTTCAGAGCTCAAGAAACAACTTCAAAATCTTCAAAACTTAGGCAAGAGTGTAATATCAGTGTATGACTTCACTACCTAGAGGTCTTCGATGGCTCATCGGGAACAAACAAGAGGATCTCGGTGATCAGGCAGAGAACTTCATTGATTTTGAGCAAGGACTTGATTGGTTTTTTGGGGTGGCTAGGCATGAGGACAAGGGACAAACTGTAGAAGGGACAACTCAATTTTTAGTAAAACTTCCCTTGGACGAAAGCATGAAAAAAGATAAGACTCGGGAAACATGGCATTGACATAAGTTCACGATGCAGGAGGCAATGCGAACTCTCCATATGTTTGGAAGGGTAACCAAACGATGGGGGACACAACTCTATGTAGTGGGAACAACTTCCTAAGGTCATATTGAATCCTAGAGCTTGACGAACAAACATAAGGATGTGCTTTTTCCAAGGGCGACTCATTGTGCTGTCGAAAAAAAGAAAATACTTTTCCCTTCCTCTTTTTGGGGTATATTTGATTTTTTTGTCTTTTTCAATAATTTTGGAAATCTTGAAAAAGAATAAAAGAATGCTACGTTACAAAGGAGGAATGAGTGCCACAGACATACTAGTTCCAAGCGCAAGGAACACATTGATGCTCAGAGAAAGGGGACATATGCAGGAAAAGGACACTCGGGAAAAATCCTCCATGGGTCAAAGTGTCAAGATGGAGAGGCAAAGTGCTACATGACTTCCATATAAGGCATGCTTCATATGGTTCATTTAAGAGGAACATGGAGCCTACATTAGGCCAAAGACGTAGGAATGCAAATAAGATTAATAAGACACAATGATAACGTCCTTTGATGTAATTTTAAGGAGCCTAGAGAAGGTAAGCTCGACGATTTTTCATTTTTAGAGAGTCTGAAAAAATGTAAAAGGAGACTCCACTGAGGTACCTTTTTCAAAGGTATTTTAGTCGGTTCAAAAAAGGGGTAAACTTGCACAGAAAACATGTTTATTCAAAACCATTTTAACGAGTGTGACAAAGACAAGATCACTCAACAATTTTTCATATTTAAGGAGTCTGAAAAAGCTTAACTATGCACTATGTAAGGGATGTTCTTCTTGACCAATTTAATGAGTGTGAAGAAACAAGGTCACTCGACAATCTTTTCAATTTTAGGGAGTCTAAAAAGAGCTCAACTATGGACTCCATGGGGGTTCCTTTTTCATAAATTTAGTCCCTCACACCCAAAAAATGGTTAAATCTATACCTAAGAATACTCTTCTAGAGAACTGAGGCTCCTAGAGTATACCTTTGTTCGTACATTTGATCTTCCAGACCGAAAAGGGGTAAACTACCGTCAGACAGACGTGCCTTTGAATTTTATTTTGGTGATTGTGAGGGTCTGAAAAGGGCTTAAAATAATACCCGTTGTTTTGGGGAGTCCCAAGGGTGAGGTCAAAAGTGACAATGAATCATGCAAGTGAGGCTCAAAATTGTAATCAGGAACAACTAAAAAGGTCTCTCGAGCCTATAATCATTAATGATGACACAGACACCAAAATGAAACCAGGATCTACCTAGGGCATCCATGTGAAGGTAGGATCTACCATTAAATTACAACACTTCTAGAGAAGGAGTGAGGGTTATGTGTCGCAATTCGGTGGGATCGATCCTATGGAAAAGTGAAAAAGACAACGAGGTGCAACAAGTGGAGGTGGAATCCTATCTTACATGCACAAAGTTGGAAAAATGAATTTTTACCAAAAGACCTTTAAAAATGACCCAACTCTCAAAAAGTTTCCAAATACCCAAAGTAACAAGTATCGTAACATCCCCAAAGAAACTCAAGAACCGTACTAAACGATTTTCAAGATAGAAAAAAAATGACAAAAGGGTCCAAAAAATGACAAAAAGGGGCCAAAAGGTCTATAAATAGAAGCTGGCAGCTCATTATCACCATTGTAATTTGAGAATTGACAAGAAATCCAAAAAAAAACCTTTTCCGGAGGAGTTGATTCTTGTCATTATCACAATGTGGTTGTTAAAGTTCTTCCAGTGTCTGTTTATGAGGGCTCAACCCAGGTTGTTGAATGCTTTGATAGATTACTGGCATCATGACACAGAGGAATTTATTATCAAGGGGCAGTCGTTGACTCCAATGACTGAAGACATTTACTTCCTGACTGGTCTCTCGAGGAGAGGGGATGCAGTCAACTTGTGTACTTTCCCCCTCGGGCCTCACAACATTAAGGAGTTGATTGGATTCCATTGTGAGGCTGGTACTGAGAAAGTAGGTTCTCAGGTGCATATACACAAGATCAAAAGCCTATCACTGAAAGTGATAGTTCTTCGCATTGGGCGGATCACAGGATCTACGACTTTACATCAGGCTTCCTAAGCGCACATGCATTGTGCAGTACAATTCTTAAATTCATGGATTTTTTACTGGAGTACAACCATGATGGATTGAATGAAGAGACAACTAATAGAGTGTCGGATATGGGACCATGGAGCAATACAAACATAGAAAAATAGGACCATGGAGCAATAAAATAAATCAAATGTGGAAACAAAACATAGAAGATACACAATACAATAAAGACACCGATTTACGTGGTTCACCCAGTGTGGGCTATGTCCACTAGAGAAATTGCCAGGTCCTTCCTTTATTATTATCCATCATATGAAGGGAAACAACCTACATCAAACCCGTTGTAATTTCCTCTTCTTTCTCTCACTGTCTCCTATCTCAGAATACAATATTCACCATCAATCATAACCGCAATACATTTCCCTCATAAAAGAGGGTTTCCTTCTAGGGAAACAAACCCTAACATAATCTCTACCGTTAGATCTGTGACCTTATAATGAATGGTCCAAATTTACAATGAAATTACATTATACATTTACAAGGAAATTTTTCCTTCGGGGGATCGCTTTCCCCAAGACCCCCCAGTCGGGGGGGGATAGCCCCCCCAAACCCCGCAGAGGGGCTAACCACCCTATGCACTCCCCCACGTGGAAGAGTGTACATACTTCTGGGGTGTAAATACTTCATGGGGTATAAACACGATTGAAACTAAAGGACCTCTGAATCAGGAAGATAATTAGGCTCCACAACCAACAATCTCCCACTTGGAGACCAATCTCAAAAACTCCACCACTATTGTATATGATAGACTCTGAACCTTCTTGGACCTAGAAAATTCCTCATATTCATCTTCATTCTTGAAGACCAAGTGAAATTGAGTAGGAACTCAGTTTCTCCCTAGTTACTCCCTTTGTTAACATGTCTGCAGGATTTTGGCTAGTGTGTATATTTTCAAACTTCAAATGTCCATCTTCCAAGGTGGATCATATGAAGTGGTACCTCAACTGTATATTCTTAGTCTTCAAATGGAAGGTTGAGTTCTTTGCAAGATGAATGGCACTCTCATTGTCACAATACAACATATTATTCTCTTGCTTCTTTCCCAATTCCTCCATAAACCTCTGTAACCAAATCATCTCTTTACTAGCCTCTGTAGCAACAACATAATCTGCCTCTGTTGTTGAAAGTGCAACAACCTTTTGCAGTTTTGAAATCCAACTTATTTTTGTTCCACCTATAGTAAACACATACCCTGTGGTACTCCTCCTGCTATCTTTATCACCTGCCATATCTGAATCAACATATCCTTGTAGAACAGTTTCTGAACCTCCAAAACATAATGCATGATTAGCAGTGCCTCTCAAGTATCTGAGAATCCACTTTACTGCCTCCCAATGTTCTTTACTTGGATTGTTCATATATCTGCTCACAACTCCCACTGCATGTGCAATGTCTGGTCTTGTGCAAACCATTGCATACATCAAATTGCCAACTGCTGATGAATATGGGACCCTAGACATGTATTCTATCTCCTCCTATGTCTTTGGACACATTTGCTTAGTCAATTTGAAATGGCTGGCCAAAGGTGTACTAACTGGTTTTGCATTCTGCATTCTAAACCTCTCCAACACCTTCTCTATGTACTCACCCTGAGACAATGTTAGTTTGCAATTTTTCCCGTCTCTTGTTATTCTCATACCAAGGATTTTCTTTGCAGCACCCAGATCCTTCATCACAAATGAATTGGCTAATTTCTTCTTGAGCACATTTATATCCTACATATTAGACCCTGTAACAAGCATGTCATCTACATACATTAGCAAGATAATAAAGATTCCATTTTCTAGATTTTTAAAATAAACACAGTGATCAGAATGACATCTACTATAACCCTGTTCTATCATAAACCTATCAAACTTCAGATATCACTTCCTTGGAGCTTTCTTTAGTCCATATAATCTCTTCTTCAACCTGCATACCAAATTATCCTTCCCTTTGACCTCATACCCCTGTGGCTACTGCATATAAATCTCTTCCTCCAAATCCCCATGGAGAAAAGTTGTTTTTACATCTAACTGTTCAAGATGAAAATCTTCTACTTCCACAAGACTTAAAATAGTTCTAACTGAAGTCATTTTAACAACAGGAGAAAATATTTCATCAAAATCTATACCTTT
>SNQJ01S0004511.1:534896-557213 GCA_010110895.2 Picea sitchensis
TCATAATCCCATAAGCGATAACCAAAATCATTAACACCATATCCAATAAAGGTACACTTCTTGGATTTTGCCTCAAGCTTTGTTCTATTTTCTTTATCAATATGGACAAATTCTTCACAACTGAAAGTTTTCAAAAAGGAATAGTTTACCTTTTTCTTGTCCATTCCTCCTCTGGAATTCTACCATCCAAAGATCTTGAAGGTCCTCTGTTTATTAAGTAAATAGCAGTATCTACAACATCTGCCCAAAACTGCAAGGGAAAACCAGCATGCAATCTCATACTCCTTGTACGCTCCATGATTGTTCTGTTCATCCTTTCTGACACACCATTTTCTTGTGGTTTTCTTGGAACTGTCTTCTCTCTACGAATCCCATGGTATGAACAATAATCATCAAACTCCTTGCTGCAATATTCACCTCCATTATCTGATCTAAGACACTTCAACTTTTTTCCTGTCTCATTCTCAACCAAAACTTTCCATTTCTTAAAAGTATCAAAAACATCAGATTTTTGTCAAATGCAATAAACCCAAGTTTTTCTAGTTTCATCATCAATAAAAGTAATATAATAATGAGATCCACCAAGATATGATACCTGAGTTGGTCCCCATACATCTGTATGCACAAGCTCTAACCTTTCACTCTTCTTTTCTAACTCTGAGAAATCTGACTCTTATGTTTTCCATAAACACAATGCTCACATAAGTCCAAATCAATTTGTTTAAGATTTGGCAACAAATTTCTTTTGTGAAGTATCTGCATCCCCTTCTCACTCATGTGTCCAAGCCTATGATGCCACAGTGTTGTATCTACTCCTGTAGAAGATAAAGAGATAGAAGAGTCAGTATTACCAATACATAAATTCAATGTACCTATTGTTGGTGTCTAAATATGTCCTAAAAACAACCTTAGTTTAACATTAATTTATCAACCCGAAGATTCATCTTTTATCTCAAGAATATTAGCAAAGTCTATGCAGGTAGCCTAAAATCATGTAGCTAAACCAAATATGAGTTCATCAATAATCAAGTTCCTCAAACGTTCACCAAAGATTCTAAGAACTAATGGAATTGAAATCTGATTACTAAGATGCTATAAAGTGGAAAGGAACTAATCAATCTATTGAATTCTCTTAACTAAAAAGTAGTAATTGAATCTAAGTGAGGACTTGCAGAATTAACTATCAATTATGAATTCTGATTGTTGGAAAGGAAATAACGAATTACTCTATCTACAGAAAGAAACAACAATTGTAATCTAGTCGGAAGGGACAACTAATGTAACTTTTACCGAAAGGAACAACTATTGTAACTTTAACCGAAAGGAACAACAATCGTAAATCTAAGGAAAAGGAACAATGCAGATGAAAATGTGAGGAACTATCAAGCAACAAATTCAGAAATGGAAAATCGTAACAACAATCATTAATACTTGAGGGAAATGTATGTCTTCTATACGCAAACAATCATAAAATCATTAACACACTTATGAATTTATCCTTGGCTATTGTAAAAGAGATCTGAATCACAAAATAGAAATCAAACTTCGAACTAATACAATTACAGAACGAGACAGTAGCTCCTTCATACTGGGCCCTCGGTCTTCAGAAGTACTGCTACAAGAAACTCAGAACAAAGAAATGGTAGAAACACTCAAAACTTTCATTGATTCCATAGCTAGTGAAACATTTACAAAAAATGCTTGCGTAGAGAAATTATGAATCTAAATACTTGAATGTGTTTTTTCTCTCCTTTTTCCTGGATCTATTACCCTCTTATATATTACAATAATCTAGGTAAATCAAGCTATCCTGAGGATCAAAAGATCCTCACGATTTCTTTACTATTATAAAGTTATAATATAGAAAATGCATTATCTTCAAAATTGTTTTGCGCCTAAAAAGTCTTCAACCTCCAATAGCTTGCACATAGCCAAGATCTCTTTGGTTATCTTTGACAATTATTTATCCAATTCTGCAACAAAATCAAACCATTCCAATCGTAATTTAAAATCTATTTAATAAAACTTCAATAAAAAACCTAAGAGACATATTAATCATGTTCTTTTCTATTTATCCCTAAGTATCTGAAGAATCAATCAAAATCATATCATGAACTATGGGAACAAGGAAGATATTTATACCTTTTTCGTAACCCAACACCTACCTTCTCTCCTTTCGCTATCACCAATGATCCTTTGATGACCTTCCACGTCTTATCTGTAAATATGGATATACAACCTTCACTTGCCAACTGCCCTGTTGAAATTAGATTTTTCCTTAAATATGGAACATGTCTTACCTCTTTCAACAACCATTGGTTTCCATTGTGTTGCTTTATTTTTACCTTTCCCATTCCAACAATTTTGCATGGTAAATCGTCACCCAAATGAACCTGTCCAAAATCACCTTGAACATAATCTAGAAAATGTTTCCTATGGGGTGTGGCATGAAACGAAGCCCCTGAATCTACTACCCAAGACTCAAAAATATTATCTACAGAAAGAATCAAAGCATCTTGTAACACATCACCTGTTACATTTTCTTCCTAATTTCTCTCCTGCTATCCATCTCTTTGTTTCTTTAGAGCTCTGTAGTCTTTCTTCAGATGCCCTTTCTTCCCACAATTCCAACACTCTATATTTCCAAGATGGGATTTGGATCTGCCCTTCCTAGAATTTCCACGGTTCCCGAAACCCTTTCCTTTATCCTTTTGTCTTCCCCTGTTCTCCATGTTCAACGCATTTCCTGATGTCTCACCTGTGCTTTTCCATCGCATTTCCTCACTAAGGATAACACCAACAACATCATAAAATTTTAAAGTATTTGAACCAGAGACGGAGTTACTTATAGCCATGACCAAGCCATTCCAACTTTCTGGCAATGAGCACAAGATTAGAATAGCCCTGACCTCATCATCAAAGTCCACCTTTATAGAAATTAGTTGATTAGTAACCGTATTAAAATCATTTAAATGATCTGCAATAGACCCACCTTCCGACATCTTCATATTAAATAATCTCTTCATTATAAATACCTTATTGGACACCAAGATGTTTTCATACAATTTGGCCAATGCGTCCATCAAACCCTTCATTGTCTTTTCTTTCAAAATATTGAAAGCCACTAACATTGCCAAACTCAGCCGTATCGTTCCTAGATCCTTTCTGTCAAGAATATCCCATTCTTCGTCCTTCGTAGCTACTGACTTCTTTGTTATTCCACCCAATGGTAGGAATAGATCCTTCTGATATAAATAGTCTTCCATTTGCATCTTCCATAACTGGTAGTTTTGGCCGTTAAATTTCTCGATCCTAAACTTTCCATCTTCTGACATTTCTCCCACTCGAACCAGGAACCCTCTTTTCCTGCGAGTTACCTTTCGCTCTGATACCAGTTGTTAGAAAAACAGGACCATGGAGCAATAAAATAAATCAAATGCGGAAACAAAACATAGAAAATACACAATACAATAGAGACACAGATTTACGTGGTTCACCGAGTGTGGGCTACGTCCACCAGATAAATTGCCAAGTCCTTCCTTTATTATTATGCATCATATGAAGGGATACAACCTACAACAAATCCATTGTAACTTCCTCTTATTTATCTCATAGTCTCCTATCTCAGAATACAATATTCACCATCAATCATAGCTGCAAAACATTTCCCTCATAAAAGACGGTTGCCTTCTACGGAAAAAAAACCATAACATAATCTCTATTTTCAGATCTGTGACCTTATAATGAACAGTCCAGATTTACAATGAAATTACATTATACATTTACAAGGCATTTTTTCCTTTGGGGGATTCGCCCCCGAACCCCCGCTGGGGGCCCTCTTTCCCCCAGACCCCGCAGAGGGGGTACCCCTCCTCTGCACTCCCCCGCGTGGAATATTGTACATACTTCTGGGGTGTAAATACTTCATGGGGTATAAACACGACTAAAAGTAAAAGACCTCTGAATCAGGAAGATAATCAGGCTCCACAACCAACAATCTTCTGGTGCTACAGGGCTTGCATATAAGGCATGCTTCAGATGGTTCAGTTGAGAGAAACATGGAGCCAAAATTAGACCAAATACATGGGTATGCAAACATGGTTAATGAAACAAACAATCATAAGGTCCTTCGATGTAAGTTTAACGAGCCCTGAGAAGGTAAGCTCGACGGTTTTTCATATTTAGAGAGTCTGAAAAAATGTAAAAAGGAGACTCCAATGGGGTACCTTTTTCGAAGGTAGTCTAGTCAGTTCGAAAAAGGGGTAAACTAGCACTGACAAGACGTGTATTCATAGCCATTTTAACAAGTGTGATACAGAAAAGATCACTTGGCCATTTTTTCATTTTTTATTAATCTGAAAAGAGCTTAACTATGGACTCCATCAGGAATGTTCTTCTAGACCATTTTAACGAGTGTGAAAGAATAAGGTCACTTGATGATCTTTTCAATTTTAGGGAGTCTGAAAAGAGCTTAACTATGGACTCCGTGGGGGTTCCTTTTTCGTAAATTTAGTCCCTCAGGCTTGAAAAAGGGTTAAAATTATACCTGAGAGTACTCTTCTAGAGAACTGAAGTTCCTAAGAGTATACCTTTATTCGTACAGTGGACCATCTGGATCGAAAAAGGGGTAAACTACTGCAGGATAGAAGTGACTTCAATTTTCCGTTTAACGAGCATGAAAGGCCACAAGATCGCTCAACAATATTTTCATGTTTAGAGGGTCTGAAAAGGGCTTAAAAGAAGACCCATGTAAGGAACGTTCTTTTGGACCAATTTAACGAGTGTGAAGAAACAAGTTCACTCAACAATCTTGTTATCTTTATGGAGTCTGAAAAGGGCTTAAAGAAGACTCCATGGGGGCTACAACTCATGTATGAAACTAGTTCAGGTACAGCCTGCTGCTAGGCTCAGACCAGGAGTCTCTTCGATAGTCAACTTGTGAAGTCTCCCGAAAGGGATGAAAACACAAAACACAGTGTAATTCCTCCTGCAGGATAGAAATCGTAGTCATGGCTTCAAGGATAGCCTCATCTGAAGGCAATTCAAAATCTGAGAAATCACACAAATGAGGGTCGACAATCCCAAAGGGTGAAGTAAATTAACCATACTCCATATGATTATGGAGGTTCTGTCCAGGATTGGTAGAGTCTATCAGTGAAGAATCAAAAGAACAAGGGCTTGAGGATCTACAAACAACGAGATTAGACTTAGAAGGACACTCAAGCTCACTTGGACCAAGAGGAGGAAGCGAGGGATACCATGCCCCCATTGGATAAACCAAAGGATCAATTGTTGATTCCAAGTCTTGAGAAGGAAAACATGATTGCATAGGTTCTTTCTCAGAAGCAATTGAACACCGAGGATAAGATGCCACATAATTAACCCATGGCAGGGTAGAGTCTACAGGAACGCTAGGAACATATAAAGGGGTAGTCTGAAATAATGTTGAATTAGGATGGTGATTATCAGATGCCAGATGGTCGATAGTGACAATGCTTCCATTGTGAGGGAAATTCATCACCCAGAAGAGCGTAGAAAATACATCATTCATATCATATACATAATCACGTCCAAGAAGCATATTGAAATCTAACGGGCCTTGCACCACTATAACATCAACAAGGACATTCTTCCCACCTAATGAGATAGGAAACTGAAGAAGAATCCCCAAATATTCACTAGGACATCTGTCAAAATCCAACAGCTCATGCAAAGCAGACACAAGCTTGGGAGATCCCAAGAATTTCCAAGCCGAGGAGGATAAAATACTTGGACAGGCTCCCTCATCCACAATCCATTGATAAATGTTTGTTGAATTTACTTCAACCCTTATTTGAAAAGGTGCGGTAGAAGGAAGACAAGGCTCAACAAGGTCATTCCAATCAAAGGAAACCATCCTAGGGCTTGGAGGGGGTGTGCTCGGAACGAGCGAAATTCCCCCTTGTTCTGAAAGTATCGAACCGGGTATGCTAAAAACATAGTCGGTAGACACATCACTCCCCAAAAGAAGAGTGGGATCATCCGATGAATGCATCGACATGGCCACTTTCGCAACCAATGATTGAATAGGTTGTGGGACTATGTAGTCTAAATACACCTCACCCCGCAAAAGAGGAGTGGGATCAACCGATGACTACATCGACATGACCACTTTCACAACCAATGGATGAATAGGCTTCGAGACTACATGGTCTAAAGGCACCACACCCCCCAAAAGAGGAGTGGGATCAGTCGATGACTGCATTAGCATGACCACTTTTTCAGCCAATAGCTGAATAGTCTAAGAGACTGCATGGTCTAAAGGCACCTCACCCCTCAAAAGAGGAGTGGGATCAGCTGATGACTGCATTGGTGTGACCACTTTCTCAACCAATGGTTGCATAGGCTGAGATACTACATGGTCTAAAGGAACCTCACCCCTCAAAAGAGGAGTGGGATTAGTCAATGATTGCATCGACATAATCACTTTCTCAACCACTGGTTGAATAGGCTGAGAGACTACAAGATCTAAAGGGACCTCACCCCTCAAAAGAGGAGTGGGATCGGCCAATGATTGCATCAGTGTGACCACTTTCTCAGCCAATGGTTGAATAGATTGTGAGGAAACCTCAAAATAATCAGAATCATAAGAGCTTGCAGACAGGGACCACAATCTTTTTACCTATGGAATGCCAGGGCACAAATGAGTAAGATGATATCCCTTGCAAAGCTTACAAGGGAACTTAGGCTTATGTCCTATCCATCTAGATTTCTCAACAGAATTAATGCCCCCAACATGACTAGCAGTGGTTGGTTTCACATCTCCAACATGACTTGTAGAGGTTAGTTATGGGTCGATAACATGACTTGCAGAGGCTATAGACCTATTACCAGTATGACTAGCAGTGACTGGACGTTTTCCCCCAGCATGACTTGCAAAGGGTGAGTATGTTCCCCCAGCATAAGTGTCAGAGGCTGGGTGCTAGTATTCAACATGACTTGCAGAGGTTGTCGACCTATCTCCAACATGACTCGCAAAGGTTGGTGATTTCTTCTTCCTATTCTTCCTATTTCTATTTCGTTTAGACTTTCAATTACTAGTAAATGTACTTTCACTAGAGGAAGGAGAAGGAGAAGGATAAGACTTTGCTGATGAAGAAACATCAACAAGGTGCCCATGACTTAGAGTTCTTAACTGAGAAGTGTCAATAGCATTTGGGACATTTGGAATGGTACCCAACCAAACCGGTAATCCCACATTCAACCCAGGAATTTACAAAGTGGCCATCAAAGGGACACCAATGTTTCCGAAGAAGGGAAAAGCACAAGAATCCCCTTGTGAAGGGGCTCCTTGGTTGGTATCGTAGAGAAATTTGGCCATGAATATTCTATGCATAGGTTCTCCCCTTGTGGGATCGTTCAAGTCCATAAAAGTCTCACGCACTGACTCTGGAAAACCAGTGGTATCAAAACAATGCCTATAAAGAGGTGGCTCCACGTTTATAAGAGGAAGACCAAAAAATTCCTCATGACTGGTGGAGTGGGAGGTCTACCACCCTAGGTCAAAGACCCAAAGCCACGACTGACTAACTAACTATGGAAAACTAGGGAGCACAGAGAACACACTAAAAGTTCCTAAAGGAAAATCAAGCAAATGACTAACTAGTTGGAAGAACAGTTACACCAACCAACACTAGCAAAAATTACCATTGTGAGTGAAACTTGAATACAGAAGAACCCTCTAGGTATACTCTGTAAAGAGTGGCCCGATGTCTACCCTAGGTACTGTGGTATACCCGTGTGGTCACCTGTGTAAGTCCCTAAAATAAAGGCAACTAGGTTGCCATCTCGTGAACAATCACCAGGCGGGTACAGTTGATAGTTGGGTGGACCGCAATGAGCAGGGTATCAAGCCCGAAACCTATCAAGGGTATCGAAATAAAGTGTTCTGGAAGATGATTGAGGACCTTGAATGGATTCGAGACCCACGAAGCTCTGTGGAAAATGCGATCAATAGAATCCCAAGACAAGTCCTTTATATGCGTTCCCCACTACGCTTGGTCCGGATTTGGAGGGGTTATCTTTGCTACCTTTTTGCACGTGACCTCGTGTTTATCCCCTATGTTAGAGGGGGGTCCTAGATAATTTCCACATTACTCGACTTCTACACTCCCTATCACAGACTCTTATGTATTTTTTGTAGCCTTGAAGAGTTTCCTCTCCAACCTAAATCAAGGCTCTAGCCTAGACTAGTTGATGAACCCTATAAAACATAAAGTCTCATTGATTTTAATTAGCGTTCTTTTTATTGGCTTGATTTACTAAAAAGGGTACGGTAGTGCAACTGATGGTATTAAGACTCTTGTGAAACAATGATGAAACTTACATGAACACTGGCAAAGAATGATTATATATATATATATATATATATATATATATATATATATATATTGAAATACTTTTAAAATTAGAAGAAAACACAACGCTATGCTAATTTCTTTTTCTTTTTCGAATAACAATGCAAAGAAAATGCCAGAAAAGAAAGAGATCTAACAAACTAATTTTTTTAATATTTTCTTCCAATTAAAGAAGAAATAACAAATGATTCTAAAAGAAACTCATTTTTCTTAAAATTTCAAGCTAAAAATAAGTTAAGAAAGCTAGGAAACACAATAAATCTTTCAATGAAAAAGAAATCTATGATGGAATCCAACCTAGGCTAAAACTACTGTGACAGAGAACAAGAACCCTGAGAGGTATAACTCTTGACAAGGAAAGGATGACTGCCTCTCCTTAAACCAAAATATTTTCTCATCTGACACGCTGCTGACAGTTCAACAACCAACATGTGCACGCGCGCTATGTAAGGTCAGAGCGCATGTACATGCATGAAGACCTTATGTAGACCGCGTGTACCTCTGCAACTCTTCAAAAAATGAAACGACAAGAAATCAAGCACTGGTAAAGACTACTGGTATTGAGAACCAGAATCTCTTGAAGACTCAGAAACTTACTTTGACAGAAAAAGAAAACAATTGAAGGAAAAATTCATAGAACAAAAGAAATAACAAATGATTCTAAAAGCAACTCATTTTTCTTAAAATTTCAAGCTAAAAATAAAATTTCTGGCAAAGAAAATGCTAGAAAAGAAAGAGATCTAATTTTTTTTTTTTTTTTTATATTTTCTTCTAATCAAAGAAGAAATAACAAATGATTCTAAAAGAAACTCATTTTTCTTAAAATTTCAAGCTAAAAATAAGTTAAGAAAGCTAGGAAACACAAAAAATCTTTCAATGAAAAAGCCATCTATGATGGAATCCAACCTAGGCTAAAACTGCTATGACAGAGAACAAGAACCCTGAGAGGTATAACTCTTGACAAGGAAAGGATGACTGCCTCTCCTTAAACCAAAATATTTTCTCATCTGGCACGCTGCTGTCAGTTTAACAACCAGCGTGTGCACACACGCTGTGTAAGGTCAGAGTGCATGTACATGCATGAAGACCTTATGTAGACCGTGTGTACCTATGAAACTCTTCAAAAAATGAAATGAAAAGAAATCAAGCACTGGTAAAGACTACTGGTATTGAGAACCAGAATCTCTTGAAGACTCAGAAACTTACTTTGACAGAAAAATAATACAATTGAAGGAAAAATTCATAGAACAAAACCAATCTGAGGTGAAACCTAAGCTACAAACCTGCAAAAAACAGAGACTAGAATGAGTTCCAGAAAACCCTTGAGAAGGATTACTTCTGACGGGGGAGAGGATGAATGCCTCTCTAAAACAAATTTTCTGAAATCATACATGCGACTGACACTTCGTCAACCAGCGTGTACATGCAGGCTGTGTGAGGGTAGGGCACGAGTACACATGTGCAGACCTTATATAGGTCACGTGTACCTCTGTGTGTCTCGAAAAAAAGATGCATTCAAAAAAATAAACAGAGATAACTAGTATGGAAGACTAGAATCTCTATTAGCTCAGACTTTTGCAGAAACTTTAAAAACAAGTAATGAAACAAATTTTTAAAAAAGACCCCAAAAACAAAATATTCCCAGAAACCCTAGAGATCCCCAGTATGGTCGCCAATTCTGTTGTGGGTGGGAAATACCTCCTATGGAATAGAACTAAGGGTTTTATCATGCATGCAGAAATGACCTAAAGATTCTTACTTTTTACCATCATCCCATGCCTATACCCCCATTACTCATATGTAAATACAAGGCTCAAGAGATTGAGTTGACGTACCTTATTTTTCATGTTTGATGTCGATCCATTTTCGCGCTTGGTCGTTCTTTGACTGCAACTCTCCTCCCAATGATGATCTGCATTTACTAAAGACAAACAAATAACTCCACATGCATTTGATCTATGAACTAACGTGTTAGAGATTTAATCAATCATACAATCAATATTCCAATAATGACAATCTCATATGGCGGGACAGGAAAAACAATTCTTTTATTAACTTCACAATGATACCTTACAATGATAAAGTCGGCTACTTCTCCTCGATCTTGGTCCTAGGCTCTTCTTCCACTGTCTTCCAACTGCTTTGCTCTATACTTCTCTTTGCACAAGGATGGCTAAGGGTTGGGACAAAGTGAATGCTCAGTCAAGTATAGTTTCTTTACTATGATTCTCCTTCTCCAGATGGGAACCCTACGCCTTCTTTTATAGGTTATAAGGAGCTAGGTATTTTGTTGAATGACCAACCATGCATGTTCAAAAGTTTTAGTTAACTTACCCAAAGCCATGTGTTCCATCAACAACTTTCATTTTTTCATGCTTTTATAGGTACACACGGGTTGTCTTGGATGAGCTAGCATGTACACGTGTGCAGTAATGGAGCAGGGCATGTGTGCCTTTATACAAGGGGTTTTAAGAAGAGTTGTTCAACAATATTTTGGCAAAGAAGGAATCTGAGATGGCCTGATGCCAGGTAAGCATGTCTAGTGCAAATTAGGGTTATAACAAGAATGTAGAGAGATGATAGGTTCTTCCTTAGTTTTATAAAAGGGAGGACTGGTATCATCTACCTACAACAACGATTCAAGTGGTGAAACATCACCTTATTCTTAAGAAATGTCCTAAAAAATTTCCATAAAATATTTTTCTCCTTACAATTGTTCCCCAAAAATAATTTTTCATCACGATTGTAGAAAAGACCCTTAAGTTGGTAGTCAACCATTTCTTCCCTAGTTAATTTATGGACCTTAAGAGGATGGGAAGGAGGAGTTGGATTGGTGGGTAATGAACATAGAATAATGGATCGATTGTTTATTTGAGTAGTGAGCACCTATTTTTCTTCCTTGGCTTTGTGAGTGGCTTCAAACAAGGTCTTAGGGAAATCCATTAGGATGCAATATCGAATTTCATCCTTGAGGCCACTAATAAATCATTCAAGGAAGAAGGTGTCTAAAATGCCTTCAATTTAGACAATCAATCACTTAAAAGTAGTTATAAAGTATTCAACTATACTGGACTATTTAAGCTTGGTCAAATGGCCCAAATGATGAGTGCCCGTGTCAAAATGTTGATAAATATCATCAACAAATTGGGTCTAAGCAATGTAACCTCGGTGGGAATTTTTATGCCATTTCCAATGTTCTACATATAAATAGAGGACATATACAAGAAGTTTTATCAAGTCATTAGTGATTCAATGAAATGAGAAATAATGCTCCATTTGAGTGACCCAACTTATGGAGTCCAAGCCATCAAATTTATTTACCTTGATTTTAGGAAGACATAAATCATGAGAAAAAGAGTTAGAATCAAAATCCATGGAATGTGATGATTCAAATATCTCTTAGTGGAAATATTGTCCCAAGGATTTAGGGCCCTTTAGTTGATGAACAAGTTATGTCAAGGATTTTAGCTGGTCAATGAGGTGGTCAAGTCCAGTGAGCCTAGAATTAATCGTAGAAATGTTGGAATTAACTTGAGTCAAACTTTCATTGGACTGATTTTGAGTTATTGTGAAGTCGTTATGATATGTTTTAAAGAAGTCTTCTAGGGAAGACAATTTGTTTCCAAAGTTTTGGTTGTGGGTGGCCATATGAGGACATAGGTAGGAAGTAAGAGGGAGGGTGGGTCCACCAAAAAAATCATATGAAATAGGGATACCATTGTGATCATAGTAACATAATGGAAGCATAGTGAGCCCATAACCCATAGGTATGAGGATCAAAAACTCACTTTGATACCACTTGTAAGGTACTAGATGGAAATATGCAAAGCAATACCTTGAATACTATCAGAATAGTTAGTTGAAACAAATGGAACAACAAGCATAATGAGAATATCGATCTAGAATATGATACCTTCATTACTCAAAAAACATTGTTCACTTACCTCTTCAAGGGGGAAACCTCCAATGGAGTAGAGCTCAAGTACAAATCATTTCACAAGACAACATTTACAAAGGTTTATATATATATATATACTACTTATATCTTCTTGAGAACATTATAGAGGAGGAACTTTCTAGAGGAGGAACCTTGTAGTAATTCTTCCTACAGTAGTTGTGTCCACATTATTACATAGGCCTTACTTACTAATAATGGAATTTATTACATAGAAATACATATTATTCTATCTACTTGAGGGGTTAGTTTGGAGGTTAGGACAATAAAAAGGTGATTTTTTTTGGGGCGGTTCAATTCTATGTTTCTCTCTCTTGTCTACAGCCACTGGGAATTCAATACCGTTCAATTGTAAACTCATAGAAAAATCCATGGTGGAAAACATAAAGCTATTACACCAAGCTTCTAATTCAGTTCCTCATATTCGACATCACAGTTTTCTCTCACTCATTAGACTATTGCTTTCCTTCATGGGAGAATTTATCTTTCCAAAGGCCATACTCTCTCTCTATTTGAGAAATTTCTTGTTTCCTAGGCCATTTTATCTTTTCCTAGGTTGAATTAATAGTCCTTTGAGTTGAATTTTCTTACCTGCGTGATTGAATACATTTCTTGGTGAATGAATATATCATTGGGTAGATGAATATGTTGTTGGGTGTTTTAATTACATACCTGAGAATTTTTCCCCACCTATGCAGGTCATACGGGACCGTATAGGCCATACACACATTCAGTAACTCGACTTCCCTTATACTAAGTGTATCAAACCTCATCTTGGTTGATTCCTTCACTTGGGTCAGCTTCTACTTCCTTGAGTGATTCAATAGCTCCTTGTACACTTTGTGATGGAAGGATTCTATAGATTGCTAATCTAAATTCCATTGAAAGCAAGTGATCCTACCCTAGGAAAAGTCCATATAGTACACAAACCTATATTGGAAAAACCATTCGGCTACGTGGGGAAGGTATGAACATGAATAATTCAATATATCATCTAATAGTGATGCCAATGTTCTTGTCAAGCAACTAGTAACATTTAATATAATATATTCAATTTCAATCTATTGGTCATCCCATTGATATTGGCTTCAAGTAAATTGTAAAATCATCTCTGTTCTTTGAACATAGAGAGATCAATAGACATATGGTCTTATAGTGGCTCTTATTCTATCAAATAAATCTTGGAAAAAGTGAGTATCTATTCCCTTGGCTTCATTGAATTATCATCATCTACAACAAACCTGAGGGGTTTCCTTATCAAGGAGAACAAGTTGCTTGATAGCATTTTGGTTGGATGGAATTCCTCCTAATCCCCTAGGTGTCCCTCAAATGGAGGTGAAGTTTGATATTGGTTCTCTCAAATTAATAAATTGTATGGAAAAGGTATAGAATGAGCTAGGAAAGTGTGCACTAAGAGTTGCACTTAGAATTGGATTGAGCATAGAAGTCTTGAGACCAATAACTATAGCTTAGAGAGATGAGTGGTATATGAGACAATGCACAATATTGAGAACATACAATAATAAAGAAGAACTAATATCCTTGTACAATACAAAGGAAAGAGGCCTAGTGGCCTTTTTGAAGGAAAACCACTCTGTACATGATTGATACATAGACAATAATTTGAACTTCGCAAAGGATTCATGTTGGTGAATCAATTGGGATATAAGTCACTCATTTATGGATTTTATGGAATCCAATCAATTACATCATTGACCATGATATATACTAGAACTTTTAATATAACATTTTAGAACTTAGCATAGGTAAATAAAAAAAATAAAATATGGAAGACTTAAGAGCCAACAATGCTCAGCTTCAAGAGGAGAATGAGCACTTGAAAGAGTAGGCTCAGATGTTCAAAAAGAGGATGATAGAGATGGAGAAGAACACTGACACCTCTACCAAATTTATTCCATTTCTCAAGAATAAGTTTGAATAATTCCAAGACACTATGACATACCTGCCCCCCTAAATCACACTTAGGATGGTGGGACATTGAATTTCCTCTTCTTCAACTGACACGCTATTGGTTTCACCAGTTTTTTATGTGAGGACTTCTCTTATCACAATTTAAACTAAGTTAAATCTTATTAACTCTTAAATACATGTCCCTTCTTAAATTACTGAAATATCTAGGTTCCTAAACACCCATAGTCAAACATTTTGATTTGGTTATCTCCCTATGATCAATATTTTGTGGCTATTCGAACTTGTTCCCATCGAAATTATCAATTTTCTATATTGATCTCCCTTCTAGTAGAATTATCACAATGGCTTATTCCCCAAAATATAATCATCCTCAGACCTGAGCTTCTAATGGCTACTATTACGTCAGAACACCCATCCACTCAATGGTTACTTCTTGATTGAGTGTCCATTCCACATACCAATGAATGGGTCCCATAAATTATATGGATGATATTAAATATCTCCCCCATACCAATCAATGATCCTATTTCATTTTTAGAGTCTCCCCCCCTTGGAGTGTCTCTTATTTGGCTCCATGAAATACTCTGAGTCGCTCACTCTGACCATGGACATCTATGACATATCGAACGATACTCGTTCATCGGATCCTACGGTCACTGTAATTTTAAGGGGAAAGACATATTGATATGTGATTCTTGCTAGGTCCAACAGTTTTGACCTAATTGATCACCTCATGATGGATACATGTTTCTCAAAGTCACTATCATCAGACTCTTGTTATAGTCCTCCTTTCAGACCTCTAATGACCCTTCCTCCAATAGTCTCCTTACTGGATCCACCGATTCAGATTTCTCCCTAGCCACTCTCCTATAGATTGACAACCCTTGTCAATTTGGGGCTCTCCATTTAGGAGTTCAATTAAAAACTTACTATAGTTACTCTGAGAGTGTCACCATCTGACCAATACTTTGGATCTATTCTATTTACCAAATCAACAACTGTGAACTTTCCCAACCTAAAATACTAGTCTCCTCTAGGTAATGGTCTGATTTTAGACTTAACCTTTCATGGTTTTTCCACTGGTATTCCTAAGGTTCTACTAGACTTCTAATAGCTTTGGAATTCTAGGTTTAAACATGCTAAATTCTTCCCTTATTTAATTGGATGAAATATTTCATGTCTGCAAGCTTTCCACTTAGAACATGTGATTTCTCACAAGGCTTAAGACTCTCAACCCCATTCCAAGACTCTCTAGATACCAGGGTACTCTTGTCTCTTTCTAAGTGAATATTTTGTCCATATCTTGAAAACTTTCCTCTCAATATGCAGTATTTTCAAGGATACAAACCATCACTACTTGAATTAACTTCATGAGCTAACAATTCATGCAGTGAAGGTAAACAAGAATTTTTTTATTTTACACAGAAGTTCAATAAACATTTTACATGCATTCATAATTTCCCATTAAACCAAAACCATACATGTACATCATTACCATGTATCTGAAAAGCCAAGTTAGACACTTATCTGTTCAAGGGAAATATCAGTATTAAATTGATTGAGGAAGGACACCTTTAACCTCAACCTTAGGCGATAATGTAGAATGCCTTCCTACAATACACCACCACCACGCCAAGCCATGACATCGCAATGGAAATATTCAACTAGTATTAAAATTCATATGATCCAGGAAGGTTACTCTCCTTCATCCACTGATAATAGAAAATGTTTCCCCCTTCCCAATGAGCTCAGAGCTTCCACAAGTTTATCAGGTAGTTTATCAACTGTATTTCCTTTGCACAACAGAGTCCCTTCTCTACTATACAATATTGTGGTGACTTCCACTTACCAATGTCAATTTCTATCCAGTAAGTACCAATATATGACCCTTTATTTGTCTAGTATGGATCTTCTCTTTTTTAGGGTGATCATCAATATTTTTGACATGCTTCCTATTTTCGTCAAGAAAAAATCTCTTTTTTCTTCAATCTAGTCCAACAAACATATTTATCCTCTATGCCCTTTTCCTATGATCTCATTTCTCTAACTCTTCCTCATCGTATTCTCTCATCTATGCACTGCGTGCTACTTGCTCTCCTCTTATGTCTTTTCTCGCACCTCTTCTTTTTTTCCCTCTTGGTGATGTTTTTCACCTTCGACATATTCCTTTTACAATCCTTCGGACTCCCGTGGATTATTTCATAAGTGACCTCCAATCAAGGATCCAAATTTTGAAGGGGAAATCCAGGGGATGTGCTTCTATCATATTTTTAGTTGACCCTTGCCTCTTCAAGATATAATATCTACCAATAGTAATAACTTCCTCAACCACCAATGCTATCTTTCATAACTGGTCACGTGGCTCCCTGCAAGTTTAAGTATGTTGATAGGTGTTTGTTTATGTTTTGAAATATAGTCTAGCTTGATAAGAAAGATTCCTATTTTCTTCACCACACAAATCCACTTCATCAATTCCACATGTGATATCATGGCCAATAATCTCAAGGATTTTCCCTCCTAAATCAACTGCCTTGTGTTTTTATTAATAAAAACATGATTACAAGATTCATAAACATAACCAAATGAAGTTATAAGAATAATTATAGCTATGGGGGAAAACAAGGTGTTACAGTCCCCTCCCCCTTAAAGAAACATTGTCATCAGTGTTTAAAACACCATGTATATACAATTATATAGAAAAAAAATGGGTAATTCCATTCTCATGGAATCTTCCAGTTCCCATGTAACCTCATCTTCTCTAAAGTTCTTTCAATTCACCTTGACATGCATGATGGCTTAGTTCTAGGCATTGTTTCTCTCTTTTCTATTATGCATTGAGGTTTAGGATGGAATTATGCCTCCAGTTCCTCCTATATCACATTCCAATCAATAAAATGATTATAATCATGAACATATTTGTTTAATAAAGACACATGGAACACATTGTGATCTCTAAAAGTAGGTGGTAGTGCAATTCTATATGCTATTGGCCCCACTCTTTCCAGAACTTCGAATGGTCCACAATAGTGGGGTGCCAAAACAACACACATTCCCATTCGCAGGGAAATACTCTTGAGATTCACTCAGAGATACACATTGTAATATCCCTTGACTGAACCCAATTGTAAATATAATATAAATATACTTAAGTTGGTGAGTTGTTTTGACCTCATTTGGTAATGCACAACATGTGGCATAGTGCACGCATGAACTGCACAGTAAAATGATGTAATATGCACATCGCAAGATATCGTGCATAGTAACTAAGGTGCACGTAGTACGGAGGACAGTGAGCCTCGTGTACATGATATGTGTTATAGGCTAGTGAGCTGGTTATTATAAGTTGGGATGCTTATGTTTTGGTATTAGGCTAGAACGCCTAGATGTCAAGGTCCAGTGCGCCTACTTTGTACATGACTCATGATTAATATAAAATACATCGTTGTGCACAGACCAACCATGATAAAAGAGATGGGGGATTGAACTTCACCAGTTAGGGAAAGGGAGGGCCAAAAGTCAAGGGAATATTATATTAATATTCCTAAAATGTAAGTATGAATAATTATTTTATCCTAAGTTATAAAGTTGGAGACAAGTGGACCAAAGAAACTTATGATATGACAAGTGTCAAGTCATGGACATTCATTCATATCATGGGGGGGAGCTTGACCATCATTCTGACCATCACTTTTCATGAAGAGTTCACATTGATTCCTGTACACACTGAGTTATCCAGTCAATGATTCCATGACCATTTTCACTCACGCATTCTGTTATCCTGGAGATATTCTTTTCACCATTCTGGAACCTATTCCCATAACCTTTTGGTTGGTGTACTTGGTTATATTGGAGGGGGATTGAATAAGGGGGATGTCATGCCCGTGAGAAGTTCTTTGAGCGAGAGAATTGTTGGGCATTGATTCTCGAAGGTTCTAAAATACAGCTACAATGCTATGAGACTTCTGGTCTAGCCTGTTGCTAAAGCCCTGGAAGGGAAGTGGGGCAGCCGAGGGACTGTTGAGAAGAGAAGGGCCACACTTCCTTGGGTGGGACAGGCATGTGGGGAATGAGAGGTTGTAGGTTGTTAGTTGAGTGAGCACCTGAGACAGAGTCTTTCCTATTGTCCATGAGCCTTATCCTGGGTAGGAACCCTTTACCCTGGGTGGAGTTCAGTCCCAGCTCAGGGGTGACTCACTATTGAGAGTGATGAACAGTGTATTCTATGGCTGGGAGGTTCGTGGATGGTCTGTAAGTAGTTGGTGACAATATTTCTAAGATAAGTACCAATTGTATGATAAAATGATATTTTTCTTTGTTATTTACATGCCCATGTTACGATTTTATCATATATGTGATTATGATTGCTTGTGTGCTTATGGGTAATTTCCTGTAAATGATGCATATCTATAGTAACTGTTATCTTAGTATAAAAGTCGTATGTTATCGAAAGAGAATTGTTTTTTATCTTTAAATCTTCTGGAAGAATGTTGTATGTATATGTTTTAGCTACATGTAGTTTAAAGAGTAAATATAGGTGGCATAGCTCAGTTGATTTCTGGGAATGTTACCGACTGGTGTCAGGGCATGAGTGGTTGCTCTAGAGTGGCGCACTCCGGCCTGTGGTTGGTCAAGGGAACGTTACACACATGATATCCTACTTTGAACTCTTTATGAGTTCTCTTACTGTCTGCATATCTCTTTCTCTGTTTTGAGCTATCTTCAAATTATGCCTTATCTTAATCAATTCTTTCTCCATTTCCTTTAGTAATTCTGGTCCAAGTATGATTCTATCCACTAGGTTGTCCCAAATAATTGGAACTCTACACTTCCTACCATATAGAACCTCAAATGGGATCATCTTCAATGATTCCTGATAACCATTGTTATAGGAAAAATCTACCAAGGGAAGATATTCTTCCCATTGCTTGGGTTGATGCATAACCTGCATCCTCAACATGTTATCTAGCACTTTGTTCATTCTTTCATTTTGAACATTTGTTTTAGGATGGTATGCCATACCAAACACAAATTATTCTCCCAATCCTGCAAACAAAATTTTCCAAAAACTTGAGGTGAATTTAGCATCTTTGTCTGAGATTATGGTCTTGGGAAGACCATGCAACTGAAAATTTCTTTTATAAAAATCTTAGCAACATCTATGTAATTAAAACTATAATTGATAGGAGTAAAATGATCTACCTTTCTCATCTTATCTACTACAACCATGATTTCATCATGTTTCTTGACTGTCTTTGGAAAACTAGTAATAAAATCCATGGAAATTGTCTCCCATTTCCACTCTAGAATTTGCAAATTCTGCAATAGACCTGTAGAATGTTTGTGCTCAAATTTGACTTGTTGGAAATCCAAACATTTAGCAAGGTACTCGAAAATGTCATGCTTCATTATAGGCCAATAATAAAAATTCCTTATTGTTGTTATTATCTTTTGATAACTAGGGTGACATACATAAGGTCTCTTATGGAACTCATCCATAACCAAATGCCTCAAATATGTTGAATTAGGCACATAGAGTCTATTGTTATACATTAAAAAATCATTAGTTGAAATATGATATCCCTCGTATTTTCTCTCCTTGGGTTCTTTTTGTAACCCTTCTTTTACCTGGTTAAAGAACTCATCTTCTTGCAAGAGAGTTTTAATCCTCTTCTTGATGTTAGACTCCCCTACACTTTCTTCTACTGACCGTATAGTTTGTACACTTTGGTTGAGTTCATGTGCCACTTTTTTCTCTTTTCCTTTGATATTTTTTATCTCAAAATCAAAATCGCTAATCAACACCATCCAGCTAGCATGTCTAACATTCAACCTTGGTTGGTCAAAACAAATCTTTAACCCATAATGGTATATCATTATGAAAAATATTCTTCCAAGAAACTAGTCTCCACATCTGCAACGCATGCACTATCGCTGCAAGCTCTAGATCGTGAGTGGCATACTTGTGTTCATGATCATTTAGCTTTCGTTATTTATAACAAATCACTTTACATTATTGCATAAGGACTTGTTGATGGGATAAATTGACCGTCTTTCAACTAGAAGAGCGAGTCCAGTCTGGGGTTGTCTAAATAACCCAAGTCGTTTGGTATAACTCATTCTGACGGGTTTAATGGCTCCGTTAGCCAATCTAAGAATCCTAAAAGAAACAAATAAAAGAGAGAAATAACTAACTAATTACTAAACACTATATATATGTACATATGCTCTAATGTAACTGTAGTAGTTATATTTAAGCAGAAGATATACAAGTCTCATTTATTTACATGATTTACAAGATGCAAGTTTTAATCGAAACTTATGAAAATCAATGGAAAAATGATTACTTCTAGGAAGCAGATAAAGAAAGCACATATACATATTTATTGTTTTTCTTTTATAAATTTAAAGAATCTTGCAAAAAAGTTAATGAAACATGAACATGTGGATAGTCAAAGTTGAACCATACATTCATTGTTTCATTCATAAACAACTTAAATAAATAACACACATAATAACCTGTTGCTACTCGACGAAACTGGTATTTATCTTTCTATGTTGTATGAGCTCCTGCCTGTACTGTTTTTAAGGGAAACCTATAAAAGAACAATACTAGCACTTCCAGAATATATTCAAAGAAGTATTTGACATTAGAATAAATTAATAACAATAGGAAGACGACTAATTAAGTGTGATCTTAAGATAATCAATATTTAAGAACGAAAGAGAACTCAATTCTAGGTATTGATATTATCCATCATTTAACATTAGAAATAAATTCCATAATAATCAAATGATCGATTGATCACACATAAAAAAAAACAAAAAAATGGAATAAGAAATTATGGGCAACATATAACATTTAACAGTATGAAAACACCATATGATGACAAGCTAAAGCTAAAATCAACCATAATAACATTTTCATAATAAAAAAATAATGAAAGAATTAAATGGAATAAGTATCATACAGGTCTAAAGACAAAGATGAATTACTTTCCCATATTCTTTCTCAAAATCACATGCCCATATTGTAGTCTTGGAAGAATTGTTTTGCATAATAGACTTTTAAAGATTGGAAAAATTAATATAAAAATGATAATAATTAACCATGTATTGATAAAAAAGACTAAAGCTATTTAAATCAATACATAATCAATTATTCAAAGAATTTGAAGATATTATATGAAAATAAAACCATTTTACTTACAGAACAAAAGCCATTAAGCAACCTGGAATTCCATATTCTTCTTTAAAAATACTCGTCCATTCTCCCAAAGCTTCCAGCCATCCATTACTCCATTAGAAAAGAAATAAAAAGTTTACAAAAGAAATAATATACAAAAGAGAAAGGATTAAAATTCTCCTCTCCAATTCGTCAATCTCTATGGCTCTGATCTTTCTCATATATTTATAAAATGAATGAATAGTCTGGGCGTCACTATTAATTTCCGCCACCTGAAATTTGCCTCTAAAAGAGACCCAAATATCTCTCAAATCGTTTATTTGTTTGGGAAAATATCTAAGAGGAAGGTAAATGGGTCCATTTTGGCTCTGGGTTTTCAACCGTTTCTCCAAATGCCTCACGGTTTGGCGGCAACCAGTCCTGCAAAATCGTATTTCTGATCTTGATGTCTTTCCAAATTTTATCTGTTGTTTCTCATAAAATTATTTGTAGAAATCCAAAATTATTTTTGGATCATTCATCTTGAACGTATTTGGATAACAAAATCAAGCCATGATCAGATCCATATCAAATATTTGATAATAGAAACCTGTGAAACAAAAAGAAACCTAAATTGATAACCTAAAAATTAATAACCTAAAAATTGTGAATAAAACAAAATCTAGAAAAATAAAAAATGAATTTAAACTAACTATAACTTATAAACAGACATTATTTATAATTTGTTTTCAAATATGATCTAGAAGCTTCAAGTTAATGGAGAAAAAATATTAATTTTAGTTTTTTACAAAATCAAACAAATGATAGATAATTCTTTGATTATTATTATTTTGAAATGAGATGCAAAATGA
>SNQJ01S0004512.1:5436-21315 GCA_010110895.2 Picea sitchensis
CATTTTCATTTTGAATCATCTTGTACTTGAACATTTAAGTGGGGTAAAAGGAGGTTGCCCCCTCGAAGAGGCTTATTATCTGAAATTATGTCTTTTTCAAGGCGTTGAGTACTTTTTCTGAGGTTTTTCTATGCTATATTGATATTTGGTTCTTAACATCCACAATCCAACTTCCTTTCTTATATGTCTTCCTTGATCTCTCCGTCCAACGACTTTCTTTCGCTTACTTCGCTCCGTCTTTTCTGGTCCTTTGGTCACTTCAACCAAATCTCAATCAACTTGTCTTCCCCGCAATTCACACTTCACCCTTCTTTCCTTAATATTCACAAACTTCCATAACCAAGGGCCAACAACTTGCAACCAACAAATATTTGAAAATACAAAACAATATTACATGAGTATAAAGTGTAAAGGATTTGTATAATTGTAAATTAAGTGTTTTATAAATTGCAATTTAAACTATCACCAATTACACTATTTTCCATCAGTTAGCATACATATGCACAATTTTCTACCGAGGAAATGAACATGTTCCAAATTCTCCACTCACCATTTTTCTAATTCCACTAATGCATGTGAGGTTTTGTTGATTTGTGCACTCACACAATATTTGATAACAGTCGGACGTGAAAGAGAAATCAAAGTCTATATAGAGAAGAAAATGGTTGGAGAAGTAAATCCATGGTCTCTACAAACTTTTTGGAACTTTGGAGTTGGTTCATGGGAATTTATTGATGTTGTTTCATATATTTATGATGTTTTTTCCAAACAACGAGGATGGAGATCTTGTTTGTATGTGAGCGACTCTACATAATTAATTATGGTATGATAAAAATAAGAAATGAAATCCATATAAGGATATGGAACATTATTTCCTCATTAATAAAAGTGTTTTTAAAATTAACCATACTGGGATGGGTAGTTAGTTTTTGTTGTTCACACAAAAATACATTCTTAAAACTATAAGAAAAAAATGGGCAATACAATATAATATATTACCCACATACACAATTATAAATAAATAAAAAATTACTTTTTATAAATAATATAAAATTGGAGATTATCTCTAAGAATAGGAAACAATATATAAATAGACACACATCCTTACCTCAACAATGGTTGGTGAAAGCTCAATACATTGGTCTTGAAATGCATTTCTAGTTTGAGGCCTAGCTATGTTGTGTGTATGTCAAATTTTATATGATATTAATAATATTTATTGAAAATATAAAATTGGAGAATATTTCTAAGAATACAAAACAATATATATAAATGCACACAATTCCACGGTGGGCGATGGAGGCTCAATAAATTTTTCTCGAAGTGCTTTCTAATACAATTTGAATAATTTTTGATAAAAAAACAACTAAAACATGTGTATAGAATTATATTTTTGGAAAACTTCTAATAGTAGTATAATCCTAGTCTTATATAACAAATTAGGTTAGACAATTGATCACTAGATGTGATACCACTAATCATGGTTTATGGTAGATCTACTTGTTTATTGAATCATAAATTATTGTCTTTTAATGCATAATGGGGTATGGTTCTTTAAGGATTTTCAACATTTCACTTCAATTTCAAAAAAAAATAGAGATGGCCTTTAAAGGATTGTTTTCATTATTTGTCATTTTCAAATTTTTTAAAGTGATGGGTGATTTCGAGAAGCCTAATCATGATTGATGTTGCCAATAAGATTTAAGATACTATGTTGTATTGATTGTCTTCCCAAACAACATAAGCCTTGTTTTATTAAATCACCAAAAGCCCCATAAAATAAGAATAAGAAGATTAAAAATACTTTAACAAATGACATGTTACTTAAAAATAATCGTGAGAGATTCTCAAACACCAATCCTTTTTAAGATGTGAAAATAAACTGAAGAGTTGTGTTGGTTGCTTAAAACTAAGATTAAGACCATTAATATGTTATTTAGCGCAATGCCCATAAGATTATTCTAAAATTTCCGCTCTTTTTCTTTGAATGTCAATGTAGATAGGATCATATTTGATCTAGGAAATACAACACCTTCATCATATAAAACATTGTTCAATGATGTGTTAGTAACATTACATAAGTGTTTGATAAATCTAATAATGTAGAAATCATAGAAAAATGTAAATTAACTCTACCCTTGGTAGATTTCAAATTAGAAATGTAGTCCATTGTAGAAGTTGGGATTACATGAATGTAGCTCAAAGACTTTGAGAGATTTTAAGAGGGTTTGGTATATTCTTTATGTAATGAAACCATTATTGTTTCCCTAATAAGTTTAGTCATGTTTTGATGTAGGAGCATCACTATTGTCATTTAATGAGGCAAGGTGGAGGACGAATCGACATCCAGCGTAGTGCACTTTAACTGGTTTGGATTCCAAGGAGGGCACATTACTTTAAATTTTGAGGACTTGTAATTAAAGATCCCATGAGATCTTGAAGCTAGAGCCATTGTATGTGCTCTAGGAGATTGTAATTTCTTTTAATTCCTGTAGGATTGTACATACTTTGAGCACTGACTCATATCTGGATTGTAATTATTCATTTATTGTAATAAGCCTAGTGGTAGGACGCTTTTAATTATGATATGAAAGCACTAGAATAGTCTAGAGGAAAGGATCGAGAATCCCCTTCATGTATAAATCAATGCAATATATGCCCAAAAGAGGCTGCTGAAAGAGGAAGCTGAAAGTTGTTGTAGGCGGTTGAAATCCTTGTAAATATTTGTTGAAGGAATATCGAAGAGGAGAATTGGTTTCAATTTATGAGATTTCTTATATTTGAGTAATTGGGTAAATGTTATGTTATTTATCTATGTGTTTGTGTGTGTGCATCTAAATGGTTGATTGAATGAGTCCTTAATGTTAATGTAAGTTTCAATTGTTTTTCTTTTGAAATCTCAGTGCAAGGAGTGCACAATGCCCATGCAAGGAGTGCAGAGGCCGAACCGTCTACAGGTTCAAATAGCTCAGGAGAGATACCATAAGTTTATGGAGAGCGAACACAAGGAGTGTGCCTATACTCATAGGAGTATAAAATCACAGAGGGGAGACCAGTGCAAAGAGTGCACAGAGTCAACACTTCATTAACTGGTGATAAAGATCAAAGGAGAGATAGCGCAAGGAGTGCACAAGTAACTTCCTTTAAATCCAAAGCTCAGGAGAGAAGCGCGAAGTGTGTGCCAAAGTATGAGTCCTTTAAGTGACAAAGCTCAGGAAGGATAGCGAGAGTATGTCTTCAAGAGGAGGAATCTCTTTTATTTTGTGGGTGAGTAGATGAGATCTGTTTGGGAGAAATCAGAATCCATCGTAGTCATTGGATCAGGAAGAAGGAGCATGGTTTTTAAAGCCACAATACCTTCAGACTTCATTGCTCCGGTAGTTTTTAAGTTTTTATTGTAGGTGAGGAAAAATCCTCGAACTCCGAAGCACTAGAGTGAATCTAAATTGTAGATTACAAGGAGAGTGCAAGTCGTTGGTGTTATAGCAAGATTTGTCTCACCCTATGCAAACTTGTTAAGAGGGCCTTTTTCCATTTCCCTATGCATACATGAAGTCCCCTTTTGCATTTCCAAGAGATAAATATTGTATTTTTCCACATATGCACGCCCTAACATCTATACAACATGTGTATACATAGGTTGCACCATTACAGCTCACATACATTGGGTTTTGTGCCAAAAATTAAAAAATGGTGGTGGGTTTCCATGTCACATCACGAGATCCATGATCCTTGACCTTCCATATACTGGAAACATTCTGACTCATCCCTTCGGTTCCATTTGAAGGCTATAAAGGGGCCATATACAAGTTGTGGAAAATAGGAGAAGAATTCAACTTTGAGAGCAAAGTTACACTGGAGAAATCATTCACTTCATATTGAGTTTGCATCCCTTTGTCCTTTTAAGTCTGAACACATTGTTCAATCCCCAAGATCTTCCCTATTTGATGGAGAATCTCATTTCTCTCTTATATGAGCTTGACTTTGGTGGAGGATTGAAGTGGTGGAGGCCCAACTCGAACATGTTGTCATTCATACACTTATGTTGATTACATTTTAATAGAAATACTCTTTTCTCGTCTAATTAATGTCTTGCAAATATTTGAATTATTATTCCATGGGCATATTTGTTATGAATATCGATGGATTATGCTATTGAATGTGCTAAATTTATATATTATCACCATATGCTTGTGTATCTTGGTTGTTGAGGACAAGTTGTAGGTGTATTTCTTTGAGTCAAGTGCTCAACGGTGGACTTCATCGCAAGTCTAGATGAGGTAGGCTCTTTATCCTTTTTTTTTAGCATATTTGTTTAAATAGAATACTTGATATTAGAGTTGATTTCTGCAGTCATTTCTGTCTTCTGTGGTTTACCCCATGCCATAAAGTGATTTTCCTCGGAATAGTTGGATCCCGAGTGGTTCGACGATTCAAGACTCTAGGAGAATTTGTTTTTTTTTGTGAAAAGGGAAGAATTCCCCAAAGTCCCAAAGTCCAGAGTAAATCATGATCGTTAGTTGTTGGGGACACATGGACCGCAGGTCTTTAAGGGTTGAGAATTTGGCCATTTGGGAGATTGTGGATGAAACTTGGTTTGGTGTGAAAAGTCTTGAAGCCCTGAATCCTAGATTGAATCTAGACTGTGGATATAGAATATAGTGTGGACCGTCAATCTATAAACCCTTTGGGAGTTCAACATTAGGAAATTTGGTAGAAGTTGTTGGTTGAGTTTGGAAAATTCCCAAAGCCTCGAGTCCAGAGTGAACAAAAACCGTTGATATGAGGCAAACATCAACCATTAGATCTGTAGATTTCGGTCCTTAACGAGTTCAGAGCTTTTTGTGTGCAGAGTATTCTATTTGTAAATCCTCCGGAGTGTCAAACATTCGGAGCTTCGAATAGAACCTTTTGGTTAATGTCTGATTCTGGCCTAACGTAACATGAGGTCCCGTAAGGAAAAAGGGGTTAATGCCCGTGGTGTCGATTCTAAGGAGAAAGGGGCTTAGGGTAAGCACCCAATAGGTTTGTGTGGAACTTCATAAGAGGAAATGGGCATGTGTTCACAAGAGAGGATCTAGTAGGGATATAAGAGCTAATTTGTCTCTAGAAGTATATCCTAGATCCGGAGGTCGCACGATCCCCATAGGAGGGGAGAGGGGTTTGCATCAAGTGGTATCATATCTTGTGAGATTTTTGTCTGATACCATCAAGTGGTATCAGAGAAAAACCTTTTTTTACGGACAATAGTAAGAGAAGTAGAATATTAGATCCTGAACAAGATTTTTTCTGATACCATCAAGTGGTATCCAAGTAGGAATAAGCTATATGAGAAGAAATATTTAGATTCGTGCCACCAAGAAGGCGTAGGGAGAGACCTACAATCAATACAACTATGGAGATGGAAATGAGACAACTTCATGCAAGGCTAGATGCCATGGAAAAAACTCAAAGGAGGGCACCAGAATTTGGTGATGTTAGTGAAGTTCACAGTGAAGATATAGAAGAAGAAGTTGTCAGAGAAAAAGTAGCAAAGGAGCGATTGTTGAGAGCTATTGTCAAGATGGGAATCAGAGAAAAGATGGAAGTCCCTATGTATGAAGGTAATTTGAATGTAGAATAATTTCTTGACTATATAAGTTCTTTATACAATTACTTTGACTATGAGGATATTGATGATGAAAAGAAAGTAAAGCATGCCATGACCAGATTGAAGGGACATGCAACTTTATGGTGGGACAAGTTGCAAGATGACAGAAAGAGAAAAGGTAAGTCCAAGATTAATATTTGGGATAGAATGGTAGCTAAGATTAAGGATAAATTCATACCCAATAATTATCAATTGAATCTATTGAGAAGGTTGCAGAATATGAGACAAAAAAATTTGTCGGTGAAGGAGTATACCGAAGAATTTTATAAGTTGATTATAAGAGCAGGACACAGGGAGAATGATGAAGAATTTTTTTTTAGGTATATTAATGGATTGAGGTATGAAATCTAGGATGAGATTAGTATGATAACAATAAGGACCGTAGAATATGCTTATCAGGTAGCCCTGGAGGCAGAAGAAAAATTGGCAAGGAAGCAGAGTCAGAGGAGTAGGGGGAATATTCCTAACAGAGGAAGAGGAATCACTAGAGAGAAGTTCCAGAGATATAGGGAAGAAGCTGGAGGATTTAATAGTTAGACATATAGAGGAGGAAGTTCTAGGTGAGGACACTCTATAGGAAGGAATCCTTTTCCAAGAGGTAGAGGAATAGGTAGAGGAGGAAAAGTGAAGTGTTATGGTTGTGGGAAAACATGGCACATGTATTGGGAATGTTCTAAACAAAAATATTGCAAGAGTTGGAGAAGCTCACATTTCTAAGGTGCAGTAGAGGAATGTGGAGATGGAGATGAAAGAAGAAGCGAAAGAAGGAAGGTCTCTCATGATGAGGAAATCTCTCATAAAGCCAGAAAAAAGAGGTATGAGAACTAATCCAAAGAAATAGTTTGTTTAGAACTACTTGCAAGACCAGAGAGCAAGTATGCAAGGTGATCATAGACAATGCGATCACTAACAACTTAGTATCCACAGAGATGGTGGAAAATCTAAAGTTGGAGATGAAATCACATACGAGTCTGTATAGGGTGTCGTGGTTGTAGAAATGACATCAATTCATGGTAAGTAGACAATGTAAAGTTGAGTTTAAAATTGGTTGTTATAAAGATCAAGTTTTATGTGATGTCATACCCATGGATGTTTGTCATGTTCTGTTGGGGATACCTTGGCAATATGATAGGAATTTCATACATGATGGAAGTAAGAATACTTATATCATTGATAAAAATGGGTGTAAACATATTTGTTGCTATTAGAAGATAAGGGAGTCAAAGAGGAGGCTAGTCCTAGTATACTTCTCATGATTGGGAAGGAGATCTTGAAATAAGTCAAGAAAGACTAGGAAATGCAGTTTGTTTTTATAGGTAAGTCGAGAGTCATCCTTACAAACACTTCGATGGATTAGTTGCCTATGAAAGTTCAGGAGTTATTGGATGAGTTTGTTGACATTGTGGTGGATGAGTTACCTCATACTTTACCACCCATCAAAAGTATCAGTCACCATATTGACCTTGTTTCAGGATCAAGTTTGTCGAAAAAATAAGCATACAGATTAACCCCTCAAAAGAATGAAGAGGTCAAGGATCAGGTCCAAGAGTTTTTGGATAAAGGTATGATTAGAGAAAGCTTGATCTCGTGTGTAGTACCAACTGTTTTGAGTCCAAAGAAGGATGGAGGTTGGAGAATGTGCACAAATTCTAGAGCCATCAACAAGATAACCACCAGGTATAGATTTCCTTTACATAGAATGGATGATTTAATGGATTATTTGAGTGGAGCTAGTTATTTTTCCAAGATAGACTTAACGAGTGGTTATCATCAGATAAGAATGAGAGAGGGATGTGAATGTAAAAAAATGTTCAAAACAAATGAAGGACTATATGAGTGGCTTGTTATGTCGTTTGGATTAACAAATGCTCCAATTAAATTCATGAGGTTAATGAATTAAGTGATCAAAGATTTTATTGGGAAGTTTGTGATCGTTTATTTAGATGATATTCTAGTTTTTAGTATGACTAAAGAGGAACATTTAAGACACTTGAATATGGTGTTGAGAAGGTTGCAACAAGAAAAGTTGTTGGTGAATTTGAAGAAATGTTCTTTTATGAAGACATAACTTGTATATTTTGGATTTGTAATATCTTCAAATGAAATGAAGATGGATCCAGACAGGGTGAGGGCTATAAGAGAGTGGCCTTCTCCAAGAAGTGTGCTTGAAGTGATAAGTTTTCATGGGTTAGCGAGATTTTATAGAAAAGTCGTTAGGAATTTCAGCAGTATTTGCACACCCATACTAGATACTATAAAGAAGGAACATGGATATTTGACTAGACAAAAGAAGCTAAGAAAGGATTTAGAGTGTTGAAAGAAAAGATAACAAAACAACCTATATTAATTATGCCAGAATTTAATAAGACTTTCCAGGTCGAATGTGATGCAAGTGGAGTGGCCATTGGTGCAGTTTTAAGTCAAGATGATAAGCATGTTGCTTATTTCAGTGAGAATTTGAATGATGCTAAGAAGAAGTATTCAACATATGAAAAATAATTTTATGTTGTAATTCAAGATTTGAAAAAGTGGAGACATTATCTTATGCAAAAGGAGTTTATTTTGTATACTAACAATCATGCTTTGCATTTCATAACCAGACAAGAAAAAATGAACCAGAGGCATGCCAAATTGGTATAATTCATGAATTTTTTTACTTTTGTCATTAAGCATATTAGTGGGATTGCTAACAAAGTTGTAAATGATTTGAGAAGGAGATGTTTAATCTTGAAGGAATTCCAAGTGGAGACTTTGGGATTTGAACACCTCAAGGAGATGCACCAGGAAGACCCAGATTTCAAGGAAGCTTATGAAGCATGTGAAAATCCTTTGTTAAGGGATAGAAATCAATGGATGGAGTATATGATCCAAGAAGGACTATTATTCAAAGGAAGTCGATTGTGTATCCCAAGATGCTCAATGAGGGACAAGTTTTTAAAAGAGAAACATAATGGAGGATTGGATGGACACTTTGGCCATGATAAAAAAATATGCATAGTTGATTTATTCATATTGTTGGCCAGGCATAAAGTATGATGTGAATAATTTCATGGAAAGATGTAGAATTTTCCAATATGCTAAAGGAAAGTAGTAGAACATAGGATTGTATTAACCATTTCCTATTCCAGACAGGTCATGGGATGCTATAAGTATGGATTTCATTCTGGGATTCCCAAGAACCCAGAGGGGAAATGATTCAATCTTTGTGGTGGTTGACAGATTTTCAAAAATGGAACATTTTATACCATGTCACAAAACTAGTGATGCTACCCACATAGAAAATTTTGTTTTCAAAGAGATTGTGAGATTGCATGAATTACCCAGGAGTATAGTCTCAGACAAAGATACCGAATTTGTGGGACACTTTTGGAGGAATTTGTGGAAGAAGTTGGGAACAAATTTGTCTTTTATTTTAGTGTATCACTCTCAAACAAATGGATAGACTTAGGTAGTGAATACAATCTTAGGGAATCTACTAAGAAGTTTGGTAACTGAACATAACAATTAGTGGGATCGAATTTTTCCTCAAGTAGAGTTTTCATATAACGACTCACCAAATATGAGTACTAGTAAGGGTGCATTCCATATAGTGTATATCCAAGAGGGATTTTAGAATTGAGAGATTTGGGGAAAGTTGAATTTCAAAGTGAAGGAGCAGAGGATTTTGCTGCAGAAAATGCAGAAGTTGCATGATCAAATCAAAAGATAGCTACAGGATAGCAACCAAAGATACAAGAACATAGTAGAACATAGAATAAAAGAGGTGAATTTTGTGATTGGAGATCAATTCTTGGAACACCCGAGGAAGGAGATATTTCCAAGAGGGAAATATAATAAAACGAATATGAAGAAGATAAGAACTTGTAAAATCCTCAGAAAATTTTCTACAAATGCTTAGGAAATTGAACTGCGAGAGGATATTGAAATTTCACCAATATTTAATATAGAAAAATTATACCCTTACAAGATGGATGACAAAGAAGGTACATATGGTCAAGAGGACATTCAGTGGAAGAGACATATTCCCATAGTATAGAAGCCACAGATAGAAAATATCTTAGATCTTAGAATTACTAAAACAACCAGGAGAAAAGTTTACTATGAATATTTGGTTAAATGGGAGAATAATCCAGCAAAATATGATAGTTGGATAAATGAAACTGACATCCAGAAGCATGGAAAGAGAGTGGAGGAGCTCATGGACAGGATTCCATGAATATTTTGTCTAGAAGAGTATGATGTAGGAGCATCATGGTCGTCATTTAATGAGGCAAGGTGGAGAATGACTTAGCATCTAGTGCAACACACTTTAACTGGTTTGGATTCTAAGGAGGCAATGTCACTTTAAATTTTGAAGACTTGTAATTAAAGATCCCATGAGATATTGAAGCTAGAGCCATTGTATGTGCTCTGGGAGATTGTAATTTATTTTAATGCATGTAGGAGTGTACATACTTTGAGCACCGACTCATATATGGATTGTAATTATTCATTTATTGTAATAAACCTAGTGGTAGGGTGCTTTTAATTGTCATATGAAAGAACTAGAATAGTATGGAGGGAAGGCTCGATAAGCCCCTTCATGTATAAATCAATGTAATATATTCCCAAAAGAGGCTACTGAAAGAAGAAGATGAAAGCTGTTGAAATCCTTGTAAATATTTGCTGAGGGAATGTAGAAGAGGAGAATTGCTTTCAATTTCTGAGATTGCTTATCTTTGAGTAAATGGGTAAATGTCATGTTATTTATCTATGTGTTTGTGTGTGTGCATCTAAATGGTTGGTTGAATGAGTCCTTAATGTTAATTCGAGTTTCAATTCTTTCTCTTATGAAATCTCAGTGCGAGGAGTGCACAGTGCCCACGCAAGGAGTGCGAAGGCCGAACTGTCTACAGGTTAAAATAACTCAGGAGAGATAGCATAAGTTTATGTAGAGAGAGTGCAAGGAGTTTTCCTATACTCACAGGAGTATAAAATCTTAGAAGGGAGACCAGTGTAAAGAGTGCACAGACTAAACACTTTGTTAAGTTTTGATAAATCTCAGAGGAGAGATAACGCAAGGAGTGTGAAGGTGAATTTTTCAAGTCCCAAGCTTAGAGGAGAGATGACACAAGGAGTGCGCAGGTGAATTCTTTTAAGTACCAATCTCAAGAGAGAAGCACGAAGTGTGTGCCAATGTATGAGTCTTTTAAGTGAAAAATCTCAGGAAGGATAGAAAGCGTAAGTCTTTAAGAGGAGGAATATCTTTTGTTTTGTGGGTGAGTGGATGCGATCTGTTTGTGAGAAATCATAATCCCTCGCATCCATTGGATCAGGAAGAAGGAGTGTGATTGTTAAAAACCCAAGTCCTTCGGAATTCACTACTCCGACAAGTTTTAAGTTGTTATTATAAGTGAGGAAAAATCCCTAAAGCTCTAAAGCACCAAAGTGAATCTACACTGTAGATCATTAGGAGAGTGAGAGTCATTGGATCTTGAGTGGTTCGATTATTCGGAAATCTAGGAGAATTTGCTTGTTGTTGTGAAAAGGGAAGAATTTGCTGAAGTCCCGAAATCTAGAGTAAATCTTGACTGTGATTTGTTGGGGACACGTGGACAACATATCTTTGAGGGTTCGAAATTCAACCATCTGGGAGATTGTGGGTGAAATTTGGTTTGGTTTGAAAAGTCTAGAAGCCCTGAAGCCTGAAGTGAATCTAGACTAGATCTAGAATAGAGTGTGGACTGTTAGTCTCTAAACCCTCCGAGAGTTTGACATTTGACAATTTAGGAGAAGTTATTGGTTGAGGTTGGAAAAGTCCCAAAACCTGGAGTCTGGAGTGAACACAGACCATTGATATGAGGAAAGCATCAATTGTTAGATCTATGGATTTTGTCCCTTCGTGAGTTAAGAGGTTTTTGGGTGCAGATTATTGTGTTTATAAATCCTATGGAGCCCCGAAGTTTCAGAGCTCCATATAACACATTTTGGTTAATTCCTAGTTCTAGCATGAGGTCACATGAGGTCCCATAAGGAAAAATGGGCTAGTGCCTGTGGTTTCTATTCTAAGGAGAAAGGGGCTTAGTGTAAGCTCCCAACAAGTTTTTTTGGACTTGCATAAGAGGAAAGGGTCTTGTGTACATAAGAGAGGATCGAACAGGGATCTGAGAGCTAATTTGACTCCATAAGTAGATCCTATATCGAGAGGTTGTGTGAGACCCTTAGGTTGGGAGGGGGGTTTTCATCATGTTTCTTTCAAAGTTTTTGGCCAAAGCTCCAAAGGAAAGGTTCCTAAAATTATCGAAATCCTTTTTAGTTAGTGGGTACTTGCATAAACATGGCTCTTGTGTTAGTATTCTTATATCATTTTTAGACATTATTCTTCCATTTATTTTTTTATCATGTTTTGTAAATGATGGCTTACTGGAATCTACATAGATGTAAACAAACTTATTGATATATCACACACATCACCAATTTATGTGAGAAAATAATGGAAATTATTTATATTTCCTCGAACATCACAATAAAGAGTTTTATCTTTCCCTAGCACATGGAAAATAAGAATCCACTCCAGTAAATTGTAGAAAAAGATATAATTTGATACTTTATTTAAAAAAAGTTTAATTAGAAGGGAAAATTTCATATACAACCATCATTCACAAACCTACACTATCAAAATCATAAATACATGGACTCAAGTTGATTCTTCACCAAGGATTTCAATGTAAAAATAATCAAAGCCGTAGTTGTAACTTATATTGAAAAATTGGTACTAGATTTAGCTAAGACAAGTGTACCATTATGGATTCAATAGCATGCGGATACAAAAGGTCACCTAGGAGGCTAGATACTACTACTAGTGCATTTTTCTAATCCTTCTTCAAAAGGACCCCATTATCTAGTTGTAAGGAATCGAGATGTATTGGAGTAATTTCCTATGGAGTTAATGAATGACATGCATAGGAGAGGGATCTAATAACCACTTGTGGTGAGAGCACAGGCATAATATTTCTCGAGGGTTAGTTGGATATTTTGTATATGGTAAATGGGTATTGACTACTCATTTTCTACATAGATATTACAGATAAATTTGCTCATGGTTATGGGTTAAACCCACAGTAGAGCGAGGAACTTCAAAGAGTGAACTGATTCCTAGAATTGCAATGAAGGGATATTGTAACTAACTTGGATAAATAACTATTAGTAAGAAAGGTAGAAGCATATCGGGTTCACTACATTCAATGATGATCCCAGGGTTGAAAACTTTCACTTCAACAATCCTCTCCAATAATATCTTTGATCACTTGGAAATAATAAAGTTGACGACTACAAAGGGGTAGTGATATGATAACTAACTCTCATAAAAATGATTGAAGGTAAAAAATTAAATCAATTAGTGTTATAAGAATTTAATGGTTAAACATAAACATCATGCATTAAAACACAAGCAATTGATGGGAAAGATTTCTCTTTATAAAATAAAAGCAAGACAAAGGTAGTTACCACCTGTATCTACTATGGCACTACTCCGTAATTGGACTTCATATCCCTCCACCCAGACCACTAACCATATAAAGTACCTCAAACTCCAATTCTTGTGCAAGTCCAAAGAACATGAATGAGATATTCTTGACAAGATATGAATAACAATGAAGGTTGGAAATAGGGGTTTCTAGGTCTAAGGGAATAAATAAACAACAATGGAGCATGGGATTTAAGGTGAGGAAGGAAAATGTCAGTGTTATGATGCTTCAAGTATGATTTTCTTCTCCATTAGAATTAGGATCATTGTATACCCTCTCAAAGTGGTTATAGTGGTTAAAAATAGTTGTATATGGGAAATAGAAGTTTAGGAACTGGGTAAACCTATATAGCCCACCCAAAAATACACAAAATATCACTTTTGAGCCAAATTAAGGTGAATGTGTCCTGCAAAGGAGAAACCTACATATGTATGTGCCTTGCATAACGGTTAGACCACGTATATGTCAAAAAAATGTGTTTTTTGATAAATACAAATGAGGAAAAGGGGATTAAAGTCTGCAAGTACGAAAGGGAAAGGCCAAAAATTTCATCAATGCATATGTGGTGGAAATTGATACTATAACAGATGCTCCCTGATGTGTGAGTTCATAAGAGAAACTAATGAAAAAAATAAATTATAAATCTAGGAGGTGAGGATACAGTGGACCCACGTGAAAGTCACCAAAATATAGTCCAAGAATGAAAAATACAATATAAAACAAGAATAATCTCTCCCAAGGTGGTCACACCCATGCTCGGGAGTGACAAAATCATAGCTTCCAAATCAATTACATTACATATCCATGAAATGTGTATATATAGAAGCAATGATCATGACCACAAAAATGAATACATCATGGATCCATGTCAAAAGAGATCATAGCCACGAAAGATATACAAAATGGATCTGTGTATCAGAATCAAAGGAGGATATCTAGAAACAAGATATGAAAAAATTGATCCCCCATAATTACCAATGTCATAGATAGGAATTGGTACTATGCAATGCAACTTGGGAAAAAACATAAAAGAGGTGATGCTACTATAGACCGAAAGTCTTCAAATGAAACCACTAGTGGTATGAGTCTAGACTATGAAAATAGATGTGATCAATTCGAGAACATTGTGACATCATTTGATTACTGGTTATTGATGTATACAATTAACACATGAAAGACAAATGATTCATTCATAATTATAATTGAATTCAAGGTACATATATTATAATTGAATTCAAGGTACATATTACATTCTAGAAAGTGTGAATAAATGAGTCATTCTTTAAAACTTATACAATATATCAATAAGGGGACATTGACGTATTCTCACTATAAATAGAAAGGTAACCTTCCACTGATGATTGCAAGCCCCAAGGTACTAATAAAGACTCTAGATCCCTGTCCTAGAGCATGATGTATTTAAGTCGATAGGAATATATCTACTAGAAGGAGGGAATTAAGGCATCCCCCATCATCCAACAAGAGGAACAACAAAAGCCCAAAGATTTGGAAGAAGTCGGAAAAAAGATTGAAAGGAATGACCACCAAGTACATATCTCGCATGCACTACATGGAATAACACATGAAAGTGACCCTTGAGTAATGACCTTTTAGAAAAACAGGACTGTGGAGAAATAAAATAAAACAAATGCGGAACAAAAAATAGAAGATACATAATACAATAGAGACACAGATTTACGTGGTTTACCCACTGTGGGCTACGTCCACCAGAGAAATTGTCAGGTCCTTCCTGTATTATTATCTAGCATATGAAGGGATACAACCTACAACAAACCCACTGTAACTTCATCTTCTTTCTCTCACAGTCTCCTATCTCAGAATACAATATTCGCCATCAACAATAGCTGCAATACATTTCCCTCATAAAAGAGGGTTGCCTTCTAGGGAAAAAAAAACCCTAACATAATCTCTATCGTTAGATCTGTGACCTTATAATGAATGGTCCAGATTTACAATGAAATTACAATATACATTTACACGACAATTTTTTCTTCAGGGGCTTCACCCCTGAACCCCCGCTGGGGGCCCGCTTGCCCCCAGACCCCCCAACTGGGGGGATAGCCCCCCTGGACCCCGCAGAGGGGGTACCCCCCCTCTCCACTCCCCCACATGGAAGAGTGTACATACTTCTGGGGTGTAAATACTTCATGGGGTATAAACATGGCTAAAAGTAAAATACCTCTGAATCAGGAAGATAATCAGGCTCCACAACCAACAATCTCCCACTTGGAGACTGATCTCAAGAACTCCACCGCTACTGTATATGATGGACTTTGAACCTTCTTGGACCTGGAAAATTTCTCATCGTCATCTTCATTCTTGAAGACCAACTAAAACTGAGCAGGAACTCAGTTTCTCCCTAGTTACTTCCTTTGTTAACATGTCTGCAGGATTCTAGCTAGTGTGTATCTTTTCCAACTTCAAATGTCCATCTTCCAAGCTAGATCATATGAAGTGGTACCTCAACTGTATATTCTTAGTCTTTGAATGGAAGGCTGAGTTCTTTGCAAGATGAATGGAACTCTCACTATCACAGTACAACCTGTTATTCTCTTGCTTCTTTACCAATTCCTCCATAAACCTCTGTAACCAAATCATCTCTTTACTAGCCTTTGTAGTAGCAACACACTATGCCTCTGTTATTGAAAGTGCAACAACCTTTTGTAGTTTTGAAATCCAACTTACTGTTGTTCCACCTATAGT
>SNQJ01S0004512.1:31509-45903 GCA_010110895.2 Picea sitchensis
CCCTCTTTAGTTAATAAATTCAATATCTAAAACTTAAGGAAAGCGTCATGTTCTGGTGTGTTTTGTTCTAGATCTAGGTGGATCTAGGGAGATTAGTTAGTGTCCGCACCTACCGATTAGTCCGATAACACGGTGGAGGAAAGAAGTGTCATGGGGAAGAAAACTAGTTTCGAGCACAAGGAACATACATATTCTCAATCCAAGGAAACGTGTGTAGGATATGGACACTCGGGGGAATGTTTCCTCCTGAGAAACATGTGTTAAGTAGAAAAGGAAAATATTTCAATGCTAGAAACTAATGAGAATGCATAAGAAAGAGGATAAACAATGACAAGGCAAATTGAAAATTAGGACCAAAAGAAAAAGTGGTAAAGATTCAATGCAGTTACAACTTAACACAAAAGTATGGGAGCCTTGCGGGTAATAACCAAAAAAGAAATTGAAAATAATATGAGGTTTCAACACAATGTCATGGAGGGAATAAATAAGACTCTTGATCCTATGAAAATACTTCAACATGGGAACCAAAAGGAAAAATAAGGTTCTATCTAGGATTCCCATGAATGGTAGCCTCTACCACAAATAAGAAAACACTTATAATCAATGGGGAAAATTTCATGTCGCAAGTGAGTGGGATCGACCCTAAGGAAAATGTATAAATGTCATTGAATATGCAATATGAAATGTGTTAAATTCCCTACCCTATATACCAGTAAGCGAAGAAATTGCATGCGAATAATAAAAAAAGTGGATTGAAAGGTCGAAAAAGACCTTGGTAAGACATCCTTCCTAAAAAAATGCATCATTAAATTTTGTCTACATTTGACATTTAGTCCATTAGGAATCAAAATAATAACCAAGGTAAAAACTAGAGCAAAGTGGGTAAATAAATTGGATTAAATATTAAAAAAATAAGTTCTTTACCATATAATTTGAAAATTTACCCAAATAGTGAACTTTGTTGTAAAAAACACTCGAATTTCACCAGAATATTGTGGGAGCTATGTGCAATGAAATCATTTTTTGTCTAGACCAAGTAAGAGGCATCATCCTTATCTCCATTTTCATCCATATAGATTCTTATTTTTCTCAATTTTCATTTACTTTTATTAATTTTTACACAAGGTGGGCTTATACGCGCCTTGCTTTGGCACATTGCGCATACATGAGGCATTATGCACACCTTGCTTTAAAGAAAACCTCATATATACATGATGGTCCTAATTATGACCTGCATACAAGTCCATTTTATGTGAAAAAATTAATATTTTAACTCTTCTCTTGATTAAAAAATGTAGGATGGTGATCGAGTGGAGAGAAAGAGAGTATGATGATATTGATAATCAAGTAAATTATCATTTGGAGGCAATGGAATCCCTTTGGTGATGCATCTTAAAATATTTCCTTGAAACAAGTAACATGCAAGCTAAAAAACGATTGTTTTAGATCCTCATAAATTATTGGGCACTTCATGTTGATGCGTCTATGCTAGATGACCAACCTCTAAAGTTAGAGGTGGAAGATATCTATTTCATAACTGGGATTACTCAACAAGGTGGCATAGTCAACCTCAGGACTTGAGGTGGTGGTAGAATGACAATTGAGGAGTATGTTGTCTCCTATTGTACCTCGGGTACACAACAATTTGGGATCCAAGTCCCAATACCCAATATAGAAAGCCTCAACTTAAAGATAATCTTATTGACTATCGCAAGAATATCGAGATCAACAACATTAGATTAGGCATCCTGACTAAAATTGTACTATGCAGTGGAATGTTTGAGACTAATAGTATATGACTGGAGCTCCTCATTGTTACAGTGTATGAAGACTCAACTGATATAATATAAGTTGAGAAAGAAGAAGAATTTTTGTTATCATCGTGTACTCTACACTTTCTTCGAGAGAGAGTGCTAGATATCAGTCCTAAAGTTTGCATGGGGCCAAACAATCTTAGAGAGCCATGCATGACACGATGGGTAGTGCTCATCTAGCGGTTGGGGCGTGAGCACCTACCAAACCCATACTATGATGATTTCTTTCATTAGTGGGGGATACAGATCATCACCATAGATGACTATCCCTATAAAGGGATAAATTTCAATTGAGACCTATATATTCATGTTCCACCTAGCACTACAATAGGTGACATAGGTAACACATTTTTTAAAGTTTTTTTGTATTTTTTGTGTATTTTATTTAATAGAAGAACTGAAGAAGAAAACGAAAAAAAAAAGTTTTTGCATGGGAAATGATTTTAAAAAAATATCATGAATGTGCAGACATTGGACCGAAGAAACCAAAGGGATTACCTCAACATATATGCAGAGGATTTGGATTGGACCAACCCATTGGGGATGTGGAGAGAGTCTTACATAATGTTCAACGAAACCTAAACCATCTTACACATCAGGTCTCGATGATACAGATCAAGGAATTGTCGAAGAAGATGCAATTCCATGTCGTCAAAGTGTCGTGGGCTTGGGTGTGAATCTTATAGCATTTGTCCAATTCCATTGTATGTTATTTTGATACACATGTAAGGGAAGGGCCCACATCATAGATGCTATGTATTATTTTTGTACCAGTATACAGAGATAGACATTCAGGGCTAGAAGCTCTATTTTGTAAGAATAACCCATATGTTTTGTACTTAATGGATATTAAATAAATATATACAATTATTTTTCCTCGATGTAATTATATAATATGTGAAAATGGAATGATTTTATATACATGTGTATGTGTGTGCTTCTATTATTTAAGCATGAAAAAAATGTAAGTCTAATACATAATTAGCATAGGCATCTGGCACTAGATTTGTACTTCAAGATATGTGAATGTACATAATATAATAAAAACAATTTTCCAGAAGATGTGCCCAAAGGAATCGTCAAAGAATAGTGGGATTGTGAACATGGTACTCGCAATTCAACTGTGAAACCACAAATTGGGAATCTAAGAAAAACTCAAGAAACAAGATACGATGTGAAATGGAATCTCTAAGAATCTCAATCACGACACTATACTTGACCACATTGTTGGTAGTTGGCCCAAGACAAGCACCTTTGGAAGTTACCAACTGGCCCATGGGAGAAACAATCACCCAAGTGGTAGAAGGAAGGTTCTGAGTGTGACAGTTCGAACCATCTACAAACACTATGAATATCGAAGACTCCCATGACATTTTCCAATAAAGTATAAGAACGATAATAAAACCAAAATGGAAAATTGAAATAAAACTACTCCTAAACATTACAAATATAAAATAATTACAAAGGGGCATATTCCTGAGCATCAATTCTAAAGCATAATACTTCTTGATATGGAGCCCATTTTTGCGCTTTGGTATCACGTTGCCCTCATAATATGCTAACTCGTAAGCTACTTTTTGTAGGGAACACCTCACAATGTAAGGGTCATGCCATATTGGATTAAAGTTTCCTACCCCTAAAGCGTCCTTGTCCTAGTCATACACTAAGACAAAGTCTCCTTCGAAAAATATCCTTGGGAGAATAGACTTATCATAATGATTCTTAACACACTTTTTGTGTGCATTGTTCATCTTGGAAGCATCGCGATGTTGTTCATATAGATGTTCCAAGTGAACAAGGTGCGCTCCTAAATCTGTTGTGTCGGAAAGAAGCTTAATATCAATATTTAGAAAAGGTATTTCACATTCAATCAATAGAAATACCTCCACCCCATGGAACAAGTTGGAAAGGAAAGAATCCTATAGCAGATTTGACTGAAATTCAGTATTCCCAAAATGTTGGGTAAAGCCTTAAATGCCAATTTGATTTTCTCACATTGACAGTTCACTAAAGCATGGTATTGAGAGATTTATTTACAACCTCTACTTGACCATTTTGTTGATGGTAATAAGGATACAAATGGTCCTTCTTGAAACCTAATTTTGATGCTAATGATAAGGTAGTTCTTTCAGATTCATGACATCAATTTTTTTTTATTCGACGTTTCAGACCAAACAAATGTGGTTCATCATCAAGAGGAGTTTTAAGATATGAGGGAAATCTGAAAAATCATCAGGTGTATAAATATGATTTTTTTTTTAGTAAAGAGATGACTTATTAATTTGAGCAATATAAATGAAGTCTCTAATTCCATTAAGTGGAGAAACATAAATAAATTTGATAAAAATAAATTTCTTGTTAGTTTCCCTTCCACCCCAAGGATCTACGAGATTTACAAAATTCATAAAGAAGGAGCCCCTCTTAGACCTATTGTCAACACAATAGGTAGTACTACTTATCAACTTGCAAACTATGTGGCTCATAAACTCAAACCCTTAGTCGGCAATACTAACTCTTTTGTTAAAGATTCCACATTCTTTGTAAACAAGATCAAAGATATCAATTTGGAACATGATGAAACCCTCGTTAGTTTTGATGTTGTTTATCTCTTTACTAATATTCCCATTGATGGAGCCATGGATGTCATCAAGAGAGTCATTAACCAAGGTACTGTTGAGTTAGTTGAATTTTTTTTGAAATCCACATTCTTTAGTTTCCAGTCGGACACATATGAACAAACATGTGGGGTTGCTATGGGATCCCCCCTCTCTTCTATCATAGCTAATTTATTCATGGAGGATTTGGAAATCAAAGCCCTTATTTCCTCACCCTTTCAACCCAAATAATGGAGTAGGTTTGTCGATGATACTTTTGTTATTTGGCCCCATGGTTATGACAAATTAAATGAATTTTCAAATCACCTCAACAAACAATACAGTCACATCAAATTCACTATGGAGGTTGAATATAAAGGAATTATTCTTTTTCTAGATATCAAGGTCACAAAAAGACTCAATGGATCCTTATCACACCAATTTTATAGGAAGAAAAATCACACCGAACAATACCTTCATGATGAATCCCATCATCACCCTACCCAAAAATTAGGGGTTATCAACACCCTAGCTACTAGGTCCTTCATAATCTCTGATGATGAACACCTTGATGAAGAGAAAAACCACCTCCTCAAGGTTTTCAAGGATAATGGATATAAAAAAAATCAGGTGTTCAGAGCCTTTCAGAATGCCTCTAAAATACCTAGAATTAAGGTACAAACAAATAATGATGTGTCCAATTTTTTCTTACCATACATACAAGGAACAACAGGCAGGCTTACTAGGATTTTGAAGAAAAAAAATATCGGGGAAACTTTCAAAACCATAAACACTATTAGCAATTCCCTTAGGTAGGTCAAAGACCCTGTTGATCCCATTGAACATAAGGGTGTCTATATGATCCCGTGCTCGTGTGGAAAATAATACATAGGAGAAATAGGTCGGTCCTTTAGAATTAGAATTCAAGAACATGGCACTGATATCAAGCACAATCAAACTCATCCCTTAGCTTTGGCAGAACATTTAGACAAAACAAAAAATCATAGTTGTATTGAAGAGGCCAAAATTATTTCCAAGGTAGATCACTATCACAATAGAAAATTTAGGGAAGCCATCAAAATTGAAAAACAACCTAACAATATAAACATAGATGATGGCTGGAAGATTAGTCAAAATTGGATCCCAACACTAACAATAAGGAAAGATTCTAGAAATTAATTAGAAATAATTGATTATTAATATTTTTAGGTCTTATATATATTTTTAATAAGTCGACTCTTTACTAAAAAAAAAATCATATTTATACACCTGATGGTTTTTCAGATTTCCCTCATATCTTAAGACTCCTCCTCATGATGGACCACATTTGTTTGATCCAAAATGTCGAATAAAAAAACTGGTGCAATGAATCTGAAAGAACTACCTTATCATAACACCAGTCGCAAAAGTCTCAAAACTGAAATTTTTATGCTAATTTTGACATCATTCAGTTTTGGAAGTGACTTCCATGGTCGGTGACAATCTCTTTTAGAACTCAGATGTTGGTAATGATTTGATTGAAGATGAAAAGCATTGATGTCTCACTATCATTTGCAAACATAGGCATGGCCTCCTCCCACTTTGTAAAGTACCCCCCACTTTGTAAAATCTACCCCCCATTTGGTGAAGGGGTGGATGGTGATGATCAGAAAAAGGAGCAGGATGCACCCAAATTTTCCTAGAAAAGACTTGACAAGGTCACCTCTTTTTACCACCTCAATGCAATACTTGAATATTGTTAGCCAAAAGTATCTTGTGTGCATAGTTTTTTGGGTTGTTTCTAACCCAAAAGGGTGAACACCACACACTCCACTATGGAAATAATTAAGAACACTCTTTGCTTCATCATAAGTGAAAAAACGACGAAGGATCGAATCAATTCCCCAGAGATAATATTTTTTTTCAATCATGAGATAATTCATCGATTGTTGGTCATTTATATTGTGGATAGTGACAAGAAAACTTCAAAGTTTGGATATATACGAGGATATCCCAGTAGAAACGGTCATTGGAAGTGATAAGGAAGATATGACTTTCAAGAAACAAGTCCATGATAGTGATATCCTCATCCTCCCTGGGATACTTTGACATAAGTTTCGTAAATACCAATGAATTTTTGGTCTTGGAAGAAACTAAGTCCAATTTGAACTTCTACAATATGACAATCCATTTATTGTGTTTTCCCCCATTGATGATTCTATTGTTTGTGGAGTATGATTATCTTCTTGATTCAGAGGTATTTGTTTTCAACCGTGTTTATACCCCATTAAGACTTTACACTTCAGAAGAATGTACACTCCTCCATGCAGGGGAGTGCAAAGGGGGGTTAACTCCTTTGTGGGGTCTGGGGGAAAGAGGGCCCCTGGCAGGGGTTCGGGGGTGAAGCCCCCAAAGGAAAAATTGCCTTGTAAATGTATATTGTAATTTCATTATAATTATGGACCATTCATTATAAGGTTGCAGATCTGACGGTAGAATTTATGTTAGGGTTTTTTTCCCTAGAAGGAAACCCTGTTTTATGAAGGAAATGTATTGTGTCCATGCATCATTGTGAATATTGTATTCTTAGTGATGAGAGTGTGAGAGATAGAAGAGGAAGTTACAACAGGTTTGCTGTAAGTTGTATCCCTTCATTTGCTGGATAATAATAAAGGAAGGACCTAGAAATTTCTTTGGTGGACGTAGCCCACTCTGGGTGAACCACATATATCTGTGTCTCTATTGTATTATGTATCTTCTGTATTTTATTTCCACATTTTTTTTATTTTACTGCTCTGCGATCATGTTTTTCTCACAACTGGTATCAGAGAAAAAAGTAACTCGCAGAAAAAGAGGGTTCATGGTTCGAGTGGGAGCAATGGCGGAAGATGGAAAGTTTAGAGTCAATAAATTTAACGGCCAAAACTACCGGTTATGGAAGATGCATATGGAAGATTATTTATATCAGAAGGATCTTTTCCTACCATTGGGTGGAATAGAAAATACGCCTATGACCATGAAGGACGAAGAATGGGAGGTTCTTGACAGAAAGTCACTAGGAACAATACGATTGAGCTTAGCAGCATCAGTGCCTTTCAATATTTTGAAAGCAAATATGACGAAGGAGTTGATGGACGCATTGGCTAAACTGTATGAAAAACCCTCGGTGTCCAATAAGGTATTTCTAATAAAGATATTATTTAATATGAAGATGTCAAAAGGTGGGTCTGTTGAAGATCATTTAAATGAATTTAATACAGTTACTAATCAAGTAAGTTCTATAAAAGTGGACTTTGATGATGAGGTCAGGGCTCTTCTAATCTTGTGCTCATTGCCATAAAGTTGGAGCGACTTGGTGATGGCTATAGGAAACTCTGTCTCTGGTTCAAACACTTTAAAATTTGATGATGTTTTTGGTGTTATCTGTAGTGAAGAAATGTGACGAAAAAGAACAAGTGAGACATCAGGTAATGCGTTAAACATGGATAACAAGGGAAGACAAAATGATGGAGGAAAGGACTCATGGAACCATGGGAATTCTAGGAAGGCAGATCCAAATCCAGATTTGGAAAGATAGAGCACTGGAATTGTGGGAAGAAAGGACATTTGAGAAAAGACTGCAGAGCTCCAAAGAAACAATGAGATGGACAACAGGAGAAAAATCAGGAAGCAAATGTAACATGTGATGTGTTACAAGATGCTTTGAATATTTCTATATATAATATTTTTGAGTCTTGGGTGGTATATTGAGGGGATTCATTTCATTCCACACCCCATAGGAAACATTTTCTAGATTATTTTCAAGGTGATTTTGGACAGGTTCATTTGGGTAATAATGCACCATGAAAAATTGTTGGAATGGGAAAGGTAAAAATAAAGCAAATAAATGGAAACCAATGGTTGTTGAAAGAGGTAAGATATGTTCCATATATAAGAAAAAATCTAATTTCAACAGGGTAGTTGGAAAGTGAGTTTGTATATTCATATTTACAAATAAGGTGTGGAAAGTCACCAAAGGATCATTGGTGATAGAAAAAGGAGAAAAGGTAGGTACATTGTATTTATGTATTGGTAATACTAACTCTTCTATCTCTTTAGATTCTATAGGAGTGGATACAACATTGTGGCATCATAGGCTTGGAAAAATGAGTGAGAAGGGGATGCAAATACTTCACAAAAGAAATTTGTTGCCAGATCTTAAACTAATTGATTTTGATTTCTGTGAGCATTGTGTTTATGGAAAATAGAAGAGAGTCATATTTCTCATAGTCAGAAAAGAAAAGAAGGGTGAAAGGTTAGAGCTCGTGCATACAAATGTACATGGAACAAATCAGGTATCATCTCTTGGTGTCTCTTGTTATTATGTTACTTTTATTGATGATGCAACTAGAAAAACTTGGGTTTATTGCATTCAACAAAAATCTGATGTTTTTGATACTTTTAAGAAATGAAAAGATTTGGTTGAGAATGAGATAGGAAAACGGTTGAAGTGTCTCAGATAACATAATGGAGGGGAATATTTTAGCAAGGACTTTGATGATTATTGTTCATACCATGGGATTCATAGAGAGAACATAGTTCCAAGAACACCACAAGAAAATGGTGTGTCAGAAAGGATGAACAAGACAGTCATGGAGCGTGCAAGGAGTATGAGATTGCATGTTGGTTTTCCCTTACAATTCTGGGTATATGATGTATATAATGTTGTTTAATTAATAAACAGAGGACCATCAAGATATTTGGATGGTATAATTCCAGAGGAGGAATGGACAGGTAAAAAGGTAAACTATTTTTATTTTAAGACTTTTGGTTGTGAATCATTTGTCCATATTGATAAAGAAAATAGAACAAATCTTGAGGTAAAATGATTTTGGTTATTTCTTATGGGATTATGAAAATAACAAAATCATTAGGAGTAGAGATGTCATATTCAATGAGAAGGTCATGTACAAAGATCAGTTGCAGGGAAAGAAATAGGAAAAAGAAAAAACAAAATACAAAGTGCTTGATGAGATCACTGAAAAAGAAATTCCAAAGATACTAGAAAATCATAATGTAAAACAATGGGGTCAGTAGGAACCTCAAACTTCTTCAAGACTTGTTGTTAGAAGATATACTAGGTTAAGTAGACCCCTTGAACGATACTCTCCTTCATTGTATTACTTATTGTTGACTGATTTTGGTGAACCAGAATGTTATGAAGAGGGAATGCAGGTAGACACCAAAAAGAAGTAGGAGAAAGGCATGAAAAAGGAAATGGATTCCTTGGTAAATAATCAAACTTGGAAATTGGTCAAGTTTCTTGTAGGAAAAAGAGAATTGTGGAATAAATGGGTTTACAAGTTGAATGAAGAAGATGGAGAAAAAAAACGATACAAGGCTAGACTTGTTGTAAATGGGTTTGCACAAAAGAAAGGTATAGATTTTGATGAAATATTTTCTCTTGTTGTTAAAATGACTTCAATTAGGACTGTTTTAAGTCTTGTGGAAGTAGAATATTTGCATCTTGAACAGTTAGATGTGAAAACAACTTTTCTTTATGGGGATTTGGAGGAAGAGATTTATATGTAGCATCCACAGGGGTATGAGGTCAAAGGAAAGGAGAATTTCGTATGCAAGATGAAGAAGAGTGTGTATGGCCTAAAGAAATCTCCAAGGAAGTGGTATGTCAAGTTTGACATGTTTATGAAAGAACAAGGTTATAGTAGATGTCATTATGATCACTTTGTTTATTTTGAAAATCTAGAAAATGGAAGCTATATTATCTTGCTATTGTATGTAGATGACATGCTTGTTTCAAGGTCTAATATATAGCGTATAAATGTGATCAAGAATAAATTAGCTAATTCATTTGCAATGAAGGATTTGAGTGTCACAAAGAAAATCCTTGGTATGAGAATAACAAGAGACAGGAAAAATCGTAACTTGACATTGTCTCAGGGTGAGTATATAGAGAAGGTGTTGGAGAGGTTTAGAATAAAGAATGCAAAACTAATTAGTACACCTTTGGCCATCCATTTTAAATTAACTAAGGAAATGTGTCCCAACACACAGGAGGAGATAGAATACATGTCCAAGGTCACTTATTCATCAACAATTGGCAGCTTGATGTGTGTGATGGTTTGCACAAGACCAGATATTGCACATGCAGTGGGAGTTGTGAGAAGGTATATGAACAATCCAGGTAAAGAACATTGGGAGGCAATAAATTGGATTCTTAGTATTTGATAGGTATTGCTACTCATGCATTATGTTTTGAAGGTTTAGACATTGTTCTACAGGGGTATGTTGATTCAGAGATGGCAAGTGATAAAGATAGTAGGAGGAGCACCATAGGGTATGTTTTTACTATAGCTGGAACAATAGTAAGTTGGATTTAGAAACTGCAAAAGTTTTTTTCACTTTCAACAATAGAGACAAAGTATGTTGCTACTGCAAAGGCTACTAAAGAGATGATTTGGTTACAGAGGTTTATGGAGGAATTAGGAAAGAAGTAGGAGAATAGCAGGTTGTATTGTGACAGTGAGAGTGCCATTCATCTTGCAAAGAACTTGACCTTCCATTCGAGGACTAATAATATACATCTCAGGTACCATTTCATTTGATGCATCTTGGAAGATGGACATTTGAAGTTGGAAAAGATACACACTAGCCAGAATCATGCAGACATGTTAGCTAAGGGAGTAATTCAGGAGAAACTGAGTTCTTGCTCAGTTTCAGTTGGTCTTCAAGAATAAAGGTGAAGATGATAAATTTTCCAGGTCCAAGAAGGTTCATATTCTAGTAAATACAAGAGCAGTGGAGTTATTGAGATCAGTCTCCAAGTGGGATATTGTTGGTTGTGGAGCCTGATTATCTTTCTGATTTAGAGGTCTTTGTTTTCAGTCATGGTTATACCCCATGAAGAATTTACACCCTAGAATAATGTACACTCCTCCATGCGGGGGAGTTCATAGGGGGGTTACCCCCTCTACGGGGTTTGGGGGAAAGTGGGCCCCCGAAGGAAAAATTTCCTTGTAAATGTATATTGTAATTTCCTTGTAAATATGGACCGTTCATTACAAGGTTGTATATTTGATAATAGAATTTATGTTAGGGTTTTTTTCCCTAGAAGGAAACTCTCTTTTATGAGGGAAATGTATTGTGGCTATGCATCATTGTGAATATTGTATTCTGAGTGAGGAGACTGTAAGAGATATAAGAGGAAGTTACAACGGTTTTGTTGTAGGTTGTGTCCCTTCATTTGCTAGATAATAATAACGGAAGGAGATGGAAATTTCTCAAGTGGATGTAGCCCACACTGGGTGAACCACATATATATATGTCTCTATTGTATTGTGTATCTTCTGTGTTTTATTTCTGCATTTGTTTTATTTTATTGCTCCGCGATCCTGTTTTTCTAACATCATCATGTTAGAACATATTGGAATGGACTAATAGAAAATTACATTAGTCTTACATAAAAGAATATAATGTTGAATCCTCTAGATAGTGTGCACGACTTCCAAATTCATCCTCTTGACATGAGTAGTTAGTTTTGGGACCCATTAGACCATGTTTGAGGTAGTAAATGACATGCTTCTAGAGTGCATCATCTTCCTGAACCAAAACCATGTCGACAATAGATTCCACGATTGCAAGATACAACAAGAAATCTATGTTATAGTCTAGGGGACTAAGCAATGGGCTAGAAACAAGATTATTTTTTAGTGCATCAAAAGATCATTGCACAAACTCATCCCAAATGAAAGGGGCCCTCTTTTTCAACAATTACATGAAACCCTTGGTGACGTCATCATAATTAGCGATAAACAAAGGAAATTAGTTTTTTCTTGAAAAATTTGATGTTGTCAAATATATTGTTGAGGAGGTAACTAAGTTATCACCTCAACCTTCAATGAATCAACCATGTTCCCCTTATTGGAAACAATAAATATCAACAGATTCCTTGAGACAATGCAGAAGATGCACTAAAAAAGCAACTCCAACATTTTTAAGGTCGAAAGGGATCTTTCAATATGAGAATGTACCTGAAGGACATATAAATTCCATTTTTTGTTGGTCCTCGGGTCAGATATGGATCTAGTTATATCCATAGAATCCATCCATAAAAGAAAATATCTCACTTCCTGCATACTCATCAATAATTTGGTCAATGAATGTTGTGGGAAAGTTGTCCTTGGAACAATATTTATTGAGATATAGAAAATCCATGAAAATTCAAAATGTTCCTTGCTTTTATTAACTAGAATGGGATTTGACACCCATTCAATAAGGGGAACTAGATAGATGAAAATATACTCGAGCATTTTCTCTACCTCTACATAAATTGTTGCCACCTTTCTAGGGTTAACTGATCGTAACATATGTCCAATAGGTTTCATGTTTTCGTACATTCCTATCTCATTTTTGACGATCCAAGGGTTAATTCCTATCATTTCTTCATATGACCAGGTGAATAAATCATGGAACTCATTGAATGGGGAAATATAAGAGTAGATCTCCTTTGGAGAATAGTCTTTGTCAATGAACACATTCTCCATGATGCCATGGGTTTGAAAGATGTTGATTAGAATTGTTTTCGATATATTTTTCATGTTTCCCTAAGATTACAAACCATTTGTAGCTAATGGGTTCACAAGATGATCATCACCTCCACTCAAATTCCATCGAAATCTCCTTTCTCAACCTGACCAAGTTCCAAGAGGAAATAAGATGGATAATGTAAATCCTCCTAGGGCCATTCTTACCCAGTCATTGCCTATATGATAGCCTCATCATAAGTAAAAAAAATATCAAGGAAATTGAGTGAGTTAGAATAATTCAGGGCCTATATGGGATCCATAAAATGATCAACTTCTTCTGTCCAAGGAGGAGAAAGATTAGGTTCTGCAATAACTTGTTGAATCGTTTGTCAAGATATCTAGCTACAACTAGTGGCATGGATATCCCAACATGAACAAGACCTTCTACTAAATTAGATGGACAGGGTTATACCCAAGGATACTTGAAGTACGATGTTTGAAAAGAAATCACTTGAGTTATGAGGATTGAAAAGATTGACTACTAATAACAAAGAAGAACAACATTAATTTATGATATTGGTCCTAAGAATTTAAATGTTCCCATCAAGGAAGGATACATCATGACACCAATGTTATCATTTTTCTTCTGTGAGTTTCAAAATAACAAGAATGTATATACTATATATGTCATGAGGGCAATGCAATGCTCGGAAGGCCAAGGATATGATAGTCATCATTGTGTACGCCCAAATTGGTCCTAAAAAAATGTTGTAGTTGAGTGGAGCTTTGACCACTTCCACTTCTACGGACATGGTTTCCCCCCCAACTGGATAGGGAAGGAGAAGATAATCCCATGAGGCCTGAAAGAGAATCCATAAAATGTGGTGATAAAAGTGATAGATGAAGCAAGTTTGGGAGATCTAATGGATTTCCAATAAGATAAAAACATAACACATGTCGAGGTTCCTTTATCAACAACAACCCTTTCGATGATTTTCTTAGAATACATGACATTAATTTGAAAGGAAACTTGATGCAAAATTTGAGGCTTGACATATATGTTGTCAAACTTGATCACCTGCAAGATAAAATAATCAGTAGCTCCTATAGTGAACATCAATGTGCTCCATTGTGAAGGGAAACTCTAGAGCACCTTGAGGGAAAACATCACACAAGGTGTGATCAGAATCTGGACCAGGGGTCTAAAAAATGCTCAATTTTCAAAGTGCTCGGAATGAAACGAAAATGGTGCCATTGCGTNTTCCGGCAGTATATTTACTTTCGCAAACGGAGTCCGTATGGAGAAGTTATCGCCTTCTGTTCGTCGAGCCAAACAGGGAAAATTTTGATGCTGACTGTACCTGTCCGTACAGTCCGTACAGAACACGTGGCAGGCCGTACAAGCCTACGTGGCCGTCCGTACAGGACACGTGGCGGCACCAGAGCGTGCCACGTGTCACACATTTTTGGCATTTTTGGCAT
>SNQJ01S0004512.1:51661-88875 GCA_010110895.2 Picea sitchensis
TGCTCCTACAGTCTATCTCTGTATAAGAAATAGTAAGTTCTCACATTTTCAGAGGTCACATTTGAGTGTATAACTCACATTTTGAATTATGGAAAATGGATACCTTGCACCCTTAAACAAGTACATTCCATTTTCAGATCAAGGTGTTTGCGGAAAATCCTCAATAGATGAATAGTTTGGTTATGTGAAGAAAGTTTATACACACCTTTCATTATGTGTGCCATTTTGTCCCCCAGGATTCTCTATATGGAGAGAAGTTTTGGGATAAGAAGTTCATTTTCCTTTTGATGTCGATTTAGGGTTACCATAATGTCAAGCCCTCATTGACACATAGATGTATGATCCCACCATATGGACATGGATGATTTGTTACCTTCTATAAAGGATGCACCTTTGGTTCCCCCTTGTGGATTTCCTAGACCTACAAAATGTTGTGTATCTATTGTATTCTTTCCTAGAATTTGTTTTTGCCTCAGGAAACGTCTCTCATTTTTGGGCAGTTTTTCGGCACATGGTTTTTGTTGATGATTTTATATTTCTGTTTAAGGAATTAGGGTTGTTGACTAATCCAGGTCATTGGGTTAGGGTTTTGGATGTTGCTAACTCCTATATGTATATTGTATTGTAAACAATGTAACACTATGAATGAATATAGAATATGTTGGTTTTCCCAGTTTGGGTTTCCAAGGGAAAAATCTATGTGTAATGTTTGTATTTTCCATTGTATATTTTCTATTATTTTACTGAAAATTTGTTTGTAGTAAATATTGTACAAGGTTAAAATCTACACAGAAGAGCCTACCACCATATGTTTTCCCTAAGGGAACAAGTTAGTCAACACAAAAATCTACTTTTGTGTCAAAAAACAATGGGCTTCCTCCATTTTGGGGCACTGATGAGTAAGGTGATCTTTACAAATTTTACATGAAAAATTCACCTTTCTCTTGTATTTTTTATCCCCTCGAAAACCAGAATCAGTTTTATTAGTGCTTTTATTGTTATTAACACCTCATTTTTTATATTTTCCCTTCTTCTTTCCCCCGGGATGCTAGGTACTATTTGGATTCGCCGATTGTACATAGTGTATATCTAATGACTGGATAGTGGGAATGGTCAAATACATAGCTTCACAAATCACAGTTTGATGGATATTCATCTATTTCATATAGATCACAACCATATATGTGACAATTCTATTGAAAGAACCAATATTGTCATCTGCATGTGGTCGAGGCTTGGGTTTCATAAGGTTAGTACTTGACCATAGTGCTTTTGAAAAAATTTCATATAGGATCCAAGACTGAGAATATCAAATTCAACTACTAGGCCCTAAATATGGCTTCCTCCTCAGTGGTTACCCAAGACGTAAATACATCCTTGGAGACATAAGGAAAAAATGATTTCATAAACCATTATAATATGAACTCAGGAGGAGTCTTGGCCTTGATCATCCTCTTTCACCTCCACCACCCATGGATGTGATATGAGATGTGGGAGTATTTGTCTTTTCTTAGCATGAATAGAAAAATAATGCTAGTATCATACTAGACTAAAAGTTGAACATGGTTGAGAATGAACAACGTGAGATCATGAAAATTATGAAACAATGACCCCTATAACTTAATGTACCACTTCACAACAACTCGAGTTACAAGGGCCAACTTGAAAGAGTCATAATCAATTAGAGTCATTTTTCAATTAATTTGATGAACACCATATGTGAAACATTGTGACGTGGTTGCCTGCATCCTCACCATATTTTCCTTCAAACTTAGGAATGTCATAGTTTAATTTGGTGGGCACCGGGGGCCAATTTAGATAATGATGCATTGGTTCAATAATTATTTTAGATAAATATGATAATTTTAGTGTTTCTAGAAATGGAAGCCCCAGGTGTGGCATTGAATTCCAATTAACATGGTTGGGGGCCTCGGGTTGGTTGGAAAACATAAAAGAAAATCCTACATTGTAATTAGCACTAGTTTTCCAGGAAGATCTCATTGACTGGGAATTTTTCTAATAAAAACCATGAGGTCCCTGACCAAAATGAGGAAAACTTCCACACATCAAGGATTGGAAATGGTTTCCCCTATAAACGTCCCTTGCGAAGGGAAAACCCCTGGCATGGGATTCCACTGACTTTGGAAAGGGTTTCTCATAGATGACATCTTAGATGAAGGGAAAATATATCTCCCAAAACCACCAAACAATGTGAATGTTTTTGATATGAAGGCATGTCAAAGGATTGAAATATTCTACTCATTGGAACTTGTAAGGGAGTTGAAGAAATCCTCACCCTAGAATAGTGTTTTGAACGATCTGCTAGGAACTAGATGAAATATTTTGCATTCATATTGATGGAATCCAAAAAAAAATGCATTAGAAACAAAAATTGATGAGGATGTTGCGCTCAAAGACTAAGTGGACCCAACAATAACATGAATAGAGCTATTGATCGACACAATCGTCGTTTCTTGAGTTACATTACTTGTCTAGGAATATATGTGAGGGGGTGTAATCACTCCTCCAAAAAAAGTCAAATGGGGGTTGTAGGGACCCCCAACCCTAACATATTCAAGGTGACTTCCATAACAGACCACCAAAGAGGATAGTTGATAGTGTAACCCGACTCAAATCTCATAAAATGCACTAAAACAATATCTTCAAGTCTAGTTAATGAAGGGTTCCAAGGTCTAATGAAGCCTTCAACTTCAACATATGAAATTTGTGTAACCTCTAGTGCATAAGTGTTCATATATTCAATATGAGACTCTATAAGATCAAGATGACCGTTTTGCTCGAAAGCACTAGATTGGTCTAGTCAACGTCTCTAAGGTGGCGATGGAGACTCCAATCTTATCGGTGGAATGAATTCAACCCTTTGACACCAATGAAGAGATTGGATAGCCAATTTAAATCAAATATTCAAGTTAGCCATGAAATAGATTCCTTAGGATGACTAAAAGTACAAAGAACACCACTAAGAAAATTCCTAAGGAAACAAAACATGCAACCCAATTATTTAATACCTCAACTTAGGTGTATTGGGTCTTGAGATCAAATCAACAAAGAATTTAGGAAAAGGCCCATACGGAAAACAAAATAGGTTGATTAAGATCTATAACTGAAGAATAGAGTGTGAAGTAGTTACCCCGACCTCCATGTAACAACCCTACCTAGTGAAAGAAACTCTCGCTTCGCAGGGCACCCTCCAGGGGTATTGGTAGTATCATATCATGTCTACCTCAAGTACCATGGGAAATCCCTTGTAGTCACATCTATGGTACCTGGGAAAGGCTACTAAATATACCAACTCATAGTCAACATCCGAGGGGTATAGTCGAGAGTCAAGACAAAACATATGGGTAGGGTAGCAATGCCCAAATATCCAAAAGAACTACCTCATAGAGAGGTATAGGAACTAATTAAACCATCGTATATGATCAATACATTAATATTGGACAATTAGTAGAGGTTTAATCTCCTCACCTCTTACTCATGAAACCTCGTGTTTAACTCCTGGGTTAGAGGATGTCACATCCCTCGTATAATACCCAAGTTAATTAATTCTTAATGTAGATATAATGTATGGTTGTGACCAAACGTTGTATATGCAAAACGTATTTGTAAATTTTAATAATAATATTTGATACCAAATGTTGGGGGACATGGATAGATATGGTGGATGATTAATCCACATGAGAGGGGAGGGTTTAAGAGAATATATAAGAGGGTTCCAATGGGAAATTATCCATGTCTATTAATTCAACCCACTTCCTAAAAATACTATTGGTATATGAACCTTCTATTTTGTTTTTGAGTGTTCCCAAAGCGAATCATTGAATACATGTAAGAGAGTGGGTGTTGGGGACCTAACCTCCCTAACCCCTCATGTAGGTAGAATAATATATTTCCCATGTAATAAAGGATGATGTTAGTCTATAAGGCCTATTTAATAGATGGGAACAAGTCAATGTAAGAAGACCAAATAGAAGCTTTTGCTTCTAGAAAGATTTTCTACTAGAAGGTTCTTTGGAAGATAGAAATAGTATAAATAAGAGAAAGAGGCATGAGAAGTCTTTTTCTTGAGAGTTATTGTAATAGATCTTTGCTCTATTGGAGGTTTCCCCCTTAAAGAGGCAACTGAACATTGTTTCTTATGAATAAAGGTATAATTTTGGTGTTGTAGTTCCATATAATTTGTTGTTTCGTTGTTATCTCTGTAGTATTTCCATCTTAAGTTGTTATTTCAATTTTATTCTTTGCATTATTTCTCTTTTCTACTAATATAATAGATTTGGTACCTTATAATAGGTGTGATAAGTCACATGCCATAATTATTGGGAGCATGGGGGAAAAGTACAATCAGTTTGGAGAAGAGTGTAAGTCAAGAAAGTAAGTCAAAGGGAGTAAATTTGTATGGGTAATTACGAAAATTTTAGGTAGTCAATATTTTTGCATGAACAACAAGAAGAGAGAAAAAAACCAAAGCTTGTATCTTGAGAAACCATGGAGGGAAAATTCTGCAGCATTTTTGGAGTGTGAGACAAACAACATTCTCTCACACAAGAATTATCCAAAATACTTGGAATATAACATAATAATCCATATAGGAATAATGTATAAAATATGAATACATAAGCTGAGATACAATTGAGAGTGAGGACTCACTTATATACCCATGCAGGGGTACCATTAACCAATAGTCATGTCCTTTCATTATTAATAATTAATATTTATTATTTATTAATTATCATTGAATTATTATGTTAATAATATCTATTTTATATGTATATTTATGTTCATAAAATTGTCTTCCCCTTAAAAATGCTTTGTCCTCAAAGCATAATCACTGGAAGGATTCCATTTTAAATTTTGTTCTGGCACGCGATGTCTTCTCAAATGTTTTGTGCTTGTAGTTGTGAGTCTCGATGAAACAAGATGATATAACCTTTGAATTCCCAAACTAATGTGTTGCATCTTCTGGGGAGTGATCCATCCCAAATCTACTTTCATTGGAATTGTTTGATGATCAATTGTTCAGATGGGGATTTTGATTTTAAGCTTCCCTACAAGTTGTTGATTTTGTCTTTGTTCTTTTTCAGTTTGGTAGTTTATTTGTTGGTAAGAAGAACATTGTTTATTTTCCTCTTCTTCTAGTTGTTGGTCGTAATGACTCTTGTGATTTGGATGATGATAAGGCATCCTAATCTCTTGTGTGTTTTCATTGGAATCATATTATTTTGATGGTTGCATTGATTTTTCAAATTAAACATTCTTTTGAGTTTGAACATCAACTGACTTTGTATTGGTATCTTTTTCTACTGTCGAAATTTGAATGTCAAAGAATTTCTCTATTGGGTCAGTCATTGTTTCCTTGTGGACTAATGATTTTTTGCGATCTAAATCTTCTTGTAAAGACTTCTTATTATGCTTTATATTTTTAATTTGAGTTAATAAATCTTAATTATGTCATCTTAATTGTAAAATTTCTTCCTTATTTTCTGACCTATCATCTTTTTTTGATTCTAGATTCTCCTTTCTTTCGTCCTTTAAGATTTTGATTTGTTCAAGTAACTTCTGGTCAAGGTTCCTTAGGTAGGATATTTCTTCCTCTTTTTCAGTTAATTTCTCCTTGAGACTTTGAATTTCTTGTTCTGGATTCTTATTCCCTTGCTTCTTGTCTTTTAACTTTTTGATTTTAACTAGTAAATTTTGATTATCATTTTTTAATTGTAATATTTCTTCATCTCATTCTAGTAATTATTGGTCCATTTTTTGCCTTTTGGTCATTAGTTCTTCATTTTGTGAGATGAGTTCTTGAATACGCTCTTTGAAGTAACGATTATCTTTCTCTATTAACCCATTAAAATGTTTCTCCTTCTCAATTTCAAACTATAATTTTTTATTTCTTTCTTTATAATGTCCTAGTTCTCATTTCAACATTCATGATTGTTATTAATTATCATTTAATTATTATGTTATTAATATATATTTTATATGTATATTTATGTTCATAATAGAGTGTTTGGAGTAGAATACTAAAGATCTAAGTTTTTAGGCCTAAAGAGTGAACTCTTGTGTGAGTTTCACTGTCACAGTAACAACAAGTGATTTTTGTTGTTTTCCTGATAGTTTTTGAGTTTCCCAATAGAGATATTCATGGTTACCTATGCAAAATATACTATGATACACAAATTAGACACTTGATGGACTGATATAAATGAAGGGGTACATTACTTGGGTTGGATAGGTTGAGAGGAAGACAGATGGTAGAAGCTCAGGATAGATGGGTTGTGGATTTCTAAGCCATGAGTGGATAGTGAGAGGCCACCCTATTTTGTTGATCTCTAGTCCCATCTCATGGGTGACTTGTTTTTTATATATGGAATAAAAATTCTATGGTTGGGTGGCACATCCATCCCAAGTAGCTAGTCACACAACAGTTTGTAAAAGGTAAGTGTTTTATCTTGTTTATGTGTTGCACTATGAGTTTATTTTTTGTGTATTAACTCTGTGTTTGAGAACAATTTTTATGTTGTTTTATTTGAGTTATTAAACTACATTCATGTCTATTTTAACATGTTGTAGATGCATTTAATTAATGTTATCAAGAAATAGTTAAATCTATGTGCAAATCGTGGTTGGTAAGCTACATGAATTTAGTTAGCTTTATTTTATTTTTTTAATTCATGAGTATTTCCATGCATAATGGACCTCGGATATGTTGGGGAATATATAGAGGAGGCTCTAGACTATACCTATATGAATATTTTATTTTTAGCTCTGCCTAAGTTAGACTCCTATGTTCGTTCAATGCAATCTCTTTAAATTTCAAATGCAATGTAATTTATTTTCGATGCAAATGAGTAATGCAATCTTTTACTATAGGTGCAATGGAAAATTCGACGTAAACATTATCTGAATGAAACATAACTTTTTGAAACAAGGGAAAATTAATATTTTTCTTTTCCAAAATGAAATTATGACCACTACTAATGAAAACTCAAAGTATTTAGAGAATGCAAGTAATATTTTTTAAATCAATGTGCAAGGGAAAATAGGGAGTGCTAGGAAATGAAATTTCTTTTCAATTATAAAGATGGTAAAGACTAAAAGAAAAAGAACAAATAAAACTTCTTTAAAAATGAAAATGAAAAACTACTACAATTTTCCTTTTCAATGAAAAACAACTAAGAGTAAGGTAAAGAGATAGAAAGGATTAAACTAGAATCTTTCAGACTATAAGGAGGGATACCAAAGAAACCCAAGATAGAAAAGAGATTTCACACTACCCAATTAGGATTGAAGAAATTAGTAATGAAAACTAAATACTTTTTCCTTTTTCCTTATGAGATTAATTTATTTAAAGGATTTTTGAAATTGACAATATGATAGAGGGACTGAGAGGACCTGACAAGATCCTAGAAAACCAAACAAAACATCCAGAAAGGCTAAGAAAATTTAAAAAAATCTCTCTCAGGAGATGTGCATGAGTATGCATACAACAAAGTGCATATGAATGTTCCCGTCTGAAGGGTATGACACATATACACACCTGTATACAAAGTAGGTTGCATTTACAACCTCAAATATTCCATAAAGACTAGAAATAAAATGCCAGAAGGATTGAAAAGGTACAAGTAAGACTCTAAAGAACTAAACTACTTAGTAAAGATAAAAACAAGCACAGAAAAAAAAAATGCAAACACCTATGACTAATTCAAAAAGGAGAGAATCCCTAATATGGTTAGCAGTTTTGTTATGGAGAAATTCTCTTATGGCTATGAGTTAAAGCCACAATAGAGTGAGGACCTTCAAAGAGTGAACTCAATCCTAGAATTGCAATCAAGGAATATTGTAACGAACTTAACTAACCAATTATCAGTAAGGAATATAGAAGCATACCAGGTTCCCTACATTCTATGAAGATACCATGGTTGAAACCTTTCACGTTAGAACTCCTTTCCAATAGTTCATTTGATCACCTAAAAATAATCAAGTTGACAACTACAAAGGGGTAGTTCTATGATAACTAACTCTCATAAAAATGATTCAAAGAAAAAAATTAGATTAATTAGTGTTCTAAGAATTTCAATGCTTAAACATAAACATCATGCATTAAAACTTAATTAATTGATGGGAAAGAGGTCTCTTTATTAATGAACATCAATACAAAGTTAGTTAATGTCTGTATCTACCGCAACACTACTACATAACTAGAATTCAAGTCCCTACCCGTAGGCCATTGAGCATAAATAGTACCTCTAATTCCAATGCTCATTCAAGTCCAAAGAAGATGAATGGGTTATTCTTGAAAAGATATGAAGAGAAAGGAAGATTGGAAACATTGGTTTCTATATTTGATGAAATAAATCAGTAACAAGGGAATCTGGTCTTGCATACGAGGAAAGAAAATGTTAAGAACCAAATATCAATATAGCATAGAAAAACCTCAGAAAAAGTACTCAACGCCTTAAAAAAGAGATAATTTCAGATAATAAGCCTCTTCAAGGGGGCAACCTCCTTTTACCCCACTTAAATGTTAAAGTACAACATGATTCAAAATGAAAATGTCTCCTTGGTATATATAGGAGACTAGGAGGTATAATTAAAACTAATGGCCTAAGGCCGACATAAATAAAATAACATTACTAATATAACATGCCCCAATTAAGGGGTAATGAGCCAATATTAGGGCTTAACATTCCCCTCCCCTTGAGAAAAGTGTTGTCCACAATGCTTGAGTAACTATGGATGATTCTGTATAAAAGACTCATCTTCCCAAGTGGAATCTTTAGCCGATAGTTTCCTCCATTTAATGAGATACTCTGAAATGGATCTATTCCTCAGCGGGCGTATTCTTGTGTCAGTGATGGCTTCAGGCTTCCATTTAATGAGATACTGAATGATGATTCTATTCTCACATGACTTTGTAAGCCGCTGATGGTTTCAGTCTATGTTTTTTTCCTTCCTCGTTAAGTTTTAGAGAAATAGTTTGAACTGGGATCTTGTCACCTATAACCCTATTTAAGGAAACATGGAAAACTGGGTGTACTGCGGAAGATGCATACCCAATTTGTATGCCATAAAATCTAAGAGATATATTTAAAACACCCAATCCTTACTTCAAAAACTTCTTCACTCACGCATGTTGGATCTTCTTGTCGCTTCATGCGCATTATGTGCCATGGTCAGATGTCCCTTTAAGATTTGGAGAACTTGTTGATTCTGATGTGATCTTCCACCACTTGAACTCAGATTTTCTTTAGAGAAGAAGTGATGGAAGGAGGCGTGTATCCATAAAGTGTCAAGTAAATTGTGTCATTTTTATTGTAGTATGAAAGGAAGTGTTATACCACCATTCCGCTTTGGCAACCATTTTGAACCACAATTGTTTATCGTATATGCTAAACGTTATAGCCTCTCCGCATATTTGTTCTCAATACTATCTCAGCTTTTGTCCATCGCATTGAGGATGATAGATGAGATATGAGCCAATTGAGTACCCAAACAAGAAAATACTCATGTCCAAAAATGTCCAAGAAGATGATATCTCCGGGCTTCACCATAATAATCTTTGGGCTTCCATGTAGTTTCTTTGAACCATTCCAAGGAATGAGGGGTGGCAACCGTACTATCTTTAGTTGGATGAGAGAGTGTCAAAAGTGCTGCACTTTGGTCACCATCAACAATCACCATGATGACAATCTTCCTTCAGACTTTGCAACCCCTTGATGTTCCAGGAAACCCTCCTCCCAGACCGAATTTGGGATGGATAATGGTTGTAAAAGACCCTCGGTCTTAATTACTCCACCTTATTTGTTGGAAAAACCAAACATTCTCAGCCATATAAACCCTTCTGAACATCGGGCTTTAAGGCCATCCCAAAAAACTCTTCCTTTGATGGTATTTTCGTGCAACTCGAAAGTGCCCTCCCTCACTAGAGAGGTGTGCAATTCAATATTACCTTTAGTTTGAGTTGGGAGTTCTTACATAAATATAAGCTATCTTTGTACCATAGTGAATCATTTTTCCATGTAAATGTATCTCGATCACTGAACTCACAACCTTGAATAAGAGTCCACACTTTTTTGCCTTTCTTCATTCTTCCATTCATCCCTTTGTTTCATTATCCAATCGGTTGGATGATCAAGATATAAAGTACTTATGAAATTCTCAACATATTCATCCTTTCTGAGAGTGCATCTTCCACAACATTTTGGTTCCCTTTTTATAGAATATTTCAAAATCATAACCCAATATCTTGGTTACCCATTTTTTTTGTTCTCCAAGATAGTCTTTGTTCCAAGAAGTATTTAAGACTGTCATGATCTTTTTGACCCTTTGAAGTGCCTACTTATTAGGTAAGAATGCCATTTCTTCTGATGTGCATGTAGTATTTCCACTACTTTCTTCATGTACCGGGTTTTGTAAGTCCTTTCTCTTGAGTGCTTGACTTTCAAAAGCTACGGGCCCTCCTTCTTGCATTACTAGACAACACCAATTCCATTTCCTGGCATCACATTCACAATAAATGTTTTTGTAGTCTGAGTGGTCAAGACATGAGCTTTACATCACCTCTTTAAGTTGTTCAAAAGATTTAGTTATTCTCCTGGTCCATGAGAATGCATACTCTAGTTAGTGCCATTGCTGCTATTCTTCCATAGTTCAACAAACTCTATGTGGTAGTAACCTATCAAACCCTAAAATCCTCTTAAGATTCTTCAATGTTTTGGGAATCCACCACTCCATCATGGTCTTTAATCTTGTTAGGGTTCACCTTGACACCTTCAAGGACATAAAATTATTACCCAAATACTCTACCTCCCTTTACTCCAAAGCAGATTTGGATGGTTTTGGCATATAGTTGTTTCTCCTTGGTAGTTGTAGCACCCTTGTCAACATGTCGCATTACGACCCTCCCAATATTTGCTATAGATTAGTATATATCATCGCGTACTAACAAAATTTTTGAAGGAAGGATTGAAAATGGAATTCATCAACCTAGAATGTGGAAGGTGCATTTGTAAGGCCAAAAGGCATGACCAAAAAAATTCACAATGGCCTTCATGAGTTCGAATGTTGTTGGGATATCTCTTCCTTCATTATGATCTAATGATACCTTGAATGGAGAGATCCAATTTTGTGGAAATAGATTGCTCCATGTAGTTCATCTAACAATTCATCAATGATGGGAATGGGAAACCTATCTTTTAACAGTAACTTGTTGAGCTCTCTATAATCTGTATCATTACCATGAGCTATTGAGTTATCTTTCTTGAATACCGCTACCACTAGTGCAGTGGAACTTTTGGCTGTCTAATAATTATTCCAGTCTCTTAACATTTCTTCAACCATACTAATTTCACTTAGTACTATGGTATCCTCAGACATTCGGATGTTAGGAGGAACACCCCTTCTGTGGTGAATTTCATGATCATGATTTCAGTGGTGGAATATCTCGGGAATATCTCTTCAAATTATTTTGAATTCTTATCAATGATTCCTTTGAGATCTTGAGGAATATATGGCTTAGATGTTTGGAACATCTAGTGAGAATAGTTGTGCAATAATGCCTTGATGTCCCTTCTTCAATAATTTTATCATTATTGTTAGAGCTATCAATTCACTGGTTTCCTTGTGATACCTCTTAACCAATTTATTTTGCTTCCAACCAAAATTTCATGAAAATTTCTTGAAAATTAAAAAGCCATTGTTCCCAATTATTATAATCATTGGATTCTAGTACAACATCCGCACCCACCCATGGGTATATCAATCATTGGACTATTCATTACATATTCCCTCATAGTAAGATTGATCTATTGCATTTCTAAGCAATTGATAGTTCCTCCATCTACAATCATTACATGAAACTCGGCATTAGATATGCTACAACAAAATTGAGATCTTTTAGTTGGGGTTTATAGTGAATGAAATTATGAGTAACGTCGAATCAATTAAGACTATTACCTTTTATTTTGATGTATCCTTCGATCTTGAGGGTTTGAGGAGTTAATTCTGGCCAATGCATTACACTAGACATCGGGAGTCAACTCTTCCTGTTCAAAATTGCTTTATGGTATGTTCTCATCTTGATATGGTTCTTGTTCTTGTTCTTGTATTCCTCTCACAATCTAAGTAATAATTCTTCTTCCTCACCACACTTATGTCCCTTAATTTAATTTGCTGTCACAATTAAAGCATAAACCTTTTATTTCTTTCCTCCACCAGAGGTGTCAACCTTGTAGGTTGTTGTTTAAGAAGAAGGAGCATTGTTCTCTCTATAGATGTTAGATTGGTCCTTCTAGTAGCTATAGCCATATTTTTACTTTCAACATTTCTTGCCACCTTAAATGCATTCTCCAATGATTTGGGTTCCCAAAGGCGAACCTCATGTTGAATGTTATCCTCTAAATTTCCTATGAATACATCAATCAAGTGCTCATCTAGAATATTGGTTACCTTTATATTCAATCTTTGGAAGTTCTCAATGTGCTCGTTAACTGAACCCTTTTGCTTGAGATTTATCAATTGGCTAAAGAAGGTATTGCTCCTTGTATCCTCATAGTGTGTTATCATTTCTTCCGTGAAAATTGTCCAAGTGACGAGTGATTTGCAAGAACAAAGCCATCGAGACCATACAAATTGATTAGGTTCTAAATATAAAGAAGCAATTCGTACCTTTTGTGTATGTGGCACATTATGGAGATTAAAGAATTGATCCATCTGAAGTATCCATGTGATTGGTTCCTTGCCATCAAACTTCCTCATATCAATCTTAGGAACGTGATTGGTCTTCAAACAAAGTTGGAGTTTCTCCATTATTGATTCACCTTCCTTGTGTCCTCATCATGAATTTCATGGGATGCATTTTCACTTTCAGGTGTCTTCTCTGTTACAATTTTTTTCAATACTTCCATGATCTCCCCTTTTAAACCCTCCATCATCTCTTGTATTTCATCTTTTGTTAATATCTTCTTTTGTAAATCATTTATGTCCCTACGCATTTCTTTACCTTCATCAAGAGTCCAAGTAGGATTTTCTGGAAGCTTATTTGGTGTAGAAGTTCCCTTTTTGGGTGGCATGTTGGCCAAGTATCACTTTTGAACCTTGATTTTGAGGTGGTTCTACTAGACAATATTTCTTCTGTTGTATCTCCCAGGTTTCGACCCTTCTAGTTATGAAACTTTATTTTATGTAGTTCTCTGATATTTCTTCTCTACAATTACACAGGTCTGATCAAAATTGGATGTGCCAAGTGGAATTTACAGTAAATTCCCCACAACTTGCCAATTTTTGTCCTTTCTAGGAGATCTCACTTGTATAGCATTCCCTGCACAAAATAATTGATATAAAATTTTGAAACTCTCACTAGAAATTCTACAGACTATCCACGGTCCAATGAAACCAGTCCAAATCAATTTGGATACTCTAGGAAGAAGTCATGATTTTTTTACCTAGAACACCTTCTTGAGACTAGCCAATAGGATTAGTCAGATACCCTATCTTACACAGGGTGTATCTACAAATTTAAGATGACCAAGAAACTAAAATTTTTACCACAGATACCTTACTAATTTCTGTAAATAGACTTTGGAGTTCAGGGTCTGAAACATTACAAATTTTTTTTTATAGCAAACATTCTTCAATGACTCAGTTCAGGATTATTCCAGAACCCTATCTTGTACAGGCTATATCTCCAAAAGAATAAGGCCTCAGGAGATGAATTTTGAACCCACTGTACCTTGATCTGTCTACTAAATATCATCCAAGACGTTCCTTCTGAAAAGTTGTAGAAAAAAAGTTATAGCAAAAATTCCAAGGTGTCTTAGATGTAGCAGTGAAACCCCAAGACCTTGAGCTCTGATACCATATGTTAAGAACCAAATATCAATATAGAATAGAAAAACCTCAGAAAAAGTACTCAATGCCTTAAAAAAGAGATAATTTTAGATAATAAGCCTCTTCAAGGAGGCAACCTCCTTTTACCCCACTTGAATGTTCAAGTACAAGATGACTCAAAATGAAAATGTCTCCTTGGTATCTATAGGAGACTAGGAGGTATAATTAAAACTAATGGCTTAAAGACAAAATAAATAAAATAACATTACTAATATAATATGCCCCAATTAAGGGGTAATGAGCCAATATTAGGGCTTAAGAGAAAATCCAAACATTATGATGCTTCAAGTATGATTTTCCTCTCATCTAGTCTTCGACTCATTTTATACCCTATCCAAGTGGTTGGAGTGGTTACAAACAATTTTATATGGGAAATAGGGGGCCAGGAACCAAGGAAACCCATAAAAAACACCCAAAAATATGCAAAATATTATTTTTTTGATCCAAATTAAGGTGTATGCACTCTGCAAAGGAGAAACATGTGTATGTACACACCTTGCATAACTATTAGGGCACATATATGCCAAATAAGGGTGTTTTTTAAATAATCCATAGGAGGAAAGGGGATCAAGGTCTACAAGTGGGAAAGGGAAAGGAAAAACATGTCATCAATGCATATGTGGTGACAATTGATGATATAACAATAGATCCCATATAAATAGACATATGATGTTCAACAACATAGGTATTCCAATAGAGGACATACACCTTTAGCAACCACTCACATAACCATATCAAATATCAACACATCGATGTTTTCACCTGGTAAAACCCCTACGGGGAAACATCCACGGCCCTAGCCAAGGCGTCCACTTGGAGCAATTTATTAATGAAAAAGAAAAACATTACAGAGAGATTTTACAAGAGATTTTCTCACAATCAATCATCGACAAATGACCCTCCATTCTTTTTAAATAGAGATCATGGACCAATCGGGTGTTAAACCATAGATCAATGGCCGTTAAGATCGAGGAGAGTATGAACTGTCAAATCACTCTATGTCGGGAACATATCGTGACCGTCGGATTTCCTAACTACAAATGCATACTTATGCATACTAAAGTAACACACTAAGAAAAAAACTTTTACCTAACGACACATTAGACCAAGTAGATATTAAGTAACTCCTAAGTGTCTAAATATCCTAACATTCCCCCTTAAGAACAAATTGGGATAGGATTGAAGGATTTACAATAGTGACACAATAGGAGGAGGAAGGAGGAATTATAGCCTATCCCCCCTTAATGACAACTTCCTGAACTCCTAACATAGATTGAAGTTTGGAAAACTTCGCTTCTATAAGAGACTTTGTGAAAATGTCTGCAACTTGATCTTCTGTAGGGGAAAAGAACACTTCAATAACTTGATCATGAATGAGCTTTATGATGAAGTGCATGTGTAGCTCGATGTGTTTGATACGTTGATGTTGAACTGGGTATTTAGCGAGCTTGATGGCACTCTAATTGCCGAACCAAAGTCTGGTCGGATGTTGCTACTAGAATCCAAACTCTAAAAGGATCTATCAAAGCCATAAGGCTTCCTGAATTGTATTTATCATTGCTCGTTACTTTGCTTATGCTGAAGAAAGTGAAATAACCTATTGTTTCTTATAGGCCCAAGTGACAGATCCTGAACCAAGGTTGAAAACATAACATGAGTAGACTTCCGCTCATCAGGGTCACCTACCCAATCTAAATTAGTGAAACAAACCAATAAAGGAGTCCCCCTTGAACTGTAATCTATCTCGAACTGAACTGTACTATGAACATAATGAAGTATCATTTTAGTTTCTTTCCAATGGATTTCATGGGGTGTTTTCATATACCAGGAAACAAGACCAACAATAAAGGAAAGATCGGGATGGGTATGAGTCAAGTATAAGAGGATACCAACCAACTGATGGTACAAGGTGGCATCAACTATGGAGAAGTACAAGTGGCAGTAAGCTTGACTCCAAACTGGAAGGGAGAAGGGGTTGGTTTACAATCGTCCATGTGAAATTGATGAAGAAGGTCACAAGCATACTTAGACTGGGAAAGAAAAATTCCTTCATTGGTTTGCAAAACTTGGAAGCCAAGGAAATAGTGCAAAAAGCCTAAGTCATTTCAAATTTCTTCTTAAGGATGGTTTTCACATGGTTTAAAAGTTTTGAGTCACTACCAGTAAGGATAAGGTTATCAACATAAAGGAAAAGGATTATGACATGGCTTCCTACTTTCTTGGTATAGACATTAGGATTAGAATGACATCTAGAGAATCCAGTGGAAATAAGAAAGTTTTTCATTTTGGTATACCAAGCTTGGGGGGCTTTCTTGAGACCATAAAGAGATTTCTTAAAGTGACAAACAAGGCTAGAGTAATTATGGACATAGCCAGGAGGTTGTTCCATGTAGATTTCTTCTTTCAAATCTCTGTGCAAGAAGGAAGATTTAACATCCATCTGATGGACTGCCCATTTATGTGAGGTAGCAAGGGCAAGAACAAGTCGGATGGAATTCATTTTGGCTACAGGGGAAAAGGTTTCATTATATTCAATCCCTTCAACTTGGGAAAATCCTTTGGAAACTAATAGAGGCTTGTGTCTTTCAACACTTCTATCTCATGCATACTTAGTTCTATAGACTCATTTACATCTGACAAGTTTTCTTCCTTTTGGAAGAGGTACAAGATCCCAACTATCTTTTTCCATTAAAGAATAATACTCTTCATTCATTGTTGTATCCCAATCTGGATGCCCTGAATCTTCTGCAAATGTCTCTGGATCATGAGTTTCTGAAACTTGAGCCAAAAGAGAAGAGGCTCGTTGGAACTATGAATGTGGTTGACTCTGATCTGAAGCATCACCGACAAGATCACCAACTACTTCTCATGTTGAACGGACCCATATAGGAAGCGATGGAGTTGGTGATAGTTCAGGTTCAAAGGACTCATATGGAGGAAGGTAAGCAGGCGGAGGTGGATTTTCATCCTCACTGCCATCATCTGAAGAAGAAACCAGAACAAAAGAAGGAACGAACACTGAAGATGGATCGTAGGCTGAAGAAGGCATAACCAATGAATCAAGCTCACAGGCCAAAGAAGGCACAAACCCCAAATTAGACTCGCATGCCAATATATTTTCATCAAATTTAACATCTCTTGTAATAATAATTTCATTACAATGTGGTTGAATAAGTCTGTAACCTTTGACATATTCAGAATAACCAACAAATATACACTTCTCACTTTTAGGCTGCAATGCTTTCCTTTTCTCATCAGGAATGTGAGCCCATGATATACTGCTAAATACAAGGAAGTGACTTACATCTTGTTTAATTTTAGTCCAAGCGTCTTCTGGTGTTATATTTTTAAGAGCCTTTGTGGGAGTGCGATTTACTGTGTAATTTGCACAGTTGATCGCTTTCGCCCAATACTTTAGACTTAATCCCTTATATTGGATCATACAATTAGCCATTTCTTTTAATGTAAGGTTCTTTCTCTCAGCAACACCATTTTGTTGTGGTGTATATGGAATAGAGTGTTGCATTTGGATTCCCTATGTAGTGCAGTAACTTGTAAAATTAGTGTTCAGATATTCACCTCCATTATCTGTTCTTAACCTTTGAATTTGATGTCCATATTTCTTTTCTACAAGGGCCTTGTAGGCCAAAAACTTGTCAAAACCTTCGCTCTTAATTTTTAAGAAGTAAACCCAAGTACGTCTGGCAAAGTCATCAATGAAAGTTAAGAAATAATTGCACCCAACAAAAGAAGGAGAAGATATTGGACCACACACATCACTGTGAACAAGATGTAAAGGACCTGAGACATGCCAAGAGGCATGTTTGTCAAAATTGTCTCAATGATGTTTCTCGAGAACACAACTTGCACAAACACCACCTCTTCATGAAACAAGAGGAAGACCAGTCACCATATATTGATTGCATAGTTGCTGCAATGAGCAATAGTTTAAATGACCAAACAACTCATGCCAAAGTTTTCTCAAGTCATCGCTATGAGCAACAAAAACTGATGAAAAATATGATGAACCAAAGTTGTCAAATTTTTACAACCTGGTAATATCATCAACAATTCCAGTTGCAATAACATGCTTAGGATATTTTAGATCCTTGATTACAACTTGGTGAGGTGAAAACTCTACATTTTTACCTTCACCTGAATGAGTGATTTGATATATTGATAGAAGGCTACAAGAAAGAGTTGCACACATAATACATCATTGAAATGACCATTTTCTACTTGAACTGTTCCAGATCCTTCAACACTAAGAGATCTATCATTACCAACAAATATTTTCTTGGTGTTACATTCATTTAGAGTATAAAATATGTCTCTATCCTTAGCGATATCATAAGATGCTCTAGAATCAATAAGCCACTCATCAGAAGTAGAATTAGAAGTTGTATTGAAGGAGAAACCAGAAGATAAAAGTGCATGTCCATGAAAAGAAGAACAAGAAGTAGAACCAATACCGATGTTGTGCTTCTTCATCGTTTCTTCTAAAGATGCCATCTTCTTGAAACATTTGGACTCATCATGACCATCTTTATCACAAAATTTGCAATATCTATCAGTCTTCTTATTTTTATATTTTTCTCCTTTGTCTCCATTAGGAGCGGAAGTTATTTGAGTGGGTTTTGGACCCTTATATTTCTTGTTATTGTGGCAAGGATGTTGCTTCTTGGGATTCTTGGGTTTATCTTTTTGATGGAAAACTAAGGCTTTGTTGGAGGTACCTACAGTGCTGATCCCTCCAAGTTAGATTAGCTTATCTTTCTCTCTAATCAAATAATCACAAAAGTTCTCAAGAATGGGTTTTTGATAAGCTACCCCTAGAGCCTCTTGCATGGCATAAAAGGTAGATACAAACATAGAATATGCACTACCTAGTTGACAAAGAATAAGATATATGCAACGATCTTCTTCTATCTTTATCTTACATTTTTCACATAGAGTTCTGAGTGTTTTAAACTTAGATAGATAGTCTTCAATGCAAGAAAAATCACTTTGACATAAAGTTAGTACTTGATTTTCTAACTGTTGTTCTCAAATAATATTGTGTTTACCAAACACAGATTCAATCTTTTCCCAAGTTTCTTTGGGTTTATCAATTGATTGAAGGTGGAACCTTAAATCAAGAGAGATGGACATTCTGATTAATCCACATGCTTCTTCATTCCTATTATCCCATTTGGATTTCTTATTAGCGTCAATGGGTGTTGTTTTCTTTCCCAAGGTAATCTGGTACAAGCTTTTACTTCTTAATAAATCCTCCATTAGGAATTTCCATTGGAATTAGTTGGTGCTGGTAAGTAAGAGATTACTTGTAGAATCCATATTAAATATGCAGATAATATGGATTTAAAAACTGAAACTGATGATCTGAATGGAAGGATCTCGAAAAGTTATGCGGTTTAAAAAAAAAAACAACACTTAAAACAGACTTCGGATGTGAGAGTTATGCCCTTTTAAAAAAAGGCATAAATGGTAACCAAAGGACCACGTGGTGGTGTAAGTTGTTTTATGAAGTGGCCCACCTTTATAAAGAGAAGTGGGGATCACTTTTACAATGAAGTTACTTCATGCAAAATAAATAACTCTAAAATAAAATATTAAAGCTACTTATAGTGATTCACTTTTATACTTGAAGTGAAATAAACTTTACAATGTTAGCATGAACTTTTTCAAAAAAAAGTAACAAAAGAGAGACTCGAACTCAAGACCTCTTACTTAATAAGGAAAATTTTAACCAAATGGGCTAGAAAAACATATTGTATTGTTTCACAAGAGGATTGGGGGTGTTTTTGTTGTTGTTGTGGAAGACGGACTTGGAGAGCGTGCTAAAAAAAATCTTTTCACACCAAAAAAAAAATCGCTTCTCGATGACACCAAGGGTTAGATCTTGGTTAGATTACCCAGAAGATGCACCTTTTCCTATCTATTTATGATTTTTTGAGATATCTCAAGGCGTGGGTAAAATAGAATACGTAGATCTAAAAGAGCAGCAACCCCGAAGCAAATAATATCAAACCGAAATAAAACCAAAATATTACTTTGCAAAATTTTAAAAAATGTGTATTCACGCTTTATACCTCCGGATCTGACTGTAATGGTCGTATCTTGGGAAAATGGAAACCTTTTTGAGTGAAAAAAAAAGTGTTCTTGACTGAAACGAGTGCTCAGGATGCAATGGAACAGTTGTCTTAGCCCAAAAATGTACGGAAATGACAGAAAATGGAGATGAGTCAACTCAACTTCCATATCTCGATCTACAACAGGAGCGGGTCTTCAAATAGTCTCTGATACCATGTTCGATAACACATGTATTCCAATAGAGGAAGAACACCTTTAGTAACTACTCACATAACCATATCAAACATCAACACACCGATGTTTTCAAATGGTAAAACCCCTACGGGGAAACATCCACGGCCCCAACTAACGTGGCCACTTGGAGCAGTTTATTAATGCAAAAGATAAATATTACAGAGAGATTTTAGAAGAGTTTTTCTCACAATTGATCATCGAAAAATGACCCTCCATTCTCCTTAAATAGAGATCATGGACCAATCGGATGTTAAGCCACGGATCAATGGCCATTAAGATCGATGAGAGTATGAGTCGTAAGATCACTCTATGTCGGAAACATATCATGAACGTCAGATTTCCTAACTACAAATGCATACTAATGCATACTAAAGAAACAAACTAAGAGACACACTTTTACCTAACGATGCATTAGACCAAGTAGATCTTAACTAATTCCTAAGTGTCTAAATATCTTAACATATGACATGCAACTAAAGTTTTGAAGTTATAAAATACTTATCTCAACTTAATATGTTGGCACAATTGGCTAATTGAAGATTACTGAATCAAATATTGAATCTTATCCAACCTTGAGATGGGATATGCGACTACAATAAGAAAGTATTGGGTGCATTAAATATAGATAAAAACACACAGCCATCTCTTTAGTTCTTGTGGGGACAAGGATGCTCCACAATCATTTATATATAGTGAAACATCGTAATGATGCATTTTTTCTTGTAATAATCAGAAGGTACCATGAATCTATATTGACTCTATATTGTTTTGAAGATAAAAATCACACTAAGAACCAAAATAATAAATAGCCTGTTTTCCATCACTTCACAATTAAATCACATTAATCACATAAAACAATTAGTTCTCAAATATTTTCAATAAAATTTCCGACATGAAATTCATACTCAAAAAGTGGGGTTCGCAATAATCATGGAAGATCAATTAAATATTTCAATAACATTTACCACATGAAAATCATAATAATCATGGAAGATCAATTAAATATTTCAATAACATTTCCCACATGAAAATCATACTAAAAAATTGGGGTTTTCAATAATCATGGAAGCTCACCTAAATATTCAATTTTTACATTAGAACTTTCCAAAATATTAACTTCTTATCCAATGTTTTAGTCAATTTTTTTATTTCACGTGCTTAGATCCAATTACACAATAACTATTAAGAAAATTTTGAAATTTTTATTATTCCCTTTAATTGGGAAAGGTCATTTCATATAACTCAATGAGTTAAATTATCTAAAAATATATCATTTAGCAATTTACAAACCAAAACATGTGAAACTTGATAACCTAATTGGTGAGACAACCAAGCAAGTCACCTTTTGCATGCATTACATCTAATAAGAAATATATCAAAGAAATTTCATTGCAACATCTTTATTAACTTTCATAGTACACAGAGAGGCAAAGTTAAAAAATTGATAAGCATCTTACCTTAAAAATCTTGATCACTATATTTAAATTTGTGTTTTAGAAAAATAATAATGGAGATCAACCATCAAGTCAATCGATTATATTCCTAATTGGAAGGGTAATTTGAAATTTTTTCATGTCCAATGCCAAGAAAAACAAGTGGAGCTGCAAAGGGCAGCAAGTCCCTACAAATAAATATGAGTTGTGTGGAGGAAATCACATGTATACCCAAGAAATCTGAGTTCAAGTTAAGCATCCTCTTAAACAATGTAAGGTTTGTCCAAACAGAGCCTTATAAAACATAATTTAAATAAAGAAATGCTATAATAATTTATTTATTGTTCTCTATTCAGCATAATAACAACTCATTGTTCAACAGAATTTTAAAAAATGAGAGCAACATGATAATGAATAACATGTTCAGCATAAACAAAATGAACAATTTAACAATAATTAACAAAGCATAATAATGATGATAAATACCTCAAACTGATGTTGTTCTGAAACTCTTCTCCAAGCTGAAGCTTTGCTCAAAACTGACTAACCTCCCAGACAACTAGAAACAACCTATCCGACTCCCTAGCCCCAGGATCCCTTATGGTTTCATGGCCCCCAAGCCCAAGATTCCGAGCAATAGGTGCCCCCTATGAAAGTCCTCAAGAAAAATCCTTAAGTAAAACCCAAATGAAACCAATAATCCAGATGCAGTCCAAAACTGTTCCTCCCTTCACCTTCTCCCTCTCCCATAAATTAAAATATCTTGACCCCCCAAAAAGAGCTCCCCTTCCCAAGTGCATTTCCTTGCCTTATGTCCCTTCCCTTTCATTATCCACCACCTTATCCCCCCATTAAACCTCAACCATCTTATCCCCCCCTTCCATAAATGGGCCATCTACCGATACAATAAGTCTCCAAAATAAAAATTAATAATTTATTAAACTAATATTCATTAAACAAATATTTAATCATAATAATTAATTAATTAATTAGATTTGTTACATACACCCACCCTTCAGGAAACTTCGTCCCGAAGTTAAAGTAATTTATAATACAAGGGAAACGACACATGGTTTACACATTCATATCCAATAAATAACATTATTAGTAAGTAAGCCAAAGAAAATTCATACATACTAGTGTACATGTGCAAGAAATGCATGAGTAGATAGCACATACAAGTCTCGTGCATGTACTAATAACAATAACTATCACCTCTATAGTAATTTCTGTATGCATCCAATCCAATCAACAAGACTATTCATGTTATAAAAGATAATAAACCAATCAAANAACAATGTTTATTTAGACAATTGTAGTTTAGTTAAGTAATTATGAATATACATACATACACATTTTATTTTCAGAAGGAAAAATAATAAATTCCACCATAAGGAAAATCTCCATACACTCTCAACTATTTCTATTTATCCTTCCTCCCTAACTTACTTCCATCTTCCATTCCTATCCTTCCTCTGATAGACTATTTTGGAGCGTCAACTATATTGACCTAACTCCAAATAGAACTCGTAAGGGGAAGTGTCACTATCTTGACCAAGATTCCCCAACAAGCAACTGACAATCATCATCACACGTCTAGGGGACCGTGAGCTAACACCATCCACCCATGACTCCAGGTTTCAGAGGATACACAGTGGGAAATGCCTCCACCCCTCTTAATAGGACTAGGGCCCACACCCTACAATGGAATATACAGCGACACCGTGTTGCTGGGTATTTTTTCATTGTTTATTCAGTTTTTGGGCAGTCTCACCACCTGAAAACCTGCATTGGTCCATATATCATAACAATGAATTTGTACCAATAGAATTTCACATACAAAGATTCATACCATATTGTTTCTTGGTGGTTGGTCATGACATCCACTTTTATTACCATTATCCCTTGGTTATTTCATAGCCCATTGACCTGCAAATTAGTCTATAACACAAACTTATACATATCTATGCATTATCATCATGTAATTGCATACAACCATAATATCAATTCGGTATCCACGTACCAACAACTCTAATATCAAAGTTTTCAAGTTAGAAATAGATCTCATAATATCCCCATAATTCAATTGATGTTACTCGTTCATAGAATTTTCATTTACATAATAGATCGCATCATATCCATCATCATTCAAATAACATTTAAACATTCATAGAATTTATATTCTCATAATAGGTTGCATCATATCCATCATCATTCAAATAACATTTAAACATTCATAGAATTTACATTCTCATAATAGATTGCATCATATCCATCATCATTCAAATAACATTTAAACATTCATAGAATTTACATTCACATAATAGATCGTATCATATCCATCATCATTCAAATAACGTTTAAACATTCATAAAGGTTCCTACATCTTAAAAGTTCAAGTGTATCATTAATAGTTTCACTATGAATAGAATATAAAGGTGATTAGGCCTCAGGTAATCCTAGTTGTCTAAGTCAAAAGGTGGTGTTACATACACCCAACCTTCGAGAAAAATATTTTCAAGGTGGTAGAAAAAGTGAGGGATAATCTCGTCGTAATGTTTTGGCATCTTCCCAAGTAGCATATCCTGGACTATACTTGTCCCACTGGACCTTAACTTGGTCTACCAAATGGTTCCTGAGTTGTCGGACTCTACGGTCCAATATGTGTAACGGTTCTACCATGATGGTTCCTGCATACGATACCTACAATTCCTTCCAGTTTAGTTTATGTGATTCGTCAGCAACATAATGACGTAGAACAAATACATGAAAAACATTATGAGTTTTATGCAAGTGGGGTGGTAGTATAAGACGATAGGCAATGGGTCCAATTTTCTCTTGGATTTTGAACGGTCCTATAAATCGAGGTGAAAAATTTGTCCCCTTCTCGAACCGAATGGTACTATTATTAGACCTGATACGAATGAAAACCTGATCTCCCACTTTATAACTTCATTCAGTCATGTGTGCATCAGCATAACATTTTTTTCTATCTTGTGCTTCCTTTAGTCTTTGCCTAATCTGAATCACCTATTCCCCCATCTCTTGAATCAATTTTGGCCCAACTGTCACTCGGTCCTCTAATCTCTCCCAACTCAATGGTGTTATGCATTTCCTTCTATACAGAGCTTCATAGGGTGGCATTCCAATGGAGCTATGAAAACTGCTATTGTAGGCGAACTCTACAAAAGGTAGGTACTTCTCCCAATGGGTTTGATTATCCATAACATGCATCCTAAGCATGTCTTCCATAACCTGATTTACTCTCTTGGTTTTCCCATTTGTTTCATGTTCTCTTTAGTTCTTGGAATAGATGAGGATATCATCTAGGAAGACTTGTAAAAAATGGTCTAAGTACTTCCAGAATACACCGTTCATGAGGCTCATGAATACTGCTGGCGCGTTGGTCAATCCGAAAGGTATTACAACGAACTCATAATGCCCAAACCAAGTTCGAAAGGAAGTTTTAGGAATACCGCCCTCCTTAATCCTTAATTGGTGATACCCTGATCGCAAATCAATTTTTGAGAATACCATTGCTCCTTTCATCTGATCAAAGAGATCATCTATCCATGGCATTGGGTACCTATTTTTCATTCTATCATGGCTTAAGTCCCTGTAATCTATACACAGTTGTATGAAACCATCCTTCTTCTTCACAAAAATTACTGGTGCACCCCAAGGTGAGGCACTGGGCCTTATTAGCCCTAAGTTGAGCAGCTCTTTCAACTATATCTGCAACTCACAAAGTTCTGGCACTGCCATCCTATACAGAGTCTTGGAAATTGGTTCTACACCAGGTTTTAACTCAATCGTAAAATCAAGATCCCTCTGAGGAGGTAACCCTCATTACTTGTTCAGAAAAAAATCCTTAAACTCTGACAATACTGGGTACTAACCCCAGGAGGGTCCTTTCCTTTCATTCACTTCTTCCACTACATACATTCGACACCCTTGCCGCATGCACCACTTAACCTTCATAGTTGATATCAAGTGTAGAGATACTTTTCTCCAGACACCGTGGATCTCTATTGGCCTTCCTTCATCGTCAACACAAATCACCCTTTTTGCAAAACAATCTACCATAGCTCGATGGGCTTCTAACCAATCCATTCCTATGATTAGGTCATACGTCCCAAGAGAAGTGACATTTACCTTCAACCTGATAGTACACACTCCTAGGTCTACTAGACAATTATCAACGTTAGGTTCTACCACTTGTTTTTCCCTCGAAGCCATCTCGACTTGTTTAAATTCGTCATGCTTGTAGGCTGCCAACCCACTCTTTTCTAATGCAGAAGGTGAAATGAAACTATCTATAGCACCAGAATCAAATAAAATTTTAACATTGATATGATTTAGCGTACCTGACAAATCCACCACACTGGATTGATGTTCTTCCTCGTGATTATTAACCGCTGCGTAAATCTGGTGGCTGCCAGTTGATCTTCCCATCAAGGTCTTTCCTTCTCTATGCACAAATCCTTCTTGCAACTCTAGGCAATCACGCTGGTAATGGGGTCCTCCACATCCCCAACATGTAATACGAGATGGAACCTGCGCACTGCTCTGTGACAGTCTCTGAAATGAGTTCCTTCCCTTGGAACCCCTGCCCCTACTATCTTCTCCCTCAGAAGGTCGTGGACTTGCCTGCGTCGTTGGTGATGACTGGGATGCTTCACTCGTTTCCATTGAAATACCTATGGAAATTGTCCTTGGTGCGACTCTATTACCATAAGGAGGTGGCCTAGAGCTCCCTCCCCTGGAGAAATTCCTAGGGGGCTTCCCCATGAATCGAGGATGGTGTGGAAAGGTCAATCTCATACCTCTGTTTAAGCTCATGTGTTCCTCAGCATAATGTGCATTTTCAACTGCTTCCGCTACTGAAGATGGTTTCCACATCCATACCATGGCCCTTATCCCAAATTTTAACCCATAGACAAAGCGTTCTTCCTGTCATTGATCATTATCCATGTACATGACATATTTTACCAATTCCATGAACATGATCTCGTACTCTTCCACAATCTTGTTTCCTTGTACTAAAGCATGAAATGCTTCCACCTTTTATTCCTCGTAGTAAGTTGGTAGATATTTCCTTCAGAACCTTTCCTCAAAAATTTCCCAAGAGACGGTGTTTGGGGTAAGGTGCAACTATCTCTCCAGGTTTTCCCACTAGTTCAAGGCACTATCCCTCAACTGAAATATCATTATTTTCTCCTTTGATGTGGAAGCATATTCTCTTAAGGTGAAACATCATGTCATTCCTTTCAACCATGCCTCTGCACGTTCACTGGCAGGACCTCTGACAAACTCTGGAAGTTTGATCTTCTGCAATTCTCCAGTGATGTCCTTGGGTGGAGGCCCTCCCGCTGAATCCCTCGACACTTCAGGGTTACCCTCTCTAGATGGTGGGGGCTCCACTTCGATCCCTACTAGCTAGTGCCCCTTTAAAGTTTTATTTATAGCTTCCAAAGAGAATAAAATGAGAGCTAATTCAGGCAATGGTGGTGGTGGCGTTGGCAGTCATTGCAACGATGCCCCCCAACCTTGATTTTCTCAAGTCCTAACTATCCTGTATACTTGAATCTGCATCAACCAAAAGTTTTTTAGGGAAGATTCTAAGGCAACTTGAATTCGTGCAACTTATACATGAAAACATAGGATTAGGCGTAAGTTTTTTTTTACATGTTTGTAAACAGACGTTACTCTCTTTAGGGTAAGTGGCTAGGTCAGGGTTGAAAGCCTCTAAGCTTGATGTCTTCATCTAAAAACACTATTGACTCTCTACCTTGCTAGCTATGATAGCACTATACCATACTCACCATAGTGCATCAAATCCCCTATGTAATGCTTTCTATTATACCTCCTATTATACCCTAACTATTCCGCACAACATGTGTCAAACCCCCACTACTCTACAAGGACCTTTAACCTTTATAAATTATAAAATAACGCTATTACATTCATTAATCATATGGGTATATATATGATTAATAACATAGGTTTCAAACCCACTATTAACATTATAATTTTATAATGTTAATATAATCATCAGGTTTACCAATAAATCATCAAAGTAAATAAGTTAAATAACTTAATTATTATTATTATTATTATTATTATTATATGTGTGTGTGTGTGTATTATTATTATTATTTTTTAAAATTTACAAAATAGTATTACTACTTTAATAATAAAATCTTGAAAATAATAATAGTATTATTGTCTAGTTTGAAGACTAGTCTAAAGCACTTATAAAAATAATTATATGGAAATTACAATATTTACATAATATCTGTGATGTGAGCTTAATATCTTGATAAAAAATGAGGCATTTATTGACAGAACTACAACGCCAGAGACCATGCTGGAAACCTTTAAGGTCAAGCTTCTCATGAGGCCCACGTGCCCAGCCCAGGCTTTCAATACCTAAACCCTAAACTCTCAACAGTCCGTCCTTTGTTTTCCCTGAAGTGACTTATTTTTATTTTCTTCTTGACTATGGTTGCCCGCACTTCCCTTATTGGTTCCTCTCTTGGTATTTTGTCTCAAGACTCAAACTTCGTCTGGGGTTGTATGGTGTGTTACACACAGAGGGGAAATTGGGCAAAGAATGCCCCTCCTGGGCTCATTCCTTCGAATTGAATCTTGGTTTCTGGCCTGGACACGTTGGTCTGGTCTGGACGTGGGGTGCGTTGGTGTTGGACTTGGTTGGCCAGTTGGCTGGCATGTGGATTGTAGCTTGTTGCACATGAGAGGCCACAAATTTGATTTTCCAGGTGGATAATTAGAATGGATCCTTAAACTTAGCATTTGGCTTATGGGGTTATATGCCTCTCCTTATGCATTGTTTTAGCGCCAGGTCTGTGGGGACATTGGGTGGCGAGGAGGTCGCAAGTTCGACTCCTCTTCCATGTTTTTATTATTTATATATTTTTAAGCTACTTATGTATGAAGCGTTAAGCACATATGGACCTCTACTTGGTGGCTTGGTTTGGTGCTTGTGCATTCGCTTGACTTGTGTGTGTTGGGTTTGGCGTAGGTCCTTGGCTCGATAGTTGTAGGAGTTGAAGATTGGGCCTGCGTGCCTAATAATTTATCTAAGGAGTGGACAAGTATGGTGCTTGGCATTTGCATTGTGCTTTGTGTTGACAAGGGTTTGAATCACACAGAGGTACCCTGCCATAAAAGAAGAAAGTTCGACGACCCAGATTTTCCCAGATTTCTTTAAGGATTTTGTAGAGAAATCTTTAGTGTTTATATTTAGATTGCATACTCCATGTTGGAAAGGTCTTCAAGATTTTCGAGACTTTTCCAAGATTTCATAGTCCAAATGCCAATTGCATAATCCAAATGCCAGAAGGATTCAAGATAGATTGTATACTCTGTGTTGTAAATGTTTTTAACATTTTTTTTTTTATCTTTTGAAAAGCGTTCAGATCAAGGATTCAAGATTTCAGAAGATTTTCCAAATTAATCTTCATGTTGGAAACTGCATAATCTAGATTTTAGACTCATTCTTAGTGTTCAGATTGCATAATCTGAATGTCATAAAAGGTAGTCTTAGTGCATTTGAGATTGCATTTGCATAGTCTCAATTATGAGAAACTATTTTCCAGACTAAATAATCTATTCCAATTAACGTAAAAATTTCCGTTTTCTAGATTGCATAATCTAGGTGTCCGAATTACATAGATTTTCCAAAGCAATGCTAAAGTGTTAAGATTGGGATTGCATAATCCATGTTTGGAATGTTTTTCAAGATTTTATGATTTTCCAGATATAATTGCATACTCCATGTTGTAAAGGCATTCAAGATTTTCTAGGCTTTCCAGACTTTCAAGATTCCAAAATGGTATGAGATTCTAGGTTGGGATGACATCTAGAATGGTATCAGGCTTGGCGCTCAACACTGGGCTTGTATGTTGTGTGGCATAATATATAGACTTGTGGCTTTGAATTATGGCTTGGGTTGAGAATTAGCTTGCGGGTCCCCAACCTTTATCTAAAGAAGAAAAGAGGAAAGCCAGGGTTGAGAGGTTTGGCGCATGCGTTGGGCTTGTGTTGGTTAATGTGTTGACTTGGGCTAGTGCCTTTTGTGTCTTTTTTTTTCGTCATTTTAACCCCAAAGTATTTCTTTGTGACTTTTTCATTTTCTGGGCTAATGGTAGGGTTTGGGGATTTGTTTAATGGTTTACTAGGAAAATAACATAGCTTTCAGTCAAGAGTCAAGAGGATGGGTGGGTAGGTAGGCTCTTAGCCCCAGATTTTAAACTAGAAACTCTGATACCATGTGTAAGCTCTGTCCAAACAGAGCCTTATAAAACATAATTTAAATAAATAAATGTTATAATAATTTCTTTATTGTTCTCTATTCAGCATAATAACAACTCACTGTTCAGCAAAATTTTAAAAAATGAGAGCAGCGTAATAATGAATAACATGTTCAGCATAAAAAAAAATGAACAATATAACAATAATTAACACAGCGTAATAATGATAATAAATACCTCAAATTGATGTTGTTCTGAAACTCTACCCCAAGCTGAAGCTCTGCCCAAAACTGACTAACCTCCCAGCCAACTAGGAATATCCTATTCGGCTCCCTAGCCCCAAGATTCCTTACGGTTTCCTGGCCCCCGAGCCCAAAATTCCCAGCAACAGGTGCCCCCTGTGAAACTCTGCAAGCAAACTCCTCAAGTAAAACCCAAATGAAACCAGTGATCCAGATGCAGTCCAAAACTGTTCCTCCCTTCACCTTCACCTTCTCTCTCTCCCATAAATTAAAATATCTTGACCCCCAAAAAATAGCTCCCCCTTTCCGAGTTCATTTCCTTGCCTTATGTCTCTTCCCTTTCATTATTCACCGCCTTATCCCCCATTAAACCTCAACCACCTTATCCCCCTTTCATAAATGGGTCCATCTACCCATACAATAAGTCTCCAAAATAAAAATTAATAATTTATTAAACTAATATTCATTAAACAAATATTTAATCATGATAATTAATTAATTAATTAGGATTGTTACAAACAAATTCTAGTTTTTTTGAATTCTTGACTACTAAAACATTTTCTTGAATTCCTTAGTACTCTTAAAACATTGAATTGATGTTAGTTCAAGGATAATTTGATGCCTTCTATTGAAGATATTGAATTGTGAAAAGGAATAAAGAAACTCAAAGCAACGACTCCTTGCTTTTAGTGTTTTCTAGTTGGTGAGCCTAAATTATTGATTTCTCATAGAATCGGGTTTGTAGCCCTAGGAGGATAAGAATGCATCAAGTTTTAGTAGAACGGCTCTCAGTGAAGACCCAAACTGAAACTTAATATTCATCCGTTGTTGCAGGAGTGTTTACTAGACTTGGCTGCTTTTCTAGAAAAAGAATGAGCGAGCTTGTCAAGAGTGGAAAAATTATGAGTTCCTTTCAGCAACGGGGTTGGCGAGGAAGAGATTGTGGTCATTCTTGGTATTTCAGTCTTTAGATCAATGGTATACTGGCGGTTGAATGTATGTGAAACTTTTGACTTAGATAATGGAAAGAGTTCAAACTAACCATTTTACAAGATGGCTTCAAATATAATTTGTGAAGATATCAAAGAATATTTGAAGAAAAAACACTGCAATGTTCATAACATTTCATCAAAATGCATGGGAGTCATGACTAACTTTTTTGGTTCTATTACTATATAGATGAACTGCACTAAAGATGAACTCAAGTCAGGTGACTTGGTTACATATTCCAAACATAATGATTCACCATCTTTTTTGAATTATTTGATGTCTAAAAGAACTTGAGAATGTGAGGCATATCAAGGAAAAATCACACCAAATCTTTGTGCACTCATTTTCGTTGGGTTACCATGTTCGTTTCTACAGGTGGCACATAATTAAAGGATTTTAGATTCAATTCATCAGATACCAAATCATCGAATTCATCAGATACCAAATCATCGTGTGGATGTAAAGTTGTTTCGATTACTATAGGAGACTTGGTATTATTTACTAGCACAACCATAAGTTATTCGTGGTTGGTGAATGCCGAAATAACCGAGTCCTGGATAAGAATTTCCAGTAAATATCGTGGTTGGTAAACTTTGGCTCTTTAGAAAATGAAACGTCAATTACTCAGAGGTGGCAATCAGCTAGCCATCATAGTAAATTTTAAATATGATTAAGTAAAAGTAAAAAAATAAACATGTAAACGGATGTCTTTTTATAATAGTGAGGAAGTTAGTGGTTGAAATCACAACCATTGATTTATTGGGGCAACTAAGAATATTCCAACAATATTTAATCTTGTCCATACAAAACTGATTAAGTATTAAAAACATATTAAATGTGCCCATTCTCAATAAGTGTACACCTTTTTATAATCTAAATACATACCAATTATCTCTACCTCTGTTTCAATGTTATTGATAGAAACCAGATCCGAGTGACTTCTGGAATCCAACGATAAGTCCCCGTTGAACATTATCCTACCTCGTTAATTTTTAAATAGTTTACACAGTCTCGTGTTTTCATCCGAAGTTGATGACGTCATTGCCAACTTTGTAATCTTTTGAATTATATATTGTTGTCTCATTTTTGCCTTCCCAACCATGATCGCTGTAAAATAATCTATCACCCATCATATAGATCATACTTAATGTGATATGCTAGCTTAAATGAAGAACTAAAAGGTTACGAGAATAATAGGTTAGCTTAAATGAAGAACCAAAAGGATACTAAATATCCAGTGTTTTATCCACACAAATGTGAGGATGACCTCACTGTCCAAAGACCTCTTAAGAAAAGCCAAAGTCTGTAATATTTCTCACAATTTTGCATTAAATCATTGAAAGGGATGGATCTTAGATCATTGAGTGAGACGAATCTTTTGAATAGTTTATGTCCCGATAAAGAGACTATATTTGTGATTTCGAACAATAATAATTATCTAGTAACTTTGTTTACAGTACACTTATATTTGATATTCCATATCAATGTTTTTAAAAATGACATCACTCAGAAAACTATTATAAATAATTTTTTAATCCAAATAATTTGTTTTTTTAATATTTTTTAATATTCACATAAAACATAACAAAATTAAAATTTATGATAACCAGTTTTAATAAAGTGCCATAATATTTCATAATCACCATGGCAAGCGGCCAAGCCTTGGCTTGTCGCTTGTATCATGAGTGTGTCAGATGTATGTATCATGAGTGTTGTGACCAAGCCATAGCACATGGCCAACCTCTTCAATGTGCACTCCTGCAACTTCAAAAGAGTAATACAGGTTTGAAGTCAAACCACTTTCTTTATACGGAATTTTCCACCAGGTATTGTATTGTAGGATCTAAAGGCACGTTCCATCAAGATGAGAATCGTTTCAAGCTCATGGTTTCCTTTTGTGACCATCCAAGGCCTGGTGCTTGCCAGAGGTTCCACCAGTCTCCCAAATCAATCCCACAGAGGTTGGTTTCTGTCAATATAGGATAGATCACCAGGAATTAGGAACACATCATGATAACTCTCTTGAATGTGTCTTGAAGTTGATTTCATCCAGTCAATTTGTCCCAAATCATCTGGTATCAAGGAAGTACAAAAGAAAATAGATCCGTAGAAACATAAGAGAATAATAACAATTAAAACAAGTTGTAGAAACAACGAAACAAAATTCTTACTCTGAGAATTCATAGTCAATATTACAAATGAAATTAGAGATAGTGTCGCTCTTGCTGCTGCAATTGATTAACCTTTTAATGTCAGTGGATGGATTGATCGATTGATAAGTTCTGATGAACGCCATGGTGAGAAACTTCCCCTATGTAATCCAAAACATCCGCTAGTGTATATACGTTTCTCTTGTTTAGATCTGTAGGGTTTTAATATCCTACTATAAAATATACTCGCTAAGATTGTTTTTAAACAATAGTGAGGAGGTGTATTTCTACAGATTGTTGTTTCAGATAATGTGTGCGAAGATGTAGATAATTTGAACACCTTCAATCAGTAAGTTTTCTCATTAACACTCATGAACTTTTTTGCAACTATAATACCTTCATGTAACTCAACTACAACCCAGTCTACAACTGATTTTCTGATTTTGAGGGTTGGTAACTTTTTTGTAACTATAATACCTTCATATAACTCAGCTACAGCTCAGTCTACAACTGATTTTGAGGGTTGGGAGCAATAATTCTAGGCACTGATGAGAATTCGGCCTCCACTAAGTTTGAATACTGAAAAGTAGAGCTGCATATTTGAACGTGAAAGGAAGCGTGGTTGCTGGCTACAACGCTCCCCAGTTGAAGAGTAGCAAGGTGGTGCAACACATGGCCAACACGTCAGTAGCCACATGGCCAACATAGTGGCTAATGTGTAACAGACTTAATACTGAGTGATATAAGTGCATTGTATAAAAACTTTGGTAACAAGTAATGTTATCAAACTAATGCTTGAAAATCCATAGCATTAGCTGACCTTATGGTTGGTTGGTATATCAAGTATTTCAATCATTCCTAACTTAAACAATAGTAGAGGGTTTTGCCTTGAAAATATGTCAAATAAGACCTCAAATTATTTGATTGACTAAAAGCATTGTTGTAAGAATTTTATAGGTGTACAAAAGTGTTATATATTAAAAATTAAATTTGGGTTAAATATACTTATTTATATACCAAACTATTGAAAAATGATAAGTCGTTTACAATATGCCATGCTTTATATACCAAACTATTGAAAAATGATAAGTCGTTTACAATATGCCATGCTTCATTGAGGGTAGGTACTAATAAGAACCTCTTTAAGATCACCTTTCCTAAGGATTAATAATAGCATAGCCAATAGAGACCATCAATCAACCTGTAATAGCAAAGGTGAGTGAATTAGATCTCTAATCCTACAATTTGATTTTCTATACCTACTATCCAATACTCAAATGACATGTCATACAATAACACTAATTTTTTTTTTATGAATTATTGTTGGAGATGTCAACATGATAGAAGGACATGCATAACAAGGTAAGAAGTTCTTCATAGGTTTATGAAAACTAGTAAGTGGTTATGTAGGTTTTTCGTTTTTGAAATTTCATAAAAATTTATGAAAACTAGAAATACAAAATATCAAATAAGAGGAAAATACTAGAAATTTGAAAATTGTTTAACAAAATTATTCAAAATTATTTGCAGTTCTTTTAATAATGAAAAGTAAGTATATGCAAGTTGAAAACTATTCAAAACTATTTATAATTCTTTTAATAATAAAAAGGAGCTATAGGCAAGTTAAAATCTATAGCATACATATGGATCCAAGAATTGGAAGTTCATGTCATTTTCTTTATAGAATTCATCCCTTAAATTTTATAATTTCTTAACAAATTTCCAATCAATTACAAACATCTTTTTTTCAATTAACTACAAGCATCTTTGCAAGTTATTAATAAATTTTCAATCAACTACAAACATTTTTTTTCCAATTAACTACAAGTATCCTTTGCAAATTATTATTATTTGAAACAAAATTATAACTCATGTGGAAACAAGTCCTTTCACCTATCTCTAGTAACATGAGCATTTTAAAACTATAAGTTAATGAATTTTACATTTATTTATTATGATAAGTCTTAAGCATATATCTATATCAATGATATAATTTTTCAATGTAAATTTCTTGACTTGTTGAGAGAAAGTGAGTGCTTCTTATCTATAGTAGATTAAGAAGATACCAGAATTTTTAGGTTGCCCAATATACACACAAGTATTCGTACATAGCCTAGTCCAAGTATTATGTGTACTATGCCATATAAGGAACCTATTGCAACATAGTTTTTTTCAACATTAATATATGAGCCACTATAATTTAATTTTTCACTTATGCCTTATTCTTGTATATATATTGATCTACTTAACTTGTTATAGAACCACCAAATTCACACATGCATGCATAACACTAAAAATGGTGACCAATACTGACATGTAGAAAACTAAGCATAGTGATTAAGTTGGATTTTCTTCCCTTGAATTCTATAATTATGGATCTTCTTACCTTATTCTAGAGGTAATAAATCAGCACACATGGTAAATCACTAAACATGTTGATTAAGTTGATTTTTATTCCTTGGGATTGCATAACCAAGGATCTTCTTACATTTTTCTAGAGCCTATAAATCAACACACATAGAAAAACATTAAACATGAAAATTGAGTTGGGTTTTATCCCTTGCACTTGCATAACCTTGGATATGCTTACCTTGCTATAAAGTGAGTAAATAAACACTCACAAGAAGAACAAAAAACATGGTGATTGATTTTTGTTATTCCTTAGACTCTTATAATCGTGGATCCATTTACCTTGTTCTAAATTCAATAATATAATATTAAGATGGTCTCCTTAAAATATATAGGATTAAGATGGATTTATGTTAGACTTAGGATGTAGCTTTTATTAACTTTATCAAATTTATCATGGAATACTGGAAATAAATATCAAACCCCTAATATGCCTATAGATTGATCCCTTGTTGATATTCCAATTGTTCTTGATGTTAGTGGGGCCATGGCGGGCACAAAAATGGAAATGTTGAAGCAAGGAGTTGTCTTGTGATTCATAATATTGGTCGCGTGAATTGTCTTTCATTTGTTTTCTTATCATCAATTTCTAAGCATTTGTGCTCTATATGTTATCTTTCCAACGGGGTCAACAAATGTTTTTGCAAGCAGTGAAACACTTAGTGTCTATTGGTGACATCAACATTACTAAAATATATCTTATTATGGCGAATGTAGGTAAAATTGTGAATGATATCTTATTATTTGTGAACCTCCTGCATACATATCAACAACATGAATCCTCACTATGACCTCTAAAGAAAAATATATAGTTTTAATAACATTATTATCTACCTACATTCCATCTTCCATAGGTCCCAAATGCAATTCACGTGCACCTTGAGAGAATAATTGAAATGGTGGGTTCTATGAACTTTAGTCCGAATCACAACATTGCAATTATGAGTCTTGAGGCCTCCCAAGGAAATCCATTCTATCCATAACCAAGAACCATCACATTCCAAAACACCATACTTTGTTCCAACATTTTTTTAAACACTTAATCACTCAACCTTTGACATTTTCGTTACATATTCACCAATGCAATCCCTACAAAGACATCTAAATCCAATCCCATGTTGATAACAACATTATAGATTTGAAATTTGACTTGCACCAAAGCTTCTAAGCTTAGACATGCCTTGAGAATACTCCTAAGGTGGTATAGAGTTGTCTTGGAAGTTTTATGAGAGGTTAGAAGTAATGAAGAATGTTAAGTAAGATCAAGAGGATTTAATGGAAATGTAGTTAAATTATTAGTAATTGGAGTGCTTAGTATAGTACATCGTGGGTGTTTTCATATCGCAACATAAATTTTCCAATAGAGTTAAATCGAATCATAGTATCTAGGAGTATAAGGCATATGATAAGTGATGCCATGCTAGAATTCTAGGGAATATTGACATTCAAATTGGAGGGAATGCAAACTCATCTAATGCA
>SNQJ01S0004512.1:94743-128066 GCA_010110895.2 Picea sitchensis
TATATATAATTATAATTTGTTAGATTATTTTGATATATTGTTGTTATTGTTAAATAAATAAAAAGAATTATTTGTAAAAAAGTTATTTTTATATTTAAATATAATATAAATAAAGATATTAAAATTATAAAAATAAAATAAAATATATAGAATAAGTAATTTTGTTTAGCTTAAATTGGTGAATGAAGGTGTGAGTTTACTTTGTAAGGTTATCCTAGGGGTTGGTGGGATTTAGAGGGCACAAGTGATTTTAATGCTTTAGATACCCCTGAGTTGTGTTACAAGCACATTTCTAACAAATAAATAAAAAAGTAAAATATGTTTTATAATATTAAAAATATGGTAAATTAGCTTTTCACATTAATATTGTTATTTTGTTAATTTATGTATTATGTTATTTTGTTAATTCATGTTTTATGTTTTGTGTGTCTTTTTTTACTTATAATTTATGTGGAGAGAGTATTTAGTTAAAAATTATCTTCTTTTTACAAAATTTGTTTAAATAATTAGCCAATGGGGTTTTATTATAAATTCAAATCAATGTTTTATTATAAGTTTGAAGTAGTCAAAAAAAAAAAACTTAACATATTGTCACCATTATTATTGGTTATTTGGCTAGTTTTAACATTTACATTTTCATTTTATAACAACAATAATTATATTAAAGAAGCCATTTAAGATTTAATTTCCTTTTTCAATAAATCGTTTCTTAAATTTTAACTTTATGTATCAGCCCTTTCCGAGAACAATGGAGAGGAAACATTTAACATTTATTTATTTTTATTTTTTAAAAGCAATGGACCGTTTCATAAATTTGTAACGCCATGTGTATCCCCGTTCCATAAATTTGAGAAGTAGAGAGTGGCATTTAAGATTTCATTTTAATTTTTTTTTACCAATGGGCCGTTTCATAAATTTTTACTTTATGTATCCGCCCTTAGAACAATGGAGAGGAACCATTTAAACTCTTTTTTTTTTTTAACAATGGGTCTTTTTCATAAATTTGAGAAGTGGAGAGTAGTCATTTAAATTTCATAAATTTTTAACCCCATAAGTTTTATAAATTTTTTAACAATGGACCTTTTTCATAAATTTGAAAAGTTGAGAGAAGCCATTTAAGATTTTTTTTTTTAAATTTGTTACTAATAAGCCTTTTTCATAAATTTGAGAAGTGAAAAGTAGCCATTTAAATTTTTTTTTTTATAATGGACCTTTTCATAAATTTTAACTTTATGTATCATTCTTTTAGAAGAAAGATGGAGATGAGAACAATGGAGAAAAACCATTTAACATTTACTTTTTATATTTTTAAAGTAATAGGGGTTTCATAAATTTGTAACCCATGTGTATCTACTTAGGAACAAATATAGCATATGAGTCGTGAGGTTAATATCTGTACATGCTATTATATATCACCAGAGGAGAGAGGACACAATTGTTGATTGTTAACACAACTATTGTGCATCAAGAAAAGACACAAGAGGTTGATCAAGAATTATAGCTAGAAAAAAATACATTGAAGTATGATGAAATCGATTTCTTATCTTAATATCTTTGTCCCCAGTAAAAACAGTCTCTAATTGTTGGAGAAACTTTGCCATGAAATGAGGAGCATCTTTTCAATATAAGAAATACAAGTTTGTGAAAGTTTGCTTCTTAATAAATGTTTCATTTATGATGATCTCTATCATTTTATCTATTATAGCTTCATTTCCTCTTTTCAAGAAAATATTATATTTTTCAGATAGTATAAGAGTCTTTTCAAATAATCCTTCTCATAGTAGAATAGCTTTTATGAACTGTATCTATCTTGAAACTAGAATTATAACAACGAAAAATATTTCACGGAATCCACGAAATTTTCTTTAAATATTTATAATATTTGTTGGGATTCCGTGACAACGAATTTCTCTAATGATAGATCTGGATCCTATTATTCTGCGTTGGTTACAACCAAATAGACCAAGTTAGAATATGGATATGGATTGCATTTAATAATCAGTTTCTTGTGAATAGACCAAGTTAGAATATGGATATGGATTGCATTTAATAATCAGTTTCTTGTGTGAATGTATAAATTCATGTCAGTCCGTAGAGGTAGAATGACTGAGTGTGAGAGACAAGAGTGAGAACTTGCCAATCTAATGTAATATCCATGATCTGAATAATAAAACAACCAATGCCTATGCTTGGTGGACGTAAATCTAATGTAATCTCCATGATCTGAATAATAAAACAACCAATTCCTATGCTAGGTGGACGTAGTCCAACGTTTGAGTGAACCACATGAAATCCCCATGTCTATTATTTGTGTGTGATTGTTAATTATCATTGTGAATTGTGTTTTCCACAAAATTCTCGGAGGAACACCAGAAGTGAAATCTGTGTGAGGTGTGTTGATTTACAAATCGTCACAGGTCCCTTCTCTGGAAGGGTGCAACGACATACTACTCACACTTTATGCATGTTTGAAAACCTGGAATTTCCACAGTCCAATTGTGTATTACAGTGCATAAATTTTTAAAGATAATCGCACACCAATTGAATCGTGAGGTGTGGACTCGCCTCACTCCAATGGTAGCGTGAGGTGTGGAAATGCTAATGATTTTCTTCTTGGAAATTTTAAAGTATGGTTCTTTGGAAAAGTAAAGGTGGAGGAGTTAATTAAAGTAGAAAGTTTTTTTTAAAATAAAGAGTCACGTGGGTGGATAAGTTAAAAAGGTGAATTCTTATGGAGTAAAACTTTCATTTATAAATTTTTTTATTAAACCTTTTTATATTTTTATATATTGTTAAAAGGTTTTATGGAAAATACATAATTTTTTTATTATTACGGTTAACCTTTAACCTACACATTTAACCTTATTTATTATTCCTCCACATTTAAAAGGATTTTATAAGCAGTAGACATTAGGAGTTTTTTGTGCTAATGACTAAGATGCAAAGTTCAAAGTTTGAAGTTGAAAAGTTCAGCGGTAAAAACAACTTTGAGCTTTGGAAGCTTAAGATGCGTGATTTGCTAGTGCAACAAGGGTTGCAAAAAGCATTGGCATGCAAGTCAAAGAAACCAACAGCCATGACAGAATGGGAATGGGAAGATCTGGATGTGAAAGCTCTTAGTACCATTCGTTTATGTTTGGCAGATGAGGTTCTGTTTAATATCATAGGAGAGGATACAACATCAGGCTTATGGAGCAAGTTGGAAAGTCTATATATGATGAAGTCCTTGACAAGCAAAATCTACTTGAAAAGAGAGTTGTATAGTTTGTGGATGAAAGAAGGTACAAAATTTGCCTACCATTTAAATATCTTTAATACCCTTATAGTTCAATTGACTAGTATGGAAGTTAAATTCGAAGATGAGGATAAGGCTATTACACTATTGTTTTTGTTTCCTGAGTCTTGGTATAATCTAGTCACCTCTATTAGATTTAGCTCAACAAATGTTTTAGATTATGACTCTGTTGTGGGAGATTTTTTGGCTGAGGATATGAGGAGAAAATCTAGTAAAGAAACCTCAACTTCAGAGGTGATGTTGGTCAGAGGTTGAACTGAAGAGCAAAATGAGAGAAGTTTGTATCGATCTATGTCAAGACACAGAAAGGGTAAATAAAAATGGTGGTACTATGGCAAAACAAGACATATCAAGAAAGATTGTTGCAAGAGAAAGGAATCTGAGGAAAACTCTACGAAGGAAGCAAATTTGGCTATAATAAATTCAGGTATAATTGATCAAGTTTTATCCGTTTCTAGTAATTTACAATATCAAGAAGAATGACAGTTAGATTCAGGTGCCTCCCACCACATGTGCTCACATAGAAATTGGTTCATTTCTTACTAATCTGTTGATGAGGGTGTAGTGTTTATGGGAAATGACATTTCTTGTAAAACTCTTGGGGTTGGCAGTATTAGAATCAGGATATGTTCGATGGTATTGTTAGGGAATTAACAGATGTTAGATATGTACCTGAGCTTAGATCAAATTTGATTTCATTGGGAGTGTTGGATTCTTGTGGATATAAGTATACAGGTCAAGGTGGAGCTCTCACATTGTCAAAAGGGAGTTTAGTAGTGATGAAGGCAACAAAGGTTGATAACCTTTATAAGCTGGAAGGGAGTATTGAAGTAGCATTTGAAGTGACATATGTATCTTCTTGTTTATGGAAGAAGCATTAAGGTCATAAGAGAAAGAAATAACTAAATCTTTATTTCTGAATTCCTGCTTGTTTTATATCTCTACAAGTTATGATGATGGTATAAAGAGATGTTGTGTGTGGGATCCTACTTCTCACAAGGTCATCATTGACAGAGATATAGTATCTATGGAACAACCAAAAGGATTGATTCAAGATCACAACGGTAAATTTGTTTGTATGTTAGATAATTCATTGTATGGCCTATTGGTACCGAGACAAATATACAAGATGTTTGAATCCTTCATAGTGAGTTAGAAATTTTCAAAGGGTAGGAATGACTATATGGTTTATAGTACATTCATAGTCTTGATCTTATTTGCTGATGATGTGCTCGATGCAAACCAAAATATGGATAAAATCAGTAAGAAATTAACTCACGTGGACACGACAATTCAGATGAGGGATCAAGGAGCAGCAAAACAAATTATGGGCATGGAAGTATACAGAGATAGTAATGGTAAGTCGTGGTTGGAATTCAGTATGAACATTGTAAAACCAATCTTTATCCCTCTTGCTTTCCATTATAAGTTTTCTTCAAGCATAAGGCCTATCTATAAAGAAAAAAAGGTTATGTCTCGTGTAAGTTTAGTAGGAGGTCTGTTGTATGTGATGAAATGGTTAAGAAAAGATGTTTCACATGTTAATGATGTTGTCAAATACATGACAGATTCAGGGGATGTAATGAAATGGGTGCTTCAGTGTTTGAAAAGCACAAATGTCACCTATAATGGTTACATTGAGATGGTTTGTGATAATTGTAATGTATATTTTATAGGTGTTTTGGATAGGAGGAGATCTATCACTAAATATGTTTCACAACAAAGTTGTGGAAGACATGTTGGAGGTGGAGTGACCCCTCAGGAAATCCAAAATCATGTAAGTCACACAGGCGAGATCATGAAACCAGTTTTATTAAGAAGTTGTAGCGGTGCTTGGCTTCTCTTGGCTTCCAGAAAAGGTGATGAACAAAAGGAAAGAGCAAGGTATTAGGTTAATTGTTGTCAAGGTGGAGATTGTTGGGATTTGGTGACAACGAATTCATTTAATGATAGATCTGGATCCTATTATTCTACATTGGTTACAACCAAATAGACCAAGTTAGAATATGGATAGGGATTGCATTTAATAATTAAATTCGTGTGTAAATGACTGAGTGTGAGAGAGAGAGTGAGAAATTGCCAATCTGATGTAATCTCCATGATCTGAATAATAAAACAACATATTACTATGCTTGGTGGATGTAGCTCAATGTTTGGGTGAACAACATTATCTATGTGATTGTTAATTATCATTGTGAATTGTCTTTTCCACATTTGCAATTCTAACAATATTCTGCCTGTGAAATAACTATGTCACATAAATCTTCCTTCAATACCATCAAACTATGCCAATATGCAAAAGTTACACCCTCCACGAAATTGTTTCTCTGAAATTGATATGCTTAATGCATTTAAATTTAAGAGCTAATTCCACTGCGGTACTCCACCTGAAATTTATATGCTTAATGCAGTTAAATTTAAGAGATAACTCCACCTACGCGACTCCACCTGCGCCTTTATTCAGTGTTCATGTTTATATGCATTCAATTAATGAATCAGTGTATCTACAATCAACATGCAATATTTTTAAAGAAACCTTAATTGTTGTTGAAGCTTCTGAGACTGAATACCGAATTGAGACTGAATACCGAATTACTTACCACGAGAGAACAAAATTTTTTATTGCTAAAACAAATATTCTGCATCAGTAAAGGACAAAAGAGGTCGTTGGAAAAGATTGCAAACACATTCAGGTATGTTGATAGTTATTTTCTCTGAAATTGATGTGATTTCCATGCATTTAGATTACTACCTAATTCCAACTATGCCCTCTAATATGCATTCAGATTTTAATTGCATTCAGATTTCATAATACTTCGTGTCCCTTTTTTTATTTTTAATTTAAATGGGTTCGACCCTTTAATATAAACACTACAATGACAAAAACCTTGTTCTGTTAATGCTTTCGGTATTAGCATCTTTGAGCCCATTCATATTTATATTCATTCATATTGCACTACATTTAGATTTTATAACACGTCTTTTGTTTTTTTTAAATAAAAAACCAGATAGCATTGCGGAGTAGAAAGAACACATTACACATTGATATTCCAGTGAATTAACCATGTATCATTCATAAATGAAATTATCTAACAATCCAATCCGAACACAACGAAAACCCTGGAATTCTTCAAACCTTAAATTTTAACACAAAATAACTCAAAACCCTAAATTCTTCAAACCCTAAATTTTCTCAAAAAAGACTATCTTGAGGGGGAGCCAAAATCAACATTTATAGCTTAGGAGGAATAGGACAGGAACCCAACAAGCTGGCCTGCTGAATCTCGACATCGGTGAGCTACTGCTCTCCATCCATACGGCATTGTCGGTACTGCACATAACTTTCTTGTTAAAACGGGCGGTGTTGGAACGATTAACTATTAAGGAACTATTTGCGTCTACAAAATTACTCTCTGAAGGATTTGGGGATATCAATACTGAAGGTGTTGTTATTGAGGTACTGAAGGCGCCCGAGGGAGGAAAAATATTGCTCGGCATTCCCCTCATCTTGTGGGACATTGTTTACATATGTGTAAAACAATAATCTGAAAAACTTATTTAATTCGCTTTCTGAATACCTTATATAACTATAAAATCTCCACTTCTTCACTCTTCTAGAGAGCACTTAGAAAGGTTTTTAACCCTGATTTAAGGTTTTCCAAATGAGGTTTCCTATCGATACAAGCACAATTGCCTAACTGCTTGCAACTCTACCAGTTTTGTGAATTCATGCAGGGCGCTGGATTCATGCTCATTCATTATCATAATATGTCTTTCAAGGCAATAAAACATTAATTTCCTAGAAGCAGATTTAGGTTTTAGGTTAATATTATTATGAATATAACTATATTTTAACATAAATGTTATACTAGAAACAATCATATTTAAGTAAAAAGTTGTTGATATACTTGGAATCGACATCATTAATTTTAAAGGGTGAAAAATGATGCAAATCAACCTATATCAACTACTTTTTACTTAGATGTGATTATTACTAATTATATTATAATTTTAAAATTTCATATCTTTAATTTATTTACTATATACTAAACATATATTAAAAAAATAAATATTACATATATATATATGAATTCATCATATAATACATGTAAAACTTTCAAAATTGATTTTAATAAATTTAAAATTACATTGATATATCTATGTATTGATTATATATCTATATATATGTTGAGATTTAGATACACAATAAGCATTAATTCATAAGTATGAGTATATCTCACAAATATAATAATTATATCATAAAAATAATTTATAAAGCATTATACAAACCTAAAAAGAATCTTAAAATATAAGTGCATGTATGTTATCCCTCTCTCGATTCAATACTAATATCATTCTCTCATAATTCTTGTTTATTTATTCAATTCAATTAAATTTAAATTGGTTTATCAATTTAAAAATAAGATTTTTAATATTATCTCTATAATAATTCATGAAAAATATATTTTAAAAATTTAATAATTTGAAATGTTCTTATAATATCAATATTATTGGCCTGCATGGGTGTACATCGATTGGCATGTGTCATGTAAATGGAAGTAAATTTGTAAAGGAAGTTTCAAGTTCGATTCTCACCCTACTTTACTTGTGCTCCATGCTTGAGGGATGTGTCGCACACCTGGGATTATAGTGGTAGCAGACGGGTATCGACCTCGTGTCACGTGAGTATGAGAACCGTGAGTTGTCTATTCCCCCAGTATAAAATAAATAAATAAAAAACATCACTATTATCCACTTTCCCCCAGATGGGGTGCCACCTGGAGAATGTCAGCAGACACCTAGAATGGAGCGGCCATGATGCAGGAGCATCGTCAACATCAAGCGAGCGTGGGGACAAGCGCCACACATTTTGAGCATATGTCAAATTGTTTAAAACTTTTGAAGAATGGATGCGCCAAAATTAAATGTGATAGTTAAGAGGAGGCACACTTATGCATTGTATTTGGACCTTGAGCGATCCGCTCTTGTCCATAGTAGGTAGGAGGCATTTATGTAAGTAGGTAGAATTGAATAATAGATTAGACAGTTTTAGAAAGAAGGAGGGAAAATGGATATAGACACCCTCATTGTGCATTGTAACATAATTCAGGAATAGNCATTGGAGCATAGAAGAGAAGCAGAGAGTTGTGTAGAAACACCCATGTACTGATATTTGGATTAATAGAGAAAGATTGATTCAAATTCATGGTTTGTGCTATCCTTTGTGTATTGATGTTATGCTCTTGAATGTTTTCTTCCTGATATACATTTGCTTATATATGTTGTGTATGTGATTTCATGGTTTGAATTGAAGTCTGAAGGAAGAAGGAATGAGTTTCAATTGTTTCTCTATCTGAGCAAGGATTCCTGCAATGAGTGCAGTTGAAGTCGTTTGCAAGGAGTGCTTTGACAGAAGGCTCAGATAGGTTAACTCTTGTTCTCATTCACCTAGAAGTGAAATTGGGTTATATGAGCTGTGCAAGGAGTGCGCAGGCCAAGTGAAGACTCAGAATTGTGAATTTGAGTAAAGCATTTAAGGACTGTTGCTGCAGGTGTGCGTAGAGTCGAAGAGTTCTCGGATATTTTGAGAATATCTGAAGGTTGCCGCAAGGAGTGCGAGCAGGGGAGTTAAAATTCTGAAATGTTCAGAATTGACAAAGCTCAGGAGGTATAGTACCTTTGAGTAGTCCTAAGGAAAGATTTCACAGGAAGTTCATGCAAGGACCCTCTTAGAAGTTGGAGTGTGATAAAGCTCAGGAGGGATAAGGCTTTCAAGTTCGTCAAGGAGAAGCACTAGAAGTTCATGCCGTGGAGTGTTTAAAACATGCATTGCATAGTTGCACTGCAGGTGGACAGATTTCACGGAGGAATACTTGGTCATTCTCAAGGAATTGGCAAAAGGAGGGAATCGATGGTCAGGATCTTGCGGAGAGGATTGGTGAAATCCCGCTAGCTGTTGGATCGGCCAGAGAAGAAAGGAGGTTACGGCCGCGTTTGGAATCAAAGCTCCAAGGGTCATAAGTCGTTGGATCGTTGATCAGTTACCGGTCAGCCGTCGGATTGGACAGGAGCTACACGAGGTTTACCATCGGAATTCGAAAGATCGATATTCCTGTGGTCAAATGTTTTTCGACATTTGAAACCCCAAATCCCCGGAAAGATCTAGACCGTCCATCATTTGGGATGCGTGTCAGAAGATCTGATGAGGTCGGGATTTACGAGAGAAGAAGATCGGGAATTTCCATAGGAAAAACCTCATAGAGATCAGAGATGTCCATTCACTTGGACGCGTGGCGGAGATCGAAGGCATCGGGATATCCGGCATCGGGGAATCGGAGTTCCAGAGGAAAAGAAATTTAGGACAGCGCAAGTCACGAAACCCCAGAGAAATCAGGACTATCCATCAGAGGAGGATGCGTGGAGGCAATCAGCGTCATCGGGAAAAGTCCCGACAAGGAGGTCGTCTATCGGTGCTTGAGTCATCGGGATATCGGGGATCCCGGTGACAAAGTGTTTGTGCATCGTGAAATCGCAAACCACGAAACCCCGATGAGGAGGAAGGTGCCAGAGTGTGGTCAGCTGTCAGCACGTCAGAAAGGAGAGAGACGCCATAGTGGAAGCCATTTGTCAGCTTGATGGAGGATCAGGATTCGAGAGATCAGGAATCCCATGGGTAAGTGTTTTTCAACATTTGAAAACCCATAGCCCCAACGGGGATAAAACTGTGGTCACGGTTTAATGGTCTTATGGACCAAAGCCTATATCCAGGAGGGCTAACGCGTAAAGGGCGCGTCGAGATTCGGGGAATCGCGAGTCCTGAGGGCATGTGCATTTTGACATTGGAATGCTCGAAACCCCGATGGGAGTTATGATTGTGGTCTTATAGAAGCTGGTCGTGTGGACTAAAGGCTTAGCCAGGTGGAGGGCTAAAGCAATAAAGGAACGTATCGAGGATCGGGGATCGGTGATCCAAAGTGATTGGACATTTTAAATGTCAAATTCTCGATAGCGGGAACCCTGATAACAAAGGAAAAGGCCAGCGCTGATTTCCCGATCGTTAAGGGAGGTCTTTTGGAGTGTTGTTGTGGGTGGAATATTTCCCGATAGGGAAATAGGGAACCTTTGAGTTCTTCGGGCCGTGGAAGGAGAGAAGGTCCTATAAGTGGATGTGCCTGAGGGTGCGCCTGCGTCAAGTGGTATCAGAGCAAGAAGAGTTTCTTTGCTTTCTGTAGCAAAGAAGAAGAAATTCACCATGCCGCCGAGGAGAAGAAACAGACAATCACCCGATCCAGAGGAGGAAAGGGAAACGCCCAAAGGAAGGGGTAGGCAAGTGCAGAATCCAGAAGTGGAAAGAGAACTACATAACTTACGCTCCATGATTGTGGACATGGGGATAAGAGAAAGGCGAAAAGTTGATGCAAGAGATATCAGTGAATCCGAGAATGAAGATGATGTTGGACAGGGAGGAGAAGAAATCCTAGCGGAAGACGCAGCAAGTGAACGCTTACTTAAAGTTGTTGCAAGAATGAGTACAAAGGTAAAAATGGAAATTCTAGTTTATGAGGGTAATCTGGATGTAGAATAGATTCTAGACTGGATTAGAGCTCTGGAAACCTATTTTGATTATGAAGATGTCGAAGAGGACAAGAAATTCAGGCATGCCATCATGAGATTAAAAGGACATGCAGCCTTATGGTGGGATGAACTACAAACTGACAGGCATTGCCAAGGAAAGCAGAAAATTAAGAGCTGGGATAGGATGATTGCAAAGATGAAGGAAAAATTCATTCCCAGGGATTATCAAATTTCTTTGTTCAGGAGGATGCAGAACCTGAGACAGAAGTTGATGACAGTGAAGGAGTATACTGAGGAATTCTACAGGCTGAATATCAGAGCATGTCATCATGAAAGCAATGACAAAAAAGTGGCCAGGTATATGAATGGCCTGAGATATGATATTCAGAATGAAATAAGTATGGAAACCATCCGAATGGTGGAGGATGCTTACCAAATGGATTTAAAGGCGGAGGAGAAGCTGAGCCGTAAGCAAGGCTAGCGAGGTCGAGGTAGAAGTCAGCCCAGAGGCAAATCGGTTGCCCAAGATAAATACCAGAAGTGCAAGGACGACTGGAAGAAACCTCAAACTCGGACAGAGAGAGTTGGAAGTTCACAGCGAGGGTGATATGCTGAGCAAAGAGAACAACATGCTGAGCAGAGAGGAGGATATGCTGATAACAACACTTTTCCTTGTACCAGAGGTAGAGGAAAAGGAAGAGGTGGAGTAATTACATGCTTCACATGTGGAAAGAATGGGCACAGGTCGTTCGAGTGCCCAGAGAAAAAGAAAGAAACTGGAGAGACTCACATCATTGAGGCACAAAGGCGAGATGTTGAGGTAGAATAAGATGAAGGCGGAAGATCGCTGGTGATGCGAAAAGTCCTTTTGATGCTAGAGAAGGAGATGGAGAATTCAACGCAGAGGAACAGTCTTTTTAGGTCTGCTTGCAAGACCAAGGACAGGGTGTGCAAGGTTATCGTGGACAGTGGTAGCACAGGTAATCGCGTTTCAACCGAGATGGTAGAGAAGCTGGAGATAGAGACAACTGATCACCCGAGTCCATACAAAGTTTCATGGCTACAGAAGGGACATCAGGTGAACGTCACTAAACAGTTCTTAGTTGACATTAAGATAGGAGGATATAATGATAAGATTTTATGTGATGTTATTCCTATGGACGTTTGTCATCTATTGTTGGGTAGACCATGGCAATATGATAGAAATGTGATTCATGATGGGAGGATGAACACATACACCCTGGAGAAGAATGGGAGAACCCATATGCTGCATCCAATTGAGGATAAGGAGGTGAAACCAGAGATAAGCAACACAATACTTCTCATGAGTGGGAAGGAACTTCTTACAGAAGTTAAGAAGAAGGAGGATCCACAATTATTTGTGGTCAGAAAACCGAGAATTGTTCTGACTAGGACAAGAGTGGATGATTTGCCAGGAGAATTTCAGGGACTGCTTGAAGAGTTCGCTAATATTATAGTGGAAAAACTACCTCGTTCGTTGCCACTGATGAGAAGTGTAATTCATCACATTGATCTCATACCAGGAGCTAGTTTACCAAACAAAGCCACGTATATATTGACACCATAGGAGAATGAAGAAGTTAAAAGACAGGTCTAGGAGTTGTTGGACAAAGGTTTGGTCAGGGAAAGCTTGAGTCCGTGTGTTGTTCCGACAATACTCAATCAGAAGAAAGACAGAGGCTGGAGGATGTGCATTGATTCAAGGGCGATTAATAAGATAACCATCAGGTATAAATTCCCATTGCCAAGAATGGATGATTTGATGGATTGCTTAAGTGGAGCAAATTTTTTTTCAAAGATAGATTTGAAGAGTGGATATCACCAGATCTGCATGAGAGAAGGTGATGAATGGAAAACAACATTCAAGACAAACGAAGGTTTGTATGAATGGCTTGTTATGCCGTTTGGCTTAACAAATGCACCGAGTACCTTTATGAGGTTGATGAATGAAGTCCTGAAGGATTTCATCGAAAAATTTGTTATCGTATATCTGGATGATATACTGATTTTTAGTAAAACAGAGGCTGAACATATGAAGCATTTAGCCATTGTCATGAAGAGATTACAACAAGAGAAGCTGTTGATAAACATGAAGAAGTCCTCATTCATGAAGACATAACTCATTTATTTGGGGTTTGTTATTTCGGCAAATGAGTTGAGGATGGATCCAGATAAGGTGGAGGTAATAAAGAATTGGCCATCACCGAGGAACATATTTGAGGTGAGAAGTTTTCACGGATTGGCTAGTTTTTACTGAAAATTCATTAGGAATTTCAGTGGAATTAGCACAACAATGATGGATACAGTGAAGAAAATACATAAATCTTTTCACTGGACTGAAGAGGCTGAGAAGAGTTTCAATTTGTTGAAACGGAAGATTACAGAACAACCAATTCTGGTGTTGCCAGATTTTCAAAAGACATTTCAAGTGAAATGTGATGCAAGCGGGTTTGCAATAGGAGTGGTCTTGAGTCAGGAGAACAGACCAATTGCATATTTCAGCGAGAAGCTGAATGAGACAAAGGAAAAGTATTCCAAGTATGATAAGGAATTCTATGCCATCATCGATGCATTGAAAAAATGGAGGCACTATTTGATTCCAAAGGAATTTGTTTTATATAGTGATAACCATGCATTACAATTTGTGACTCAACAGGAGAAGTTGAATCAGAGGCATGTTAAGTGGGTCGAATACATGCAGAATTTCACTTTTGTGATAAAACATTTTTCTGGTACTGCTAACAAAGTTGTTAATGCTTTGAGAAGGAAGTCTTTGTTGTTGCAGGAGTTCAAAGTCAAGATGTTAGGCTTTGATGATCTCAGGAATATGTATGCAGATGACCAGGATTTTAAAGAAGCGTATGAAGTAGCTGAGAATCCAGTTATCAGGGATAGAAGCCAATGGACCGAGTACATGATCCAAGAAGGGTTGTTGTTTAAGGGCAATCAGTTGTGTATTCCAAATTGCTCCATGAGGGAGAATCTGTTAAAGGAGAAACACAGTGGAGGATTGGCCGGACACTTCGATCAGGATAAAACATTTGCAAAGTTGAGCGAGTCATACTTTTGGCCAGGGATGTGAGCAGAGGTCAAGAGGTTTGTTGACAGATGCAGAATTTGCCAGCATTCAAAAGGAATAAAGCAGAATGCGGGTTTCTATCAACCATTGCCCGTACCTGAGAGGTCGTGGGATGAAATTAGCATGGATTTCATATTGGGATTACCAAGGATGCAAAGAGGATTTGATTCGATCTTTGTGGTAGTGGATAGATTTTCCAAGATGGCACATTTTATCCTATGTCAGAAAACCAGTGATGTGACTCACATCGCAAATCTGTTTTTCAAAGAAGTCATTCGACTTCACGGCTTACCCAGAAGTATAGTTTTGGACAAAGATACAAAGTTTGTGGGACATTTCTGGAGGACATTATGGAAGAAGCTGGGGACTAACTTGTTGTTTAGTTCTTCTTATCATCCTCAGACGGATGGACAAACAGAAGTGGTGAACAGAAGTCTGGGAGACTTGCTGAGAAGCCTGGTGATGGAGCACCACAACAGTTGGGACAATGTATTGTCGCAGGTAGAGTTTGCTTATAATGACTCACTGAATAGAAGCAAAGGCAAAAGCCCATTCCAGATTGTATATGGCATGCAACCGAGAGGAGTTTCTGAATTGAGGGATTCGGAACAGACTGCGACCAGGAGCGCAAGTGCCCAAGAATTTGCAGAGGCGATGAAAGAACTTCACGACCAGGTGAAGCAGCGACTGCTAGATTCAAGTCACGAATATAAGCACAGATTCGACCAGCGGAAGAGACAACTTCAGTTCGAAGTTGGTGAATTAGTTCTGGAGCACTTGAGGAAATAAAGGTTCCCGAAGGAAACATACAATAAATTGAAAATGACGAAAATCGGGCCATGTAAGGTCTTAAAGAAAATGGGAGAAAATGCTTATGAGATTGAATTACCTGATGGAATTAGAATTTCTCCGATATTCAATGTTGCAGATTTATACCCATATAAAGCTAAGGAAGCAGGGACATAAGGTGAACAATCAGAGGTTCAGTGGTAGAAGTAGATCCCAGTTGCAGAGAAGCCACAGATGGAACAGATACTGGACAAGAGAGTCAGTAGGAAGACGAGGAGGAAAGAATAGTATGAGTATCTGGTCAAATGGAAGGGTCATCCAGTGGAAGATGCCAGCTGGGAGAGTGAAGCAGAGATTCAGAAGCATGGATACACCGTGTAGGAGCTCATGGACAAGAGCCCATGAAAATTTTCAAGCAAGGGAGTATGATGCAGGAGCATCGTCAACATCAAGCGAGCGTGGGGACAAGCGCCACACATTTTGAGCATATGTCAAATTGTTTAAAACTTTTGAAGAATGGATGCACCAAACTTAAATGTGATAGTTAAGAGGAGGTGTACTTATGCATTGTATTTGGACCTTGAGCTATCCGCTCTCGTCCATAGTAGGTAGGAGGCATTTATGTAAGTAGGTAGAATTGAATAATAGATTATACAGTTTTAGAAAGAAGGAGAGAAAACGGATATAGACACCCTCACTATGCATTGTAACATAATTCGGGAATAGTTAGAAGCATTGGAGCATTGAAGAGAAGCAGAGAGTTGTGTAGAAACACCCATGTACTGATATTTGGATTAATAGAGAAAGAATGATTCAAATTCATGGTTTGTGTTATCCTCTGTGTATTGATGTTATTCTCTTGAATGTTTGCTTCCTGATATACATTTGCTTATATATGTTGTGTATGTGATTTCATGGTTTGAATTGAAGTCTGAAGGAAGAAGTAATGAGTTTCAATTGTTTCTCTATCTGAGCAAGGATTCTTGCAATGAGTGCAGTTGAAGTCGTCCGCAAGGAGTGCGTTGACAGAAGGCTCAGATAGGTTAACTCTTGTGCTCATTCACCTAGAAGTGAAATTGGGTTATAGGAGCCGTGCAAGGAGTGCATAGGCCAAGTGAAGACTCAAAATTGTGAATCTGAGTAAAGAATTTAAGGATTGTTGTTGCACGTGTACACAGAGTCGAAGAGTTCTCAGATATTTTGAGAATATCTGAAGGTTGCCGCAAGGAGTGCGAGCAGGGGGGTTCAAATTCTGAAATGTTCAGAATTGACAAAGCTCAGGAGGTATAGTACCTTTGAGTAGTCCTAAGGAAATATTTCACAGGAAGTTCGTGCAAGGACCCTCTTAGAAGTTGGAGTGTGAGAAAGCTCAGGAGGGATAAGGATTTCAAGTTCGTCGAGGAGAAGCACTGGAAGTTCATTTTGTGGAGTGTTTAAAACAGGCGTTGCATAGTTGCACTGTAGGTGGACAGATTTCGCGGAGGAATACTTGGTCATTCTCAAGGAATTGGCAAAAGGAGGGAATCGACGGTCAGGATCTTCCAGAGAGGATTAGTGAAATCCTGCCAGTCGTTGGATCGGCCAGAGAAGCAAGGAGGTTACGACCGCGTTTGGAGTCCAAGCTCTAAGGGTCATAAGTTGTTGGATCGTTGATCAGTTACCTGTCAGTCGTTGGATTAGACAGGAGCTACACTAGGCTTATCGTCGGAATTTGAAAGATCGGTATTCATGTGGTCAAATGTTTTTCGACATTTTAAACCCTGAATCCTCGGGAAGATATGGACCGTCCATCATTTGGGACGCGTGTCAGAAGATCTGACAAAGTCAGGATTTACGAGAGAAGAAAATCGGAATTTCCACAGGAAAAACCTCGGAGAGATCAGAGTCGTCCATTCACTAGGATGCGTGGCAGAGATCGAAGGCATCGAGATATCCGGCATCGGGGAATCAGAGTTCCTGAGGACAAGAAAGTTAGGACATCACAAGTCGCGAAACCCCGGAGAAATCGAGACCGTCCATCGGAGGAGGACGCGTGGAGGCAATCGACATCATTGGGAAAAGTCCCGATAAGGAGGTCGTCTGTCAGTGCTTGAGTCATCGGGATATCGGGGATCCCGGTGACAAAGTGTTTGTGCATCATGAAATCGCGAACCACGAAACCCCGACGAGGAGGAAGGTGCCATAGTGGTGTTAGCTGTCAGCACATCAGAAAGGAGGGAGACGCCGTAGTGGAAGACAATTGTCAGCTTGATAGAGTATCGGGATTCGAGAAATCGGGAATCTCGTCCAGTAAATGTTTTTCAACATTTGAAAACCCATAGCCCCGACAGGGATAAAACTGTGGTCACAGTTTAACGGTCTTATGGACCAAAGCCTATAGCCAGGAGGGCTAACACGTAAAGGGCGCGTTGGGATTTGAGGAATCGTGAGTCCTGAGGGCATGTGTATTTCGACATTGGAATGCTCAAAACCCCGATGGGAGTTATGACTGCGGTCTTATAGAAGCTGGTCGTGTGGACTAAAGGCTTAGCCAGGTGGAGGGCTAAAGAAATAAAGGAACGTATCGAGGATCGAGGATCGGTGATCCAAAGTTCTTGGACATTTTTAATGTCAATTTCCCAATAGTGGGAACCCCGATAACAAAGGAAAAGGCCAGCGCTGATTTCCCGATCGTTAAGGGAGGTCTTTTGGAGAGTTGTTGTGGGTGGAATATTTTCCGATAGGGAAATAGGGAACCTTTGAGTTCTTCGGGCCATGGAAGGAGAGAAGGTCTTGTAAGCGAATGTGCTTGAGGGTGCGCCTACGTTAGGCCATGGGAGTTATTAACCCCTACCTCTAGCCCACAACTCATAACCACCGCATGGGTCACACCCAATGGACAATAATGGTAGTGCACCTATACATTTGGGAAGGGTTAATGGCCACTCGCGCAAGTTAGGCCAGGCGTACCAAGCCTAGGTAGGATGTCAATTCGGCTCTAATGTCTATCCCTCCCATCAATTTGAGGAGTAATAAGCAGGAAATTTCCATGGTGCACTCATCATTTCTTCCTCCATTCTTGTTCATGCTCCCTGGATCCTCTAAGAATTTTTTCACCATCACCCTCTATGTTTTTTTCTCAAGTGAACTTTTACCTTACCCTCCCATCACCCTACTCATTTTCTTCATATCCCTCTGTAATTGTTTTGGCTTCACTTCTCCTTTGCTCTCTCTGGTGAACTTTCACCATTCCATTGGCCCTCACAAGAGTGTTCTCTGCAATAACACAAGTGCCTCTCTTCTCTCAGTTTTTTTGAGCTATCCCAAGCATTTCCTAATCGCCTCTCCACCCTCAGCCCAAGGCCTCTGCATTTTTTCCATCATGCCCAGAGAAAGGGGGAAGTCTAAGAGAGGTGCACTGTACTATAGCACCCTCTCTAGGCATGACAAAATTTCCCTCTCCCAATTGGCTCCCATTGCCCGTTTCTCTGGCCCAAGGCATAACAACCAGGGGTCGTTGGTGGTGCCTCTGTCCTCCCCACACTCCCTCCATGGAAATATCCTGGCTAAGGAGGAAGTGCCACCACTGAGCGTGCGCATTCCTATGGCCACTAGTCTTCTGTCCCCCCCAAAACGCAACCCTCAGGACCCGTATTACGGCAATGACAGCTGCATGGTGTTGGGGGAAATCCCCCCGAGTTGGAAGGTGGAGGATAACATGGTGGTCGCTAGCAAGGACAAGGAAGAGGATTGGCCTCATCTCTGTGAAAATCGCCTCACGAAGGAGCACCTCCAACTTATCTTTCAAATTCGACAAAATCAAGATGATCACATGCACTCAGAGCGCATCCTCGGCCAAAGACTAGACATTATGTTCGATGCACTAGCAGACGCTCCTGCGTGGACTCGATGCCCAACATGTGGCACTGTCTATAGCATCCATGGCCATCCAAATGCACTAGTGGAGTAAAGTCTCCAGGTTTTTGTTCTTTGTTCGATCTAGTTGCAGGCTTAAATTTTTGGTTTATTCCATTAGTAGACTAGATGGTTATAGAGGCCACCCGCATACTGTCCATACAATTTTTTTCATGGAGTTATGATGTATAATTTTGTTTAGTCATTTTTTTTCAAATAATTTCAGTTCATACGGTGATGTGTCAAACTTTGAGCCTCTAAGGACCACTTATGGTTTCCCTTTTGTGACAGAACAAGTGACTAACACTTACAAATGTATGGATAATAACTATTATTAATACAAGGATATTCTTTTTATTAAAAAAAAAATATATTATCCACTTTGAACGAATAAAAANAAATGAGAAAAAAAATAAAAATAAAAAGTTTATATTTTTTTAAATAAAATTATGAGTAGTACAATATTAAAAGGAAATGAACTAGTGACTTTAGTTGGCAATGATCGTTTAAAGGTCAATATAACCCTTAGAAACTATGGTAGGGAGTAACCGTTTAAAAGGTCAACAAACATCATAGCTTATATGTTTATTCAACACAACTTATATGTTTATTCATCAAAATTGTGTGTAAGGGATAAAGAAGTCCAAAACTTAAGAGCCCCATGAACAAGATGTAAAGAAATATTTTTGGGCCCTTTCGTTATGCAGGTATACTTAAGTCATACAAAATCTTGAAGTACAAATTTGTCTATAGTCGCCCTAATTTTTGGAAATTTTAAAAATCAATCTATTCAAGAAATATTTTGTTTAGCTTGATTTGATGGACACCCTAATTTTGGGGAATTTTTAAAATCAGTTTATTCAAGAAATATTTTGTTTAGCTCGATTTGATGAACAAAAGTAGTTGAGGTGACCATCTTTTCCTCCGTGGCATGATAGTGGGTGGGTACGTTAAAAAATAGGAAAACTTAAGCATGGTTTCTATGTGGGAAAGAGGGATAAGGAGTTAATTTGGTTGGTGGAAAAATTATATGTTGTGATTAACAGTTGTATTTAGTTATTTTTGGTTGTTGTGTTGGTGGCGGGATTGAATGGAGGTTTGACCTCTTGATTCATTGTTATTTATTTAGGTTTGGAGTATGGGTTTTTAGGTTCGATGGTATCATGCAATCTCTAGTTTGGTTGTAGTTTGTGGGAAATTGTGAAGAAATATAGAAAAATTACAAAAGAATTTTATAATTTATAATTTCAAAATTAGAATTAGAGTAAAAAAAAAATTAAGATATTATAAAGATTTACTCAACTCTAATCTAAAAAATCAAAATTATTTATGTTTTGATAAGTGTAAAGAAAAAAAAAAAATTACACCCCAAATTGCCATTCACAGCCCCATGCCATTAATTTAAATAAAAGAATTTCCCTCAATGGCTATTTCAAATTTCATTTTGTTCCCTCCGTGCTCATTTCAAATTCCATTTTACCTCCCTCAATGTCCATTTTACCTCCCGTGAGAACAGAAGCTCGAAGAGTGCGGCCTTTTCTTCTTCGTCTGATATTGATGAAGATCACTATTTTCCACCACCGACAGGTTCGATGATATTCAGTTCCAACGCTAAATCAAATTAGCTTTCCTGCATTTTCTAACAATGTCTTTCTAGATCTCCCTTAATGATTTTTGATATGAGCTGTTTACTTGCAGAAGAGAGGGATCAAGGGAAGGTTGGGAGAGAAGAATAACACCCCTGAGGCGTCCACCACTTGTCCCGAGATCTCCAGTGGGAAGCCCTAATAAGCCCTATGTCCAGCCGATTCTGCCGCCTCCACCGATAGAAATATAGGCCAACAATCTTCAAATATGATTGCAGGATTTTGGTTAAGGATTGAGTATTCCAACGACAGTTTTCAAATATGATTGCGGCATTTCGGTTAAGGATTGAGTATTCCAACATGTGTTTTGGTTAACGATTTATATCAAGTATTAGAGATTGAGTTTCATTATCTTTGCTATTTACTCTCGTTTGGGCGATACCTTTGCTTATGGATTTCAATATCGAAGAGGGGAAAATTCGTTCGTATGAGGTTTAGAACTTTCAGTAATAAAAAATAGATATCCATGAATACAGTGACTAATCTACATAATTACAAATACAAAATCGCATTTCTTTGTCTGTAGCTGCTTGTTTTTCGCAATTCTTTTATAGAGATCTCTATATCTTCATAACATAGATTTGACCCCTCGGCCCACTGGCCAGGGATTAAGGATTAAACTTGACACAGTCCATTCCCTTTGTCTGTCGCAAGTACATGGGAAATAGTTCCCAAATCTAAAGGATAAAAAAATATACTATAAAGAAATGAAATTCAAAATGATTTTAGTTATGTTGCACCTTCCACTCTCTTGTATAATGTTATTAAAATCCACTCATATTTATCGTGTCACTAACTTTCGTTTTTGGTTTTTTTACGGGAGCTCACACTCTGGGATTTTCTCATTGCAGCAAATTCGCAAATAGAATCTACAATTTCAGTCGTGGGAGATCCGTGGACCCAAGTCTGAATCCTGCCTACGCCACTCAACTCCAACAAATGTGCCCTAGGAACGTGGATCCGACCATTGCCATCAACATGGATCCCTAACTCCCAATACATTCGATAATGTCTATTACCAGGATTTGCAGTCCGAGAAGGGACTGTTCACCTCTGAAGAAGTTCTATTCACAGACACACGCTCACTGAACACATATGCACAGAGTCCAGCTGCGTTTAATAAGGCGTTCGTGAACGCCATGATTAAATTGGGACGTGTAGGTGTTAAGACGGGAACACAGGGCGAGATCAGACTAGATTGCAGCCGCTTTAATATATCGTGTCTGTGATCGTTATCTCTGTGCGAGGGAGATTAAAAATATACAAATTTAACGTAATATTGATAAGAATTGCATACAAAGAGACCAATTATCAACCATCTGCCACTTTTCTGAAGCATTCCAACTCCATTAATTATATTTCTTCTCTCGGATTGAATTAAACCCTATGTTGTTAACGCCGAGTATCCAAAGCTTCCATAACATCTAAGAAATCTTGAACCGCATGAGTTAATGATCCTTCATCCAATATGAGCGCCTTCCTGTCGGTGATATCTATCTGCAGCCTATCTAGGCCGATGGCAGCTTAAAAACACCTTAAAAAGTATACTATCACTTTTACATTAAAAAAAAAAAAAAAACTCTTTCAAACTCTCCTCTGAACCTAATTCGATATTGAGATGGTAAAGTGTGATCTGATTAAATAATTTGTATTAATTAGGTCACAATTTATTCCTGGAAAGGTTATCATCTTAATCCAGAATTTTGGTATATGTCTACTCCTTATTAACTCGTTAAATTTTATTTAGTATTGAATAATATTTGATGGAAGTTGTTCATCCTCTTTTGAATTACGAAGATTAATGTAAGTTTATCGTATTGTTATACAACTAGTATAGCTGCTAACTCGTGGTTGGTGAACGTCGAAAGGTTTACAGCTTAGGAAATCCGAGGTAGAGGAAACGAGTGGACAGTTGATTAAATCCGTGATAGCATGGAAACGTGGCTTGTCTAATACATGTAATTTCCAAGAATAAAGTTGAAGGAGTGTCTGCTAAACGTGGTAATCTCAAAGGTTAATTATTTAAACGTGGTAATCATATGACGCTAGGCTTGTCTAATACATGTAATTTCCAAGAATAAAGTTGAGGGAGTGTGCTAAACGTGGTAATCTCAAAGGTTAATTATTTAAACGTGGTAATCATATGACGTTACAATGATTTCTTAATATGATTAGGTAAATGTTAAAAAGTAAACAGGTTAACTGATGCATTCATAAATGCAAGGAAGTTATCAACAATAAATCTGACTCGTTGATTTTGGAGGACGACTAAGAATATACTGACATCTTCAATGTGTAGCCATGAGATTATAATTTAAGATTAAAAGATCAATAAGTATGCCATCTCCAATAGGTATATGCCTTTCAGCATAAAGGTTATAACTGACTTCCAGAATTAAAAATGAAGAATACTTTACACATGGTAATAAATTTGTTACTTTACATAAATAAAGTTAGTGTCTATTAATTTAAGTCATTCAGTTATAGTTTACATTTTTTTTTTTTTTTCAAATTATTTCTTAAAAAAGAATGACACTCGACAATACGGAGTATATGGGCTAATATGTCTGGGTAAATCAAATTATTAAATTTTAATCTTAACCGCATCTAGTTAATATTAGCATAGTTTAGAATCTAGTGTTGGACAATTTGTGCACACTTAATTGCAAAACAAGTGGTTATGTAATTATTAATCTTTAAAAGTATAGTTTTAATCACTGATATATGAAAAAGTAGCAAATCTTTATATAATAGTGGTTTTCTTTATGTAATAATTTAATTTGTAAATTAAAAGAATTACTTATTTTAGAAGAAAAATAAATTTTCAATATTTTTCTAAATTTGAAAGTATGTTGTTTAGAAAATATGTTTATTATTTTGTAAAAATTAAGATCATTAAAACTGATATTTTTCATAATAATTTAATAACTTAAAAAAATGATAAATAATATAATGATAATAATAGAAATAAAGTCGTAACTGATATTAATAGGGAGTGATACATGCACTAGGACTAGGATAACTTCTGATCTGGTGCACCTTGTCACCCTGCATTAGGATAAGTTTTGTTCTGGTGCACCTCGCCGCCCCGCAGGGGAACAATACTCCCGAGTGAGAGAGGGCCGAGAGACCCTTCCTATAGCACTGCAATTGCTCAAGGAAGCAACAGAGGCGGCTCAAAGCGCCCAACATTCGAACCCACCAAGACCTTCGTTCACAGCTCATTTCTGAGGGGACTTTCAAGGATCGAGATATGGACATAGATTCAGGGAAAGTTATACCCGCCACACTAGATGCAAGTACGGATTGACCTTGGGTACCAGGGAAATGCATCCCGCAAGCTCCGAAATACATTGTAAGCACACCCCAGATTGAGGAACAAAAGCAGTACATGAGAGACTATGCCCTAATCAGAAAATTTTTAGGACTCTGGCCCTCAGATATGGAACTAGTAAAATGGATATATAAATGGTGGAAGCCCAAAGGCTACTTCGATCTATAGCTGGGCTCCAAGGGTTTTTTTACCATAATCCTACATAACCTAGAAGACCGAAATCGAATCTTTGATGGGGACCCATATTTATTCAACTCAGCGGGTCTTTTTCTAAGATTTTGGACGAAAAAATTTAGCCCAAATGGAGGACTTCGCCCACGCCCTAGTCTGGATGAGGTTATATTCCTTGCCGCAAGAGTTCTGGCTGGAAGAGGTCCTGGCGGGCATAGGAAACACAATAGGAGTGTACGTCAAATCCTCAGAAGCCACCGAGCAACGAAGGTATACCTCCTATGCACGAATATGTGTCTATCTGAACATTGTAGAGACGCTACCAAGATCTATCGTTTTGGAGTACCAGGATGAGGACTGGATGCAAACCATTGATTATGAACACATTCCCTTGAGATGTCGAAAGTGCCATGAGCACGGGCACCTCTTCAGGGACTGTCCTCTCAAAACACCTAGCAAGGAGGGAAACCCAGAAGCAAACAAAGACAAAAAGGGATTCATACCAGCAATGGGAAAGCGCAGACAAGGAGGAAAGAGACCAGTAGCCCAAACCGTCAAAGAACCAACCACGAGCAACCAATACGAGATACTAGAGCAACAACGAGCAGGATTAGAAGCTTCGCAAGCTCCACCCCCAGAGAAAACACCCCCTAACCCCGTGAAAGGGTCGGCATAGGAAACTCAAGTGCCCTCCCAACCTATCACTACAACCAGCTCTACGAATGTAGCCTTGGAACCCTGAGAGGCAGAATATGGAGATGTGGACATGGAACTGGATGAGCAAGATCTAGCCAGAGAAGACCTGGATCACCTGGAAGACACCTACAGACATCATAAACTCTTCACCATCCCACCTAATCAGTTGAGAAAAGTGCAAAAAATATTTCTCAACTTGTCAGCAGGCTCCACCGCCAGATCGAATGCAAGCTTAGGAATCCATGGAAATAAGTCGAAAGAACAATGTAAACCTCAGAAGGATGAAAAGAAAAGGGGGCTGAAATCCACCAGCAAGCTCATCCAGGAGATAAGACACTTCATTGTCAACTTAGGTCAGATACATCTTATATCTAACAGTTTCCCACCTCTCCCCCCTGACCCCTCCTCATGAAGATCATCTCCTGGAATATAAGAGGACTCAATGGTCATAGTAAACAAAGACTACTACGAGATATGCTCATCGCGGAAAAACCAGATATAATGCTACTTCAGGAAACAAACTGTACAATTGAAGAGATGGAAAAGATACTTCCCAGTTGTTGGAAGTCGAGGAGAGGCACCTACACAGCGGCCATGGGAGTAGCAGGGGGGTTATCTCTCCTCTGGAATATGAGCTCGATCACTCTGGACAACTTTTTCACAATCAAATGGTCCATCACAACTACCTATCGACTCATTGGCTCCAACAAGCCAGGTTACCTAACCAATGTATATGGACCAACCAACTCAAGGGACAAACAGACCTTCCTTCGCAGCCTGGGACATCAAGCCACTATAATAGCAGGGAACAAATGGATCCTGGGAGGCAACTTCAACATGATCTGTAACCTAGATGAAAAAAGAGGACGGACGCGACGACTCAAAGCGTATTCGGTAGACTTTCAACACCAAATAGACAACCTTGGCCTTGTAGATCCAGACAACTCCAACGACACCTTCACTTAGACAAATCGAAGAATAAGATCTCACCAAATAGCGTGCAGAATGAATCATTTCCTCCTTTTGGACTCTCTCATGCTAGAGGGCACATCTATGGAAGCCAGGATCCTTGATTTCCATGGATATGATCATTGGCCTATACAAGTTTGGCTGGGTATGCCGACAACTCCAGGATGCAAACCCTTCATATTGGAGCAGATCTGGCTAAACCACTATGACTTCCAGCAGAATGCTTACATTTGGTGGTAGGAGGTTGCGATTTCAACTGGCTCCAAGATGTACCAGCTTCAACGGAAACTCAAGAACTTCAAGCAAAAATGTAAAATGTGTAAAAAGAAAACTTTTGGTAACATCTTTGAAGCCAAAAGGTAGCTAACGGAACAAATGTGCAACGTTCAAAGTCAAATACGGAACATGGGCTTAACTGAACCCCTCAAACAACAGGAAGAAGCACTCAGACAAAAGCTGGAGGAAAGAAAAGTTCAAGAAGAAATCCCGTGGAGGCAAAAATCTCGCATCCAATGGCTCAAAGAGGGAGACCGAAACACCAAGTTTTTCCATATGTCCACCATCCAAAGAAGGCACACCAATCATATCACTTGGCTCATATCATAAGATGGGAAAATCAAACACACTCATGAGGATCTAGAAGAAGAGCTTGTCAACTATTATCAAAACCTCCTGACAAAGCCCTAGAGGGACAAATCTCAAGCTATAACATAGATCACGCAGAACATACCCTCCTTAATTTATGAGGATCAAAATGCTGCCGCGGAACATACCCTCCTTAATTTATGAGGATCAAAATGTGGCCTTACTTTGACCCATCACTCTCGATGAAGTTGATCAGGCTCTCCAAGACACCCCCAAGAGAAAATCCCTATGAGCGGATGGCTTCACTTCTGATTTCTTTCATCATTGCTAGCCCATGCTCAGAGAGGAAGTTTGGGAGATCATTGAAGATTCTAGAATCTCTGGATAGGTCCTCCCAGCCCTTAATTCTACTTTCCTTACTCTCATCCCTAAGGAAGAGTGGGTGAACCATCTTAAGCAATTTCGGTCGATAGCCCTTTGTAATGTCATCTACAAGCTCCTAACCAAAGTGATTGCTAGATGACTCAAGCTCCTCCTTCCTTTCATCATCTCCCTAGAACAATTAGGGTATGTGGAAGGCAGACAAATCCTGGACAATGTCATCCTTGCCCATGAGGTCATTCACTCTCTTCAGAAGACCCGAACTCCAGGTATGCTCTTAAAACTGGACCATTCCAAAGCTTTTGATAAGTTAAGCTGGGACTATATGTGGGCTATGCTCCTCGCATTTGGTTTTGACCCTTCTTGGGTTGCTTGGATTCTGAACCTCACCTCCATGAACTTCTTCTCAATCCTTATGAACAACATTCCTTCTTTCCCCTTCTGCCCCACTAGAGGAATCTGACAGAGGGACCCCCTCTCTCCTTTCCTTTTCATCATCTTAGCAGAAGGACTAGGTCGTTCAATTCAGGCTGTGGTGGAAAATAGAACGTTGAAAGGGCTGCCTCTGCATGGTACCAAACCCCTGATCTCTCACAACCAATTTGTGGATGACACTCTGATGATGGGATCCCCAACACTCCAAGAGGCCCTCACCATTATCTCAATCATCAATACCTTATGTGAAGCCTCGGGGATGGATATAAACAAGGACAAGTCCTAGATCTTCTTTTTTAGTACTCCTTTGTCAATTCAACTCCACATTTCAAACATCCTGGGTTTCACTTGAAGCTCCCTTTTGTCCAAATACCTTGGCATCCCCCTCCTCAGCAAAGCCCCCCAGAACAGCTCCTGGGAAGGCCTCCTTACCTCCTTTATGAAAATACTCTCCTCCTGGACCTATTGTGCACTCAAATTCCTGAGTCACCTCATCCTCCTCAAATCAATTTTGCAAGCTCTACCTATCTATACCTTCTCGAATCCTGCAGCCCCTAACAACATCCTCAGTGCCATCAAAGATTTTCAAAGAAAATTCCTCTGGAAGGGACTTAAAACAGGGAAGAAAATTGCTCTGATTAGTTGGGAGAAGCTCTGTCGACCTAAGATACAAGGGGGTCTAGGAATAAGAGATCCCTTTATTCTGAACAAAGTACTTAGCGCCAATATCTAGTGGAGATGGCTGAAAATACCTCAACACCTTTGGGCTAGGCTCTGGTGATGAAAATATACTCCCAATACAATAGAAATGAACCTCATTCGTTGGAACGAAGACACCCCAGGCTCCTTGATTTGGACAAAAACTAGGAATAATCACCACCTAATTGTCAACCATGCCTTCTAGGAAATACGAAATGGCCAAACAACTCTCTCTGGTACTATGATCTATGGAACTATTCCCTCTGGAACTACGCCTCTGGAACTATGACCTTTGGAACTACACCCTCTTGAACTACGTCCTTTGGAACTATGACCTCTGGAACTACGCCCTTTGGAACTACGCCTCTCGAACTATGACCTCTGCAACTATGACCTGTGGAACTACGTCATTTGGAACTATGACCTCTGGAACTATGCCCTCTGGAACTACTCCCTTTGGAACTATGACCTGTGGAACTAAGCCCTCTAGAACTACACCTCTAGAACTATGACCTCTCGAACTACGCCCTATTGAACTACGCCCTTTGGATCTATGACCTTTGGAACTATGCCCTCTGGAACTATGACCTGTGGAACTACGCTCTCTAGAACTAGGCCCTTTGGAACTATGACTTGTGGAATTGTGACTTGTGGAACTATGACCTGTGGAACTACGCCCTATGGAACTACGGCGTCTGGAACTATGCCCTTTGGAACTATGACCTATGGAACTACACCCTCTGGAACTATGACCCGTGGAATTGTGACCTATGGAACTATGACCTGTGGAACTACTCCCTCTAGAACTATGACCTTTGGAACTATGCCCTCTGGAACTACACCCTTTGTAACTATGACCTATGGAAATACGTCCTCTGTAACTACGCCTCTGGAAATATGACCTATGGAACTACGCCCTCTGAAACCACGCCCTTTGGAACTATGACCTCTAGAACTACGCCCTCTGGAACTATGACCTGTGGCACTACGCCCTCTAGAACTAGGCCCTCTAGAACTATGACTTGTGGAATTGTGACCTGTGGAACTATGACTTGTGGAACTATGCCCTCTGGAACTATGACCTCTGGAACTATGCCCTCTGGAACAACGCCATTAGGAAATATGACCTGTGAAACTACGCCCTCTGGAACTATGACCTCTAGAACTATGCCCTCTGGAACTACGCCCTTTGGAACTATGACCTGTGGAACTATGCCCTTTGGAACTATGACTTGTGGAATTGTGACATGTGGAACTATGACCTATGGAACTACGCCCTCTGGAACTATGACCTTTAGAACTACGCCCTCTGGAACTACGCCCTTTGGAACTATGACCTTTGAAACTACGCCCTCTAGAACTACGCCTATGGAACTATGACCTTTGGAACTACACCCTTTGAAATTATGACTTGTGGAACTATGCCCTTTGGAACTATGACCTATGGAACTACGACCTCTAGAACTAGGCCCTTTGGAACTAGGCGTAGTTCCAGAGGTCATATTTCTAGAGGGCATAGTTCCATAGGTCATAGTTCCATGGGTCACAATTCCACAGGTCATAGTTCCATAGGCCGTAGTTCCACAGATCATAGTTCCAAAGGGCGTACTTCTAGAGGGCGTAGTTCGATTGGTCATAGTTCTAGAGGGCATAGTTCCATAGGTCATAGTTCCATAGGTCACGATTCCCCAAGTCATAGTTCCATATGGCCTAGTTCTAGAGGGCGTAATTCCATAGGTCATAGTTCCAGAGGGTGTAGTTCCAGAGGTCATAGTTCCAAAGGGCATAGTTCTAGAGGGTGTAGTTCCAAAGGTCATATTTCCAGAGGTGTAGTTCCACAGGTCACAATTCCATGGGTCATAGTTCCAGAGGTCACAATTCCATAGGTCATAGTTCTAGAGGGACTACTTCTATAGGGTATAATTCCACAGGTCATAGTTCTAGAGGGTGTAGTTCCAGAGGTCATAGTTCCAAAGGGCGTATATCCAGAGGGCGTAGTTCCAAAGGCATAGTTCCAGAAGGCGTAGTTCCAAAGGTCATGGTTCCAAAGGGCATAGTTGCTGAGGGTGTAGTTCTAGAGGGCGTAGTTCCATAGGTCATAGTTCCATAGGTCACAATTCCATTGGTCATAGTTCCAGAGGGCCTATTTCTAGAGGGTGTAGTTCCACATGTCATAGTTCCAGAGGGCATAGTTCCAAAGGTTATAGTTCCAAAGGGTGTAGTTCCACATGGCGTAGTTCCAGAGGTCAAAGTTCCAGAGGCGTAGCTCCAGAGGGCGTAGTTCCATAGGTCATAGTTCCAAAGGGCGTAGTTCCAGAGGGCATAGTTCCAAAGGTCATAGTTCCAGAGGGTGTAGTTCCATAGGTCATAGTTTCATAGGTCACAATTCCACAGGTCATAGTTCCAGAGGGTGTAGTTCCACAAGTCATAGCTCCAAAGGGCATAGTTACAGAGGGCACAGTTCCAGAGGTCATAGTTCCACAGGTCGTAGTTCCATAGGTGATAGTTCCACAAGTCACAATTCCACAGGTCATAGTTCCAGAGGACCTAGTTCTAGAGGGCATAGTTCCACAGGTCATAGTTCTAGAGGGCATAGTTCCAGAGGTCATAGTTCCAAAGTTCGCAGTTCTAGAGGGAATAGTTCCAGAGGTCATAGTTCTAGAGGGCATAGTTCCATAGGTCATAGTTCCAAAGGGCGTAGTTCCAGAGGGTGTAGTTCCAGAGGTCATAGTTCTAGAGGGCATAGTTCCACAGGTCATAGTCGCACATGTCACAATTCCACAGGTCATAGTTCTAAAGAGTGTAGTTCCACAGGTCATAGTTCCAAAGGGCATAGTTATAGAGGGCGCAGTTCCAGAGGCCAGAGTTCCAGAGGGTGTAGTTCCATAGGTCATAGTTCCACAGATCACAATTCCACAATTCATAGTTCCAAAGGGCCTAGTTTTAGAGGGCATAGTTCCATAGGTCATAGTTCCAGAGGGCATAGTTCCAGAGGTCATAGTTCCAAAGGGCGTAGTTCCAGAGGGCGTAGTTCTAGAGGTCATAGTTCCAAAGGTGTAGTTCCAGAGGGCTTAGTTCCACAGGTCATAGTTTCAAAGGTCATAGTTCTAGAGGGCGTAGTCCCAGAGGTCACAGTTCTAGAGGGCATAGTTCCACATGTCACAGTTCCATAGGTTGTAGTTCTAGAGGCGCAGTTCTGGAGGGCATAGTTCTAGAGGTATTAGTTCCAAAGGGCGTAGTTCCAAAGGGCGTAGCTCCAGAGGTCATAGTTCCAGTGGCGTAGTTCTAGAGGGTGTAGTTCCACAAGTCATATTACCAAAGGTCATAGTTCAAGAGGGTGTAGTTCCAGAGGCCATAGTTCCAAAGGGCATAATTCCAGAGGGTGTAGTTCCAGAGGTCATAGTTCTAGAGGTGTAGTTCCAGAGGGAGTAGTTCCAGAGATCTTAGTTCCAGAGGGTATAGTTCCACAGGTCATAGTTCCATAGGTCACAATTCCACAGGTCATAGTTCCAGAGGGCCTAGTTCTAGAGGGCATAGTTCCACAGGTCATAGTTCTAGATATATATGCCGGTATATAAACTTAGTATATATACCGATATATATACTTAGCGTATATACTGGTATATATACAAGTATATATACCGGTATATATACTTAGTATATATGTCAATATATATATAACGATATATATACTTAGTATATATACCAATATATATATTAGGTATATATGTCGATATATATACAAGTATATATACCAGTATATATATGTAGTATATATGTCGGTATATAAACAAGTATATATAGAAGGTATATATGTCGGTATATATATTAAGTAAATATACCTAGTATATATACTTAATATAGTGTATATACCAATATATATACTAGGTACCTAACCTGCAACAACCTTTTGAGATTGGGACATATGCTTCAGAGTATGTTGTGGGCACAATTCTCTCTCAGAACGTACATCCTATGGCCTATCATAGTGAGACACAATAAGATACCATTGATAAGTGCTCCATAAGATGTGTCGTCTGTTGGTAGCCACCGAAGGATTTGCGCGAAACTATCCATCATCTCATTCCTTTGTTGCATGAGAGATTCCTCAAGAAACATTTTGAAAGGATCTCATGTCTCTTCATCTTTATTTTCTCCTGCCATGAGAGGTTGTTTGGGTGTGCAAGAGATTTTTTCCTCAAGAGAAACAAGCTCGAGACCCAATTCTTTGTACCCTGGCCTCGTTGGGGACATGCATTAAGAAGACAAGGAAAAGACCGCTCTAATACCACTGATCCAGATTTTATCAGTAGAATGAAATGAATACAGATTATTAAAAGATGCTTAACACAGAATAACGAAGATACAATAAAATTGGTTTTCTATTCAATAAGTAAATAAGTTGAAAGTGTAAAATGCAATGAAAACAAGCTTGCTAGAATGGTGGCAGCTTATCTCTTAGAAGAGATGTGACAACTGCACTCATTCGCAAGAAGATGATTACAATGAGGCTCTGAAGGCATTTTTACAATAAACAGGAATGTCAAAAACCCTATACATCCAAAAACCTAACCCTAGGAGATGAAGCGCCAAAATTCATGTGGGCCCCATTTGGGTAAGTTAGTACATCAACTTCCCGGGGTCATAACTTTTGCATACGATCTTTGTTTTTGGCACACAATATCCCATTGGAAAGGTATATTCGAGGACTACACATTTTTCTTCTAGTTATCAAAGCACATTTTGAACTATGGCGAGCCCTAAAAACATTGTTTAGGTCCTCAAAATGGCCTCTCAAGTTAGGGACCCGAAAACTAGGAAAAACAAAATGCCAAACTGGAAAACTGCCAATATGAACCAGTTGGAATAGGTGGGAGGCCACCGACATCCATCTGGATCACCTTTCGAGGAGCCAGTTGAGATGGGCTGCATTGTGGAAGTAGAAGTCTCGCCTTGAGAGGAACACTCGAGACAAAATTTAGTTGCCACCATGGACGAGGACCCTGCCACATATAGAAGTTTGTGAGTTGATTAGATAACCAAATACACATGAAACAAAGAAATAAAACTAAAAACAACTAATAAATAAATGTTAGAGAATCTTGCAAGAACTAAAACCATGAAAAACAAAGCATCTAAGCTTGGTATCATCATCTAAGTATACTACTAACTCTCTCGCCTTGCTAACTAGGATAGCAATGTGGGGTACTTCACCACTTACCCTTGGGTATTTCCTTAACATGCATTATAACCCATCTTCTAACCCTTATATCCTTATATACCTTATAAATAATTAAAGCCTCTCTTATTTAATAATGTTTTATAATTGATTAACTAAAAACTTATCACATTACCCTTAATAACATTATATTAATTTATGGTAATGTTAATTAATCAACTTTACATTAAAACACACACACACATATATATATTAAAAAAAAAAAAACCCTTACATTATAACAATAATTTGAATTTTATAGGTAGATTATTATTAATATTTTCTAATTAATAAATTATCTTTAAAACTTATTAATAATATTTTCTAAATAATAAATTTAAAAAATATAAATTATCTTTAAAACTTATTAATAATATTTTCTAAATAATAAATTTAAAAAATATAAATTATCTTTAAAACTTATAATAATATTTTCTAAACTTATTAAGGCCTATTAATAATATTTTCAAAATAATAAAATAAAAATAATTAAAAGAAATTAAAAGAAATCAAAATAATTAAGGTTGGGCATCGTG
>SNQJ01S0004512.1:131887-172472 GCA_010110895.2 Picea sitchensis
ACACTTATAAATATTATTTAATAAAATATTATAAATATAAATTAAAAATAATTATATGAACATATAGATTTTTTTTTTAATAATTTGTTAGACTTTATTGTTATTATTATCATTATATTAATTTATCATTTTTTGTTTTAAGTTATTAAGTTAATATGAAAAATATCAATTTTAATGATCTAAATTTTTACAAAATATTAAACATATTTTCTAAACAACATACTTTTAAATTAAAAAAAATATTAAAAATTTATTTTTCTTTTAAAATAAGTAATTCTTTTAATTTACTAATTAAATTATTACACAACGAAAATCCCTATTGTATAAAGATTTGCTACTTTTCATATATCAGTGATTAAAACTATACTTTTCAAGATTAATAATTACATAACCACTTGTTTGTTTTGCAATTAAGTGTGCACAAATTGTCCAACACTAGTTCTAGATGCGGACATTAAGTTCTGAATCGAACAATTGCTGAAGATTGGTTCCAAGAATGGAACATTGATAACCTGTCAATTGCACAAATAAGGCAAATGATTGACAGAATGTATGTTTCATACAAAATCATGTGTATGAAAGGAAAAACTGAAGTAGAAGCATGCAAAACAATTATTCAGTGTTTTACAGAAACTCTTAGAAAATGGTGGGAAGTCATTTCTTCTCCCTTAATGATTACAAAAATGGAAGCAGAAATCCTTAAAGATGAAGAAGGAAATATTGTATATCATACTGATGGAACTACAGTAAACAATATGATTGGTGCTCTTACCACGGCAATACTTGAGCACTGGTGTGGAACAGAAAATGAAATTGCAGACAAACATGAGATCATTCTCATGAATATGAAATGCAGGAAAATGTCTGAGTATGAACAATTTCATAAAGAAGGGACATAAAGGATCTTTGAGGTCAAAGAAAGTGAAAAGCTATTGTGGAAACAAGTCTACTTGGCAGCCATACCAAGTAAATTTGTAGAATACCTAAAGATGGAGGAAGTATTCAAACTTCCTTACGAGATGTACACATGGGGAGAAATCTATTCCCTGATAACCAAAGCCTTGATTGGACTATGCACTAGTATAAAAGTGCAAAATTCTGTGTCCAAGTCCACATATCTTCCTGACCAAAAATCTATCTGTGAACAATATGGCTTATACCTTACAAATCCAACCAGGAAAAGAAAAAAGAAGCCAAAGAATTCAAGGGAAGAAAAGGGTAGAAAATACAAAGCCAAATACAAGTATATACCCAGAACTCATTATTACGAGCCTAAAGATATTAAGCTCAAAATCCATACACATGAAGCAAAACAAGGAATTATTTGCTGGATATGTGGAAACCATGGACATTATGCCCATAATTGTCCTGAAAATGTAGCCTCTAGAAAAACCAAAAGAAATTTTTCAGAACAAAAGGCAAAAGAGGCTCAGGAAAGGAAACAGTTAGTCTTAAAGACTCACTGCAATAGATGTGGGGCAAACAACCATGAAACCAGTGCATGCCCCTATAATCTATTCATTAAAAGGTAAGAAGTTCATCTTCTTCGAGAAGGATGATGTTCTACTTCTAGTAGTACATCTGAGTTTGAATATAGCTCAAAAAAAGAAAGTTTAATGAATCAGTATTGTAATTACAACAATCCTAATTTCTATTCTTGTAAAAGTGATACGAATAGTTTTGATTCCTAATCAGAACCTGAAATACAACAAAAGCTGAAAGTATGCATGTTCCAAAATACCGGTGATCAAGAGGCACAAATGCTTGCCCAAATCAAAAGCCTCCCTGAAGGTGACATGAAAAACTCTCTACTTGAAACCTTCATTAAGACTGTCAAAGCAGAACAAAAGAATAAACATTCTGAATTACCAAAAAGACAGCCTTTGTTTATTGATGCTTCTTTTGATAAAAATACAAAGACATATATCAAATTCAATAGAGAGCCTAAAATACAGAATACCTCTATTGATGACTTAGCCAAAGAAGTATTTTCTCTAAAAAAGGAGGTCTGTGGCTTAAAATAAAGAATCAAGAGAATAGAAGGAGATGCAGAATACAGTTTCAAAATTGATTCATAGGAAAGGCAAGAAATTAAAGAAATAAAAGAAGATTGGAGTTTATTCCTCCTCCCCTAGAAGATGCTCCTTTTGAGTCAATTGTACAGGAGCAAACCGCAATTGAAATGCAAGGGATGACAGGTATGAAAATCCTGCCTGTGCAATATCAAAAATATTATGTCAAGATACAGCTAGAGATAAATCAAGAAACATTTTTCTTGACTGCACTCATAGATATTGGATCTGACATTAATTTGCTAAACAAAGAAATTATCCCGGCAAAATACTGGCTTCCTAGTTTTGGATCAGCCACTGGACTAGGAAATGTACATACTTCTTTCCAGTTTGAAGTCCCTAAAGGAATTTTGGTTTTTGAAGGATATGCTCTAGGGATGAGGTACCAACTTTCAGATTTACCAGTGGATTGCATTTTGGGGACTCCATTCCTCTCTGCTGTGGAACCTCATGGTTCTTGTTATTGTCCAAACAATAGACCAGGCTATTTTATTACATTTCGAAGTATAGGAGAAAGTCATCCCAAAAGGATTGAACTGCCATTTGTCTCTGAATCTCATGCTCAAATTGCTTATTGCAAGAAAAGCTTGGTAACTGTAGAAGTTTGGGATGATCAGTGAAATGCTCCTGTTACTCATTATTTGGCTGAAAATACTCCCTGGGAAATTTTTGAAAATAATTGGATACCAGAATGGCAGCTCAGGGCTTCAGAAAAAATAGAATTGGGGTTACCTAGATTTTCAAGAAATACTAGTATTTATGTACTTCCTCCCTGGCATATACTTGGCAGAATACATCAAGCTTCTACTATTGCTTCCAAAGAAAAATTGGTAGAAATGAGAGATCTTAGCAGAATTAGGTCTACTTACAGAGAATGGTTTGATCAGCAAACACAAAGATGGCAAGAAACTCCTTCTTGGAACTTTTTCCAAATCAATAGGATGAGAACTATACAAGATTTTCCGAATGGGAATCCAGAGGAGAAATTGTTTAATATAATTTATCATCAGTACAAATCAATTTTGTTTAATATTTGTCTTTGGACAGACAGATATAAATATTATTACTGTATGATAAAATTTGCAGATTCCTTCATTCTAGGTCCTGAACCTGACTGGTTAATGGAATGGTGGCATAAGTTCAGACTAAATCCAGTTGGGATACATCCCCAAGTTTCAGAAGCCGGTAGAATGTTTCTCTTCCATAACAGAAGGCTTGAAACTATTGTTGATTTATTTTCAGAAGAGGAATATAAAATGATGTTTGTAAGAGAAAAACATCCATGGGTAATCCGAACCAAGTTTGTACTCCATCAGGAAGAAGAAAATAATGAAGATCCTGAACTATTCAGATAAATATACACTCAACATTGGGATCCTTACAACTTTAGACATTTTCATGATTATCCATTAGAATAATGGGGTTTCCGTGGATTTACCTATCAAACTCCACCGTGTAAACTCATGTCTAAATGGCCGACAGTGGTGTCATTTGGGTTCCGTGGGTTGTCGTCATTAAACTCCACTTTGTACATAGTATGGTCATGTCAAATAAAGAGAATCTTGGAAACTCAGAGCACTTCTCTGACTTTTGGTGAGGTTTGACCCACATTTCCAAAGATGCTCTACTTTATGTCTTGTTAATAGTCATCTGACTGGGGAATCTTGTATGACAACCCTGACAGATATACTCTTTTATCTTCTTTCGGTTTATATGAAATAAAGTTGATGATTTGGTCGGAGATTCCTGTGTGAATACATCTGCCGAATCCCAAAAGTAAGATTGTGTGGCCGACATGTAGGACCACAAGTCTCTTTAGAGTCTTGGCTTCATGATGACTCCTCCTTCAAAAATTTGTATAAAGGAAGGGTAGGAGCTCATTATTCGGCATTAGCATTTTGAGAGTCTAGAGTCCGAGTCTCTAAGCTTCCCTTCTGTCTGAAGCTTCGTGTATTTCTTAAGTCTGTAAAGTTTGCAAGTCTGCAAGTCTGTAAGTCAGTCGAGCGAAGAGCAGTCTACTCTAAGTCTATGCATCTGGCACACATTGTAATACCCGAGTGATTTGCTCTAATTAATATAATATCAAAGTCTTCCGCATATGTGTTTAAAGCTCTGAAGTTTCTCTGTTTGTCTCATATTATGCACTCATTGTGATCTCGCTTATTTGCCTATATCTACAATCGATGTTCCTTGGTATTGTCAGATATAGTTCGCTCATCCAGATAATAAGGTTCGCTGGTAGTCGGTATAAAGGGACGACCGAGCACTGGTAGTAAGTCCCGCTAAGGCAGGTGGCCGCGAAAGGGCGGTTGTAGGTGCAGAGGGTCCACGGAAAGCCGGCTATAGGGTTCACATAAAACTGCAAAAGCCTGATGGACTTTGGGTGGTGGGGCTCATAGTTCGAACAGAGTAAAGCGGTTAACCCGATGATATTGGTTCTGTCAAGAGTAGCAGAAACTAGAAGACCAGATAGCGAGAGGAGATAGTGCATGAGATAGAGTGCATGTAGTCAAGCTTCATACTCTGATAGAGGAGGCCTCTGACAAAGCTGTTCATGTGGAGCATTTTTATCAGGATGATTGCTTTTGCCTTTTATTTCTGTCAAAGTTTTTCCCATGTTTGAAAAGGCATTTCCCAATCCTTCCATTATTTCTTCATGGTTTCTGCTTGATTCTCTGGCCCTATAAGAAATATCTGATAAAGCAGAATCCATTTTATCTTTGAATTCAATGACTTTCCCTTGTATTTGATCCACAGATTGGACAATAGTATTTGTGGATACTTGGAGGTCTATGATTTGGTCCTTGTGGGCATAGTCATTGGTTATGAATGTCTGTGTAGCCATTCCTCTCAAGGCAGTATTTGTCTAGTTAATCTATTCAGATACTGACTGGACTCTTTTATCGATTCCGGACAATTGAATGGCTTCTTTTGATAATAATAAAGGAACTGCTTTTACTTGTTTGGCATTATCTTCTAACACAATTCCTTTAAAAGGTGGAAAAGTAGAGTTTGATTCAACAATACTTCCGTCAATTCTTTTCCACTTATCTTTTGGAGAAGGAGATTCTGAGGTTTCTCCTACCATTTGGACTATAGGCCCTTGCTTTAATTTCCTCCATTCAAAGAAGGAAATCCAACTATCTTCTTCAGTCATAAATTTCTACCAGTCTTTAGATAGACTTAGCTTTTCAGGATCTTGTGTGACTGTATTGAATTCTTTTGTTTCAGGATTTGTAAACAAATCCCAGTTTAACATCTTTTTGATCTATTCTTCAGGAATAGATCCTTTCTGGCACCCTTTCATGACTGTATGAAATTTGTGAATTTCATCTATGGTGGGTCTTTGAATATCACTAGGCAAGGGATTTGTAAATCTACAGTCAAGGATGGTTGTATCACATTGTTCGACATATCCTAACCCATACTTTGGAGTGCCAGGTGGTCTCATGCCCTTGTAAATATCTTTAATTCTTGGATCCAATGATTCTATGGAGGACATATAATGAATAATAAAACAGAAAGCATTCTCTGAAGTAGATACAAAAAATTCTATGGTATTATGTAGAGATCAAACATATGTTGAAGAATCCATAATAGTAGATGTTACTATTTCTGCACTAAAAAGTGGGGCGTTTAATCTTGTCCTTTGCTCTGAAGAGAGAGTTAGATAGGCTCCTGGCCGACTGCTCAGGTAGAAACTAGCAAATCTTTCAAGAGGTCGCAGTAGTGGAAACTGTGCCTTTAAACAGCCCAAGACTACTGATACGGCCTCAAAAGTGTCGCAAGAGTGGAAATTGTGCCCTTAAACAACCCGAGACTCTTGATACGGCACTGGACTCCTTTTATACCACACAAATGTTTATACACAGAGAAAACACAGAGTAAATAGCTATATCAGATCTAACATAGTCTGATATCATACCCGGGTTGAAAAGAAGGTCATGGCTCTGATACCATTTGTAAAACTTCTCCACACGAACAACTTTGTCAGAGGCCTCCTCTGTCAGAGTATGAAGCTTGACTACTTTCACTCTGTCTCATGCACTATCTCCTCTCGCTATCTGGTCTTCTAGTTTCTACTACTCTCGACAGAACCAATATCGTTGGGTTAACCGCTTTACTCTGTCTGAACTATGAACCCCACCACCTGAAGTCCATCAAGCTTTTGCAGTTTTATGTGAACCCTATAGGCGGCTTTCCGTGGACCCTCCGTACCTAAAACTTCCCTTTCGCGGCCACCTGCCTTAGCGAGACTTACTACCAGTGCTCGGCCATCCCTTTATACCGACTACCAGTGAACCGTATTATCTGGATGAGCGAACTATATCAGACAGTACCAAGGAACATCGATTGCAGATATAGGCAAATAAGCAAGATCACAATGAGTGCATAATATGAGAGAAACAGAGAAACTTCAGAGCTTTAAACACATATGTGGAAGAGTTTGATATTATATTAATTAGAGCAAATCACTCGAGTATTACAATGTGTGCCAGATGCACAAACTTAGAGAAAACTGCTCTTCGCTCGATTGACTTACAGACTTGGAGACTTGCAAAATTTACAGACTTAAGAAAGACACGAAGCTTCAGACAGAAGGGAAGCTTAGAGACTCGGACTCTAGACTCTCAAAATGCTAATGTTGAATAATGAGCTCCTACCCTTCCTTTATACAAATTTTTGAAGGAGGAGTCATCATGAAGCCAGGACTCTGAAGAGACTTGTGGTCCTACATGTTGGCCACACAATCTTGTTTTTGGGATTCGACGGATGTATTCACGCAGGAATCTCCGACCAAATTATCAACTTTATTTCATATCAACCGAAAGAAGATAAAACAGTATATCTGTCAGGGTTGTCATACAAGATTCCCCAGTCAGATGACTATTAACAAGACATAAAGTAGAGCATCTCTAGAAATGTGGGTCAAACCTCACCAAAAGTCAGAGAAGTGCTCCGAGTTTCCAAGATTCTCTTTATTTGACATGAGCATACTATGTACAAAGTGGAGTTTAATGACGGAAACCCACGGAACCCGAATGGCACCACTGTCGGCCATTCAAACATGAGTTTACACAGTGGAGTTTGATAGGTAAATCCATGGAAACCCCATTATTCTAATGGATAATCATGAAAATGTCTAAAGTTGTAAGGATCCCAATGTTGAGTGTATATTTCTCTGAATAGTTCAGGATCTTCATTATTTTCTTCTTCCTGATGGAGTACAAACTTGGTTTGGATTACCCATGGATGTTTTTCTCTTACAAACATCATTTTATATTCCTCTTCTGAAAATAAATCAGCAATATTTTCAAGACTTCTGTTATGGAAGAGAAACATTCTGTTGACTTCTGAAACTTGTGGATGTATCCCAATTGGATTTAGTCCGAACTTATGCCACCATTCCATTAACCAGTCAGGTTCAGGACCTAGAATGAAGGAATCTGCAAATTTTATCATACAGTAATAATATTTATATCTATTTGTCCAAAGACAAATATTAAACCACATTGATTTGTACTGATGATAATTTATATTAAACAATTTCTCCTCTGGATTCCCATTCGGCCAATCTTGTATAGTTCTCATCCTATTGATTTGGAAAAAGTTCCAAGAAGGAGTTTCTTTCCATCTTTGCGTTTGCTAATCAAACCATTCTCTGTTAACAGACCTGATTCTGCTAAGATCTCTCATTTCTACCAATTTTTCTCTGGAAGCAATAGTAGAAGCTTGATGTATTCTGCCAAGTATATGCTGGGGAGGAAGTACAGAAATACTAGTATTTCTTGAAAATCTAGGTAACCCCAATTCTATTTTTTCTGAAGCCCTGAACTGCCATTCTGGTATCCAATTATTTTCAAAAATTTCCCAGGGAGTATTTTCAGCCAAATAATGAGTAACAGGAGAATTTCGTTGATCATCCCAAACTTCTACAGTTACCAAGCTTTTCTTGCAATAAGCAATTTGAGCATGAGATTCAGAGACAAATGGCAGTTCAATCCTTTTGGGACGAATTTCTCCTATACTTGGAAATGTAATAAAATAGCATGGTCTATTGTTTGGACAATAACAAGAACCATGAGGTTCCACAGCGGAGAGGAATGGAGTCCCCAGAATGCAATCCACTGGTAAATCTGAAAGTTGGTACCTCATCCCTAGAGCATATCCTTCAAAAACCAAAATTCCTTTAGGGACTTCAAATTGGAAAGAAGTATGTACATTTCCTAGTCTAGTGGATGATCCAAAACTAGGAAGCCAGTATTTTACCGGGATAATTTCTTTGTTTAGCAAATTAATGTCAGATCCGGTATCTATGAGTGCAGTCAAGAAAAATGTTTCTTGATTTATCTCCAGCTGTATCTTGACATAATATTTTTGATATTGCACAGGCAAGATTTTCATACCTGTCATCCCTTGCATTTCAATTGCAGTTTGCTCCTGTACAATTGACTCAAAAGGAGCATCTTATAGGGGAGGAGGAATAGACTCAAATCTTTCTTTTATTTCTTTAATTTCTTTCCTTGCCCATGAATCAATTTTGAAACTGTATTCTGCATCTCCTTCTATTCTCTTGATTCTTTATTTTAAGCCACAGACCTCCTTTTTTAGAGAAAATACTTCTTTGGCTATGTCAATAATAGAGGTATTCTGTATTTTAGGCTCTTTGTTGAATTTGATATATGTCTTTGTATTTTTATCAAAGGAAGCATCAATAAACGAAGGCTGTCTTTTTGGTAATTCAGAATGTTTATTCTTTTGTTCTGCTTTGACAGTCTTAATGAAGGTTTCAAGTAGAGAGTTTTTCATGTCATCTTCAGGGAGGATTTTGATTTGGGCAAGCATTTGTGCCTCTTGATCACCAGTATTCTGGAACATGTAGACTTTTAGCTTTTGTTGTATTTCAAGTTCTAATTCGGAATCAGAACTATTCGTATCACTTTTACAAGAACAGAAATTAGGATTGCTGCAATTACAATACTGATTCATTAAAATTTCTTTTTTTGAGCTATATTCAAACTCAGATGTACTGCTAGAAGTAGAACAACATCCTTCTCGAAGAAGATGAACTTCTTCCCTTTTAATGAATGGATTATAGGGGCATGCATTGGTTTCATGGTTGTTTGCTCCACATCTATTGCAGTGAGTCTTTAAGACTAATTGTTTCCTTTCCTGAGCCTCTATTGCCTTTTGTTCTGAAAAATTTTCTTTGGTTTTTCTAGAGGCTACATTTTTAGGACAATTATGGGCATAATGTCCATGGTTTCCACATATCCAAAAAATAATTCCTTGTTTTGCTTCATGTGTATGGCTTTTGAGCTTAATATCTTTAGGCTCATAATAATGAGTTCTGGGTATATACTTGTATCTGGCTTTGTATTTTCTACCCTTTTCTTCCCTGTAATTCTTTGGCTTCTTTTTTCTTTTCCTGGTTAGATTTGTAAGGTATAAGCCATATTGTTCATAGATACATTTTTGGTCAGGAAGATATGTGGACTTGGACACAGAATTTTGCACTTTTATACTAGTGCATAGTCCAATCAAGGCTTTGGCTATCAGGGAATAGATTTCTCCCCATGTGTACATCTCGTAAGGAAGTTTGAATACTTCCTCCATCTTTAGGTATTCTACAAATTTACTTGGTAGGGCTGCCAAGTAGACTTGTTTCCACAATAGATTTTCGCTTTCTTTGACCTCAAAGATCCTTTGTGTCCATTCTTTATGAAATTGTTCATACTCGGACATTTTCCTGCATTTAATATTCATGAGAATGATCTCATGTTTGTCTGCAATTTCATTTTCTATTCCACACCAGTGCTCAAGTATTGTAGTGGTAAGAGCACCAATCATATTGTTTACTATAGTTCCATCAGTATGATATACAATATCTCCTTCTTCATCTTTAAGGATTTCTGCTTCCATTTTTGTAATCATTAAGGGAGAAGAAATGACTTCCCACCATTTGCTAAGAGTTCCTGTAAAACACTAAATAATTGTTTTGCATGCTTCTACTTCAGTTTTTCCTTTCATACACATGATTTTGTATGAAACATACATTCTGTCAATCATTTGCCTTATTTGTGCAATTGACAGGTTATCAATGTTCCATTCTTGGAACCAATCTTCAGCAAATATTTGAGTGTCTGGAAGCCTACCTTTCCCAACTAGGTTAGGAGTTGATGGTCTGGTAGAATGATGTGGAAGATCTTCATAAGCTGGATTTCTAACAGTTACTAAAGCATGGCTATCTTTAAGGGTCTTAGAAGAAGATTCAGGCAGTTCTTCTTCTGGTGGAAAATGTAATATGAATCTTTTTACAATTTCTATATCAGAGGATTTATGTATAGGAGATAGAATAGAAATATGAGAATTTGGAAGGATAAAGGAACTAGGAATTGGTTTATCAGGATGACTGCTTTTGCCTTTTATTTTTGTCAAAGTTTTTCCCATGTTTGAAAAGGCATTTCCCAATCCTTCCATTATTTCTTCACGGTTTATGCTTGATTCTCTGGCCCTATAAGAAATCTCTGATAAAGCAGAATCCATGTTATCTTTGACTTCAATGACGTTCCCTTGTATTTGATCCACAGATTGGACAATAGTATTTGTGGATACTTGGAGGCCTATGATTTGGTCCTTGCGGGCATAGTCATTGGTTATGAATGTGTGTGTAGCCATTCCTCTCAAGGCAGTATTTGTCCAGTTAATCTGTTCAGATACTGATTGGACTCTTTTATCAATTCTGGACAACTGAATGGCTTCTTCTGATAATAATAAAGGAACTGCTTTTACTTGTTTGGCATTATATTCTAACACAATTCCTTTAAAAGGTGGAAAAGTAGAGTTTGGTTCAACAATACTTCCATCAATGATTTTCCACTTATGTTTTGGAGAAGGAGATTATGAGGTTTCTCCTACCATTTGGATTATAGGCCCTTGCTTTAATTTCCTCCATTCAAAGAAGGAAATCCAACTATCTTCTTCAGTCATAAATTTCTGCCAGTCTTTAGATAGACTTAGCTTTTCAGGATCTGGTGTGAGTGTATTGAATTCTTTTGTTTCAGGATTTGTAAACAAATCCCAGTTTAACATCTTTTTGATCCATTCTTCAGGAATAGATCCTTTCTGACACCCTTTCATGACTGTATGAAATTTGTGAATTTCATCTATGGTGGGTCTTTGAATATCACTAGGTAAGGGATTTGTAAATCTACAGTCAGGGATGGTTGTATCACATTGTTCGACATATCCTAACCCATACTTTGGAGTGTCAGGTGGTCTCATGCCCTTGTAAATATATTTAATTCTTGGATCCAATGATTCTATGGAGGGCATATAATGAATCATAAAACAGAAAGCATTCTCTGAAGTAGATACAGAAAATTCTATGGTATTATGTACAGATCTAACATATGATGAAGAATCCATAATAGTAGATGTTACTATTTCTGCACAGAAAAGCAGGGCATTTAATCTTGTCCTCTGCTCCGGAGAGAGAGTTAGATAGGCTCCTGGCCGACTGCTCAGGCAGAAACTAGCAAATCTTTTAGGAGGTCGCAGTAGTGGAAACTGTGCCTTTAAACAGCCCGACACTACTGATACGGCCTCAAAAGTGTCGCAAGAGTGGAAACTGTGCCTTTAAACAGCCCGAGACTCTTGATACGGAACTGGACTCCTTTTATACCACACAAATGTCTATACACAGAGAAAACACAGAGAGAATAGCTATATCAGATCTAACAGAGTCTAATATCATACCCGGGTTGAAAAGAAGGTCATGGATCTGATACCATTTGTAAAACTGCTCCACACGAACAGCTTTGACAGAGGCCAAGTCAACTTACTTCTTGCACTTCAATACCAACGTGACCATCCTTGGCACAATGGGGAAATGGATGCTTAGGTCATGGTACATATCAATTGGCGGATTTCCCTTTCGTCTTGTCAAGTGGAAAACTTTTACGAAGATAAGGCTCCACGTCTAGGCCTGTAATTACTTGACGTTTCGGAAACTGCTCTCCTCTATGTCTCATTGGCCACGCTATAGGTTTTTCTTTCATTAGGTGGTTTTATTTTTTATTATAGTATGCTACATATATATTGTACTAGTTGAATATTTAAACCTTTCTGACTCTTTGGAGTGGTATTATGCTTTTAAATTAGTGCGAGATTATGCTTTTAACTTGGTCCTAGCTTGGGTTGGTTTTCATTCCCCATACTAGGGAGAACATTATAATCAAATAAATATTTTGATGGAAATAGTAATTACAAGTCGGTGAGATTTACGAGTCTTTTTCAATTTGTCAATTAATTAGTTGTTCATTAGTCCACAACTACAGTTTATTTAGTTTACACTTGCGTTTATGCAAACTTAGTTTTTGTTAGTCGGCAATAAGGAAATTTAATTAGTGAAGTCGATCTTTATCTTTCTCGAGTCCAGTTAAGTAGTTGAGAGTCGGTCGAATTTATTGTCGTGTTTAATGTTGAGTCGATTTTACTTCTACAATAAGTCTCAGTCACAGTCTTTATAATTATGAGTTTTTAGTTAGTCGATAGATGCAGAGAGGTAGAGAGAATAGATTCGTGAAGGAGAAACAAAAAAAATTGAGGAGTCGAAGAAGTCTGAGAGCACCAACTCTATGTCTGGAAAATCAACAAAAGTTGTTGGAGACAAAGCTCATCATAGTTTTATATTTTGTAATTGTGCGTTGTGTCAAAGTTATTAATATCAAGTATTTTGTATTCACAATTTCATGTATATTTCTGATTTTATGTGCTAAGCATAGAACTGTGTTGTTATGCATCCATAAATCATTCCATTAATTGTTTTATCACAACACACAGTAAATCCAGTAGGCTTCCCACTACGTGGTAAGTCTTGAGTGTTTAACGATGAAGATTTGTGGCACACAGTATTTATAATTGCGTTGTGTATAGTTTCCTTGTGCATTGTAGATCCGAGATCTGGTATCAGAGCAGGTTGATAAGAAAAATTTTGTCAGAGCATCATCTCTGTTGTTAGGTGAAATATGGATTCTACCTCAAATATGAAACCTCCCACTTTTACAAGAAAGAATTATGAGTTATAGTCATTGACCATGAAGGAGTTATTTCGAGGTCAATATGTATGGGAGATAGTCAAGAATGGCTATGTAGAACTAGCAGATCAGGTAGCATACAATGCACTCGCACTAGCTGAGAATGATGTATTGAAAGATCAAAGGAAGACACATGGAAAGACAATGTTTTACATACATCAAGTCATGCACAAGAGAATACCCCCAAGAGTTTCATTAGAAAAGAAAGCCAAGGAAGCATGGGAGATATTACAAACCTCTTATCAAGGTATGGATAAATTCAATACGTCAAAACTACAAAATCTTAGAAGATATTTTGAAATGCTGTCAATGAATGACACAGATTCAGTATATTCATTTTACACGTAGGCCTGATAAATCAGATTAATTCTCAACGTGAAACCATGAAAGACAAAAACGTTGTTGAGAAAGTACTTAGGAGTATTTCTCCTAAATTTGATACCTTGTTGTGAATCTGGAAGAGAGCAAAGATTTGAATAAGCTTAGTCTAGATGAATTTCAAGATTCCCTCATTAATAATGAACACACATTAAATAGGTCAAGTATGTCATTAAAGAATGCATTTTTCGAGTAGTCATCTATAAGTCATGGAAGAGGAAGGGGGAGAGATAACTCTATAGGTAGAGGAAGAAGTTATGTCAAAGGAAGACGCAACAACAGTCTTGGAAATACTAGTGGGAGAGGACAAATTCAAAATAATTGTCAACCAAGTAGTTAGAGAACCAATAAATAAAAGATTCAGTGCCATTAATGTAAAAAGTATGGATATTATGCATATGAGTGCAGAAAAAGATATTATAATCAGAACAAGCAACGACAATATCAGTCAAACAACACAAATAGTCCCTGCAGTCTTATGTTTATGGTGTGCACTGAAGAAATGCCTATAGTATCACTAGTTGAATGCAATGTTTCTCAAGCAAGTCTATGTGACATATGATATTTATATTCAGGTTGTAGTAACCACATGACAGGAAACATAGAATTGTTTTCTAATTTAGATAAGTCAGTCCAAATGAAGGTTACACTTGGAACAGATATCCAAGTCAGTGTCTTAGGCAAAGGCGGTATAAACATTTTAACCAAACAAGGAGAAAAAAAGGATATTCCTTATGTGTATTATGTTTATGGTATGAAGCATAATCTGATGAGCACAGGACAATTGTTACAGAAACGATACAAAATCTACATGGAATATAATCACTGTATGATTATGGACATATATCCAGGAAACCAACTTATTGCAAGAATCCAGATAACAAGTAACATAATGATCCCATTGACATTGAAACCAGCCAAGAAAACAAATATAGTGGTAGTTGTTGGTAAAGAAAAAGATGCACAAATAGACACTGCATTTACAGCAGAAAGTGTGCACAATTCCAATGAAGAAAATAGTGTGCGCAATAACAAGAAAGGATAAAGTAGTGCAGAGATACAAGAAACATTCCAATCTGAAGTCCCTGATGATTCCTTGCTATGTCATTTCATATTTGGACATTTGAACTTTGGAGTTCTGAAGCTTCTACACACAAAGGATATGGTAAAAGATTTTCCATTAATTGAAAAACAAGAAAGAATATGTGATGGTTGTATTTTTTAAAAGAAGCATAGAGAGACATTTCCAGTTGGCAAGTCCTATAGAGAAAAAGATCCACTGGAAATAGTACATTCATACATTTGTGGAGCAATGAAAACAACATCCATAGGAGACAATACTTATTTTCTGACATTTATTGATGGTTTCTCAAGAAAGACATGGATTTATTTCTTAATGCATAAATCTGATGCACTAGGTTGTTTTCAGCAATTTAAATAATTTATGGAGATGTAGAGTGGCTATTACATCAAGTGTCTAAGAATTGATAGAGGAAGGAGAATATATTTCTAGAGAATTTTAGAATTTTTGTAAAGTTCATGGCATCTACAAAAAATTTACCGCATGATATACACCACAAAAGAAAGGTGTCATAGAAAGAAAAACAAAAGCCATCATGGAAATGGCGTGTAGTATGTTGGCACCCAAACATATGTCAAATGAGTATTGGGATGAGGTAGTAGCAACTGCAATATACATAATGAACATATGTCCGACAAAGATTGTGAAGAAAAAAGTTCCTTAGGAAGCTTGGACAGGTATGAAACCTAATGTGGTGCACTTAAATTTTTTTGGTTGTGTCACATACGCACATGTTCCATATGAGCTGAGAAAGAAGCTAGACAAAAAAGGATAGAAATGTATATTTTTTGGGTATTTTGAAGAAACAAAAGGATACAAGTTGTATGATCCTATCACAAGAAAGGTCATAATCAGTCGTGATGTTCATTTTGTGGAGAATGAAGCATGGGATTGAAGCATATCAAAGATATTCAAAATTATTGATGCTATTGAGCATGATGACACAAAAGAAGAGGTGATTCAAACGTCGTGTACAATTTAGTACGCAGTTCCTTCTACAACTGTGACACAAAGCACAACACAATCTACTCTAGTAAGATCAGCATGTGCGCATTCTACACCTAGAGTGCATCAAACACATACCCAGATCCAACATTAGCAAGTTTGTTACCAAGAAATACAAGAATTCAATGTGACGTCTATAATGAGGAAAAAACAAATTCATTTTCAGTTTTTAATTTGTTTTCACAAAAAAATGATCCTTTAACTTTTGAAGAAGTTGTCAAAGCTGATGTATGGGCTCAAGCCATGGATGAATAAATCAGATGCATAGAGAACAACCAGACATGGAAATTGGTAGATGTACCTGATGACAAGGATTTTATAAGTGTCAAATGGATTTATAAAACCAAGCAAGATACATATGGAAATGTGTAGAAGAACAAGCTAAGGTTAGTTGCAAGAGGTTTTATACAACAACCTAGAATTGATTTCAATGAAACATTTGCACCATTTGTGTGCATGCACACAGTCGGAATTGTGTTATCCATTGTTGCGCAGAAAAAATGGTCAGTTTACCAAATGGATGTAAAGTCAACATTCCTGAATGGACATTTAGAAAAAGAAGTGTATGTGGAACAACCACAAGGCTATGAGGTTCCAGGACAAGAAGACAAAGTGTACAAATTAAAGAAAGTATTGTGTTGGTTAAAGAAAGCTCCAAGATCTTGGTACAGTCGCATAGATTCCTATCTCTCTCATAATGGATTTTAGATAAGAGAATGTGAGCCAACATTGTACATCAAAGAAAATAAACAAGGTAACATGTTAATTGTTTCCTTATATGTATATGATTTTATATTTACAGGTGATTTTGGCATAAAATAATTTAAGTCAGTCATGAAGGATGAATTTGAAATCATTGATTTAGGACTTATGATATATTTTCTGGGTATTGAAATTCATGAGTCCAAAACCGGTATATTTATTTCACAATATAAGTATGCACATGAAATTTTTAAGAGATTCAATATGATAAATTCAAAATCAGCCCCAAAACCTGTTTGCTGGGAATACGTTATATTTTTTGCATGTGTGTTTGGGGGCATCATGTTTGACAACTGCATCTGATGATCCCAACTTCCTTCACTCTTTGTTTCGTGTGCATCGGGTGCTTTCCTATAGGGGTCCCAGGCGGGGGATAGGTTACCCCCTCCTTAGTTACATGAAACATTCGGCTATGGGTAGTAGCTTGGAGTTGACAAGGTTCAAGGGTTTCCCGAAAAAAAGAATAGGCGGTTTTTTCTATTTTAGCATATTTTGCTATTTTTAGCAGTTTTCTAAATTAATCCTAGATTAAGGGATTAGGGTTTTGGTAGCTACAAAACACCTAAAATATTGTATATGTTGTATTGTGAATGGTGAAATTAATACAATGAAGAGTTGAAAGGTGTGGCACCAAGGAAGGATGATTTTCTCCCAGTTAAGGGTTTCCAACATAAATCTCTATGTAATGTGTGTATGAACCATTAACTACTTTCGGTTTTGATTAAGAATCTATATGCATTGCTTTACTTCATAGGTTTAAAACTTACATGTGGTATCATAGCTCATTTTTGGCTTTAGGGGTCACCTTTGTTGTTGAGGGTTTGGATTGGTCTTGATAGATCAAGTTTATCTTGGGTCTGTGATAAACCTAGGATCAATGGGAGATTTTTTCGTGGTGATTTGAGTATAGAAAGAGGTATGGTGAGATCTTCTAGAATCGAGATAGATAAGTTAAAAAGTAAAAACTTTGAGCTATGGAAGCACAAGATAGAGTACCTTCTTGTAGACAAAGAACAATGGATCATTGTGGATCCTGGTACAAAGCTTACTGGTACGCATTCTATTGGCACACATAATACTAGTACACAACCTACTAATGTGTCGAAGGATGATCGTGAGAATTTGGATGGAAAAGGAAGGAGTACTATTCGACTCTGCCTAGAAGATTTAGTGTTGTTGAATGTATCGGGAGAATCTACAACCAAGGAACTATGAGATAACTTAGGGAATTTGTATCAGTCAAAATCCATGATAAACAAGTTGTTTCTTTGAAATAAGTTGTATCATCTTAGGATGAAAGATGGATATTCTGTGATAGAACATATGAATGCCTTCAATACTCTGGTAAGTCAACTTGTCTATGTTAATATTATGATTGTAGAAGAGGATAAAGGTATTACCTTGTTATGTTATTTTCCAAACTCTTGCGATAATATGGTTTTAGCAATTGGTAGTACCACTCAATCTACATTAAAGTATGAGGATGTAGTTGCATCCTTTTTATCTGAAGAGATCAGGAAAAAAATCATGGATGGTCAGAGCACAAATATTTTATTTGTAAGAGGTCGTACCCAAGATAGGAATCTTGGTAAGCCTTTGGGGGGGGGGAGATCTAAATCTAAAGGTATATCTAAGTCTCCAAGAAAATTTTTGAGTCAATGTTGGAAGTGTGGTAAAACAGGGCATTATAATAAAGTTTGCAAGTCTAAGAAGGTTGATAAACCAAAGGGATATGATAATTCCTCTTCCACAAAGGTGAAAACCTCCACTAATGAAGGAAGTGATGTTTACCTGGCATCTACAGGTACACATGCAGAACATGGTGTATAGTTGATCCACTTAGGTGTGTCATATCATATGAATCCTCACAGGGAGTGGTTTTGTGAATATGAAAAATACGATGGTGGTGATGTATTCCTAGGAGATGACTCAACATCCAAAATCATGGGACATGGAAGGGTTACTTTGTTTCTAAAATATGGAAGGATTATAACACTCCCTAGGGTTATGCACATTCCAAAACTAGCTAGGAGCCTAATATCTGTAAGCAAGTTGGATGATGCAGGTGTGGATACTGTATTGGGAAAGGGCACTTGCAAGATGGTATGAGGAGAAATGGTGTTGATGAGGGGAGTTCAGTGTGGAACTCGGTACAAGTTGTTTGGAAGAACTTAAACTAATGGGTGTAAAAGTTATTTTGTCCCTAAGTAGAGAAATAAAGAAGAAAAGACCAATATTTTCCCTAGAAAGAAGACCATGTTGTGGCATCAAACAAAATAGCCTTCAAACACTACATGGTAAAGGTATTGTTGAAGGTATGTCTAATTTCACTATGGATTTTGATTTATGTGAACATTGCGTATATGGTAAATATAATCAAGTAATATTCCCATATAGTGCTACAAGAGCAAAGCAGATCTTAGAGTTGATACACAATGATGTGTTTGGACCTTTTCATGTTCCATCAAAAGCTAAATTTATGTATTATGTTTCATTGATAGATTATTTCTCAAGGAACACATGGATTTATTTTCTTAAAAATAAATCATAAGTATTTGATGAATTTAAATAGTTTAAGTCTCTAGTAGAAAATAAGACATAGAAGAAAATAAAGGTATTGCGGATAGATAATGGTGGAGAATTATGCGGAAATGAATTCGAAGAATCCAATAAGAAGTGTGGTATAGAAAGGTGGAAGACTACTCCATCCACACCTCAATAGAATAGAGTTGTAGAAAGGATGAACAAAATAGTGATGGAAAAATCAAGGAGCATGCTTGGTGGTGACAAGTTAGGACACAATTTATGGGTAGAAGCAGTAAGTACAACATGTTACCTGGTCAATCGATCACCCTCATCAGCACTAGATGATAAAACTCCACACAAGGTATGGATTGGTAAGAAACCCTCTCTTGAACATCTCTAAGTGTTTGGTTCTGATTCTTATGTACATGTTCCAAAGGAAAATACAATAAATTGGATAATAAAGCTGAAAAATGTATCTTTATTGGCTATAAAGATGGTGTGAAAGATTATAAGCTTTGAAACCCATAAAATAAGAACACTGTTTAAAGTCATTATGTTGTTTTTAGAGAGGTGAAAGATGTCCCCAAACATAAATTCCTACCAAAGCAAGAAGAACCTAAGAAAATAGAGCTTGAGTTGGATGATGAAAAATATGAATCAACTGAAGAAGATGAAGTAGAAGAATAAGAACCTCATACCCCATTATTGAGGAGATCGATGAGGTAAAGAAGGAAACTAGAAAGGTATAGTCCACCTAATTTTCATTTTAATTTTACTTTATCTATTACTGTTGATGATCCCAGAACTGTCATGGAAGCAGTGAATTCAGAGGATAGTAAACTTTGGAAGAATGCCACGGTGGAAGAAATGGATGCTTTGGATAAGAATGAGGCATGGGATCTAGTTGAGTTGCCAGCTGGAAGAGAATATGTTGGTAGAAAATTGTTGTTTAAGAAGAAATTTAATGTAGAAGGAAAAGTGGAGAAATACAAAGCTTAGTTAGTAGCAAAAGGTTATTCCCAGGTAGAGGGAATTGAGTTTGGTGAGATTTTTTCTCCTATTGCCAAGTTAACCTCTATTACATTTCTTTCATCTATTGATGTTTCTTTTGATCTTGAAGTGGAACAGATGGATGTGAAGACAACATTCCTACATGTGGATCTGGAAGAAGAAATCTACATGATGCAACTAGAAAGATTTGTAGTGAAGGGAAAGAAAGAGTTGGTCTGTAAGATAAACAAGTCAATCATCTGAAGAAATAGAGTTGGTTTGTAAGATAAAGAAGTCAATGGTCTAAAGAAATCACCTAGGATGTGGTACCAAAATTTTGACACGTACATCATTGGATTGGGATTTCTGAGAAGCAAGGTTGATGACTATGTATATTCCAAGCAGGTTGGTAATCACTTCATTTATGTAGTGTTGTATGTTGATGACATATTGTTGGTAAGAAATAACATGGATGTTATCAAGGAGGTGAAATCATAGATATCCTCCAAATTTTACATGAAGGATCTCGGTGCTGCTAACTTCATTCTGGGAATGGAGATTAAAAGTGATCTTGCAAACATGAAACTATGGTTGAATCGGAGAAAATATGTTGAGACGATATTGCAGAGGGTTAATATGCATGGAAATAAACCGGTCAAGGTTCCTATTCTTATAGGCGCAAAGCTATCTACAGATCAATTTCCCAAGACACATCAAGAAGAAGAGGACATGTCCCATGTTCGCTATGCCAATACAGTTGGAAGTTTGATACATGGAATGGTTTGTACTAGACCGTACATTGCACATGCAATGGGACTTTTGAGCAGTTATATGTCAAAACTAGGGAAGGAGCATTGGACAATAGTAAAGAGGGTCTTTAGGTATTTGTGTGGCACTAGGAGTTATGGATTGTACTACCAAGGAAGACTAGGATTGGATAGAGTGTTGGAAATACATGGGTTTGTTGATGCAGACTAGGATGTAAATATGAATTGTAGAAGATATACAAGTGGGTATGTGTTTATCCTATTTGGAGGAGAAATGAGTTGGATGAGAAAAAGACAGGTTGTAGTGGCACTCTCAACTACATAAGTTGAATACATGGAAGCCACTCATGCAAGCAAGGAAGCAGTATGGTTATAGAGATTATGTTAAGGTATTGGGTTGGTACAACAAGAAGTTGGATTATATTGTGACAGTCAAAGTGTAATCTTCCTGGAAAAGAACCTTTCTTATCATTCAAATACAAAGCATATTGATGTTCAATATCACTTTGTGAGAGTCATGGTTGAAGAAAAGAACGTGTTGCTAGAAAAGGTTGACACTTTGAAGAATGTTGCAGATTCATAGACAAAGTCTGTGAGTACAGAGAATTTCTCCTAGTGTAGAGTAATAATGGGAATTAATTCCCTGGATTGTTGACTATGTAATCCTGTGAACCCATTTATGAAAAGAAAACAACAATTGGGAGAATGTTAGGTATATGTTATATGCTTTGCATGTGTGTGTGTGGGAATGCCATATTCGATAATTGCATCTAACGATACCAACTTCCTTCGTACTTTGTGTCATGTGCACCGGGCAATTTCCAAGGTGGGTACCAAGGGGGGGCAGGTTTGGCCCCACCTGGTTACGCGCAGCGTTTGAGGCAGCGCCCCAAAATTATTTTTTGGTAGTTTTTTCTATTTTAACGTATTTTATTATTGTTATCGGTTTTCTAAATTAATCTCGGATTAAGGGATTAGGGTTTTGGTAGCTACAAAATACCTAAAATATTGTATATATTGTATTGTGAATGGTGAAATTAATACAATGAAGAGTTGAAAGGTGTGACACGAAGGAATGTTGGTTTTCTCCCGATTAAGGGTTTCCAATGTAAATCTCTGTGGACTGTCTGTATGAGACATTGATTAATTTATGTTTTTCTTAAGAATCTGTATGCATTTATTTACTTCACAAGTTTAAAACTTACACTGTCATAACAAGATTGGTGTTAATTAAGGAATATGAAGGATCTAAGGTGGATCCCACACAATTTAAAATACTGGTAGGCAGTCTTATGTATCTAATCTAGATTATTTTCGGCACAAAATGAGAAAGGAGATATAATAAAGAAATGTACAGATATATATTGGATATCCAATAATATAACAGAAATGTATGAGAGATGCAACCATAAACACAAAGATACAGTAATACACATTTTTTTATTAATGAATGAAAATGTACAAAGACTGTAAAATACATAGTGAAAGACTAGCTAGAACTGTGGCATCTTATCACTGAGAAGATATGTAACCATAAACACAAAGATACAGTAATACACAATTTTCTATTAATGAGTGAAAATGTACAAAGACTGTAAAATACATAGTAAAAGACTAGCTAGAACTGTGGCATCTTATCACTGAGAAGAGATGTGACGAATACTCGCATTTGTGAGAAGACAATTTTACAATGATGCTCCAAAGGCATTTTTATCATAAAGAAAATCCAAAACCCTAACCCTGGAAGATGAAAAGCCAACAGTTTTTTGGACCCCGTTTTGGGTAGTTTGGTGTATCAACTTCCCAGAGGCGTAACTTTGGCATATGATCTCCGTTTCGAACACATGATATCTCATTGGAAAGGTATCATCGAGGAGATTCATTTTTGGGGCTCAATCAAAGACTTTGAAGATCATTGAGAAGCTCTATCATTTAGGCCCTCTAAATGGCCCCAGAAGTTAAAAACTGCTAAAAATAGTAAATTGCCAAAATTGTCAGAAAATTGTTTTGAGCTAGTTGGAATAGGTGGGTGGACACCTATATCCACTTGGATCAGTCCTCCCTCCTTAGGAAGAAATGGTATCCATTGCGTTGAGTTCCCAGGGGAGAGGGGAAAGAGATTGAATCTTGGTGTGCTGCTTGCCTTGCCGGAGACGTTGCGCTGTGGAAGGATGTCATGAACCTGTTGTTGGTGGGGTTGAATCCGTTCAAACAGTCAGGGTACATGAGATATCTAGGTGCATAAGTAATCTTTTCACTTTTGTTCATTCTTGTCGGCATTCTTTTGTTGGATAGGAAGTGCTGGGGCCAAGGTTGTAGTGGTTACAATATCCTTTTATTCACCTTTTGAATCGATTTTGAAGAAGATGAATTTTGTAGTATGAGATACTACCTTGCGACATCGTTTAGGTTAGACAATAGTTGGAACTACCTCTGGTATCCTGTAGATAGGACCCCCCAGAGTAAAAATGACACTACAGGGTCGAGACTCATAGATATCATGTCACTTCCACATATATGCCTTACCCAAGAGAACATCATAGACATCCATCACAGAAACATCACATAATACCTCATCCTTGAAGAGTTGGATGTCGTATGAAAATCAACACTGCTGGTTGAAATGAAGATCTCGTCCCTGGCAAAGCCATTTGATGTTGTATGGTTGCAGGTGTGGTGTTGTCGACAATCCCAATTCTTTGACGACCTCTGCTGAGATGAGGTTTTTATGGCTTCCGCCATCAACAATAAAATGTAGTGGGGTCCCCTTCACCCACATCTGTGAATGAAAAAGGAACTCCCCCTCTTCAATATCTATGGGTTCTTTGGGTTGAATTGTTGTGGTCGCGACAATAGCAGTGAGGTATGCGTCGATGATCTGTCTTCTATCAATATTTTCTAAATCAGATTCTGAATCAGGGTTTGGATCCTTGTCTTTGATTTGGACCACCAATGGCTGTTTTGAGCGACATTCATCGATGTTGTGCCAGGGGATTTTGTGCAAATCGCACCATTTTCCAGTGTCCTTGTTAATCTTTCCATGACCCTTCTTTTTCTATGGTTTGGAATGGTTTTCGGGAGACTCTTTTTTAGGGTCGTCTTTATCATACTTTGGTTGTTGCGGATTTGCAGACCCGAACTCTCATTTTTTTTGGCGCCTAAATTTGTGCTCGATTTTAATAGCATATTGATAAGCAGCACCGAGTGATGAAATGTCCAAAAAATCCATTTCAATTTGGATATATTTGTGTATAGCCCCATGATATTTCAGAACCAAATGTCATTCAGAGTCTTTGATACCTAGCTTGGTGCGCAAGGTATGGAATGTATTGGTGAAATCCATAACTTCTTGGCCCCTCTCTTTTCGCAGTGTTGTCCATCTCATGTACTGGTCCTCATAGTTTCGAACAGGAAAATACTATTCCTTTACCGCATTCACAAAAAATACCAAGTGGGCTCGACCCCATATATCCCAGACTCCTCTGTGGAAATTTGCTCCCAGTAAGTTTTCCACTGATGTTTCACATGGGGGAGAGCCTTAAGGAGTGTGAAGGTGATATTTTCCCTATCGTAGAAATTATGAAAAGAGAAATAACCTTCTAGCAGGTTTAACCATTTTTCTAAAGCATCTGCATCTATCTGTCCTTCAAATATGGGAATATAAAAATTAACTTGTACCTTGAAAAGTGAGATTCCTCCAAAGTGGTCGCTTGATGAAGACACGTATGTTTTTATCGACAGGAGTTGAAGGATGTGGGAAAAATTATCCATCATTTCATCCCTTTGTCGCGTGATAGCTTTCTCAAACAACAGATAAATATAATTGTCTAGTCTGTCATTTCTATTTTCTTCCACCATGGAGGGTTCTTGGGAATGCGAGAGAGATTTACTTAAAGAGACAAAAGATAGAGACCCAACTTGCTATATTCAGACCTGTTCGAGGACATGCACTAAAAAACGATCAAGAGCAGCGTGCGCTGATACCACTGATCCAGATTCTTTTCGGCACGAAATGAGAGAGGAGATATAATAAATAAATGTACAGAGATATCTAGGATATCCAATAATATAACAGAAATGTATCAGAGATGCAACCATAAACACAGAGATACAGTAATACACAATTTTCTATTAATGAGTGAAAATGTGCAAACACTGTAAAATACAGAGTGAAAGACTTGCTAGAATGGTGGAAACTTATCTCTGAGAAGAGATGTGATGGATAATCACATCTGTGAGAATATGATTTTACAATGAGGCTCCAAATTCCTTTTTATCATAAAGAAAATCCCAAACCCTAACCCCAAAAGATGAAAAGCCAACAATTTTGTGGACCCCGTTTTGGGTAGTTTGGTGTATCAACTTCCCAGGGGCGTAACTTTGGAATACGATCTATGTTTTGGGCGTATGATAGCTCATTGGAAATGTATCGTCGATGATATTCATTTTGGGGGATCAATAAGAGCTTTCACCTCTCATTGAGAAGCTCGATCCCGAAAAGCCTTCATTTATCCCCTCAAAATGGCCCGAGAAGTTAAAAACTGCTAAAAATAGTAAATTGTCAGAAAATTGTTTTGAGCCAGTTGGAAGAGGTGGGTGGCCACCAATATCAACTTGGACCAATAGATAACAACAACAAGACCTGATATAATGTATTGAGTGATTTTGATTTCAAGGTTCCTGGAAACTCCAAAAGAATCCCATTGGAAGGTAGGAAAAAGAATTATGAGATATGTGAATGGAACAAAATATTTTGGCATTAGATATTCTACTTCAGAAGATTTCATAATTGTTGGATACACTGACAGTGACTGTGGAGGTATCATAGATGAAAAAAAAAAGTACATCTAGGTACACATTTCATTTTGGAATAGGTATAGTATCATGGGAATCAAGGAAGCATCCCATGGTGACTCTTTCTTCAGCAGAAGCAGAGTATGTCGCAGCTACAAGCGCAAGTTGTCAAGAAGTTTGGATGAAAAGAATGTTAAAATATTTGTTGTAGGAACAAAAGAAACAAACAACAGTATTTTGTGACAAACATTCAGCCATCATGTTATCAAAGAATTATGTTTTTCACAAGAAAACCAACCATATTGATACAAGGGATCAGTTCATCAAAGAATTGGTAAATAAAAAAGAGATTTGTTTAGAGTTTTGCAGGTCAAAAGAACAAGTCGCAAATATTTTCACAAAATCTTTAGCTAGAGATTCATTTTAGCATCTGTGCAGTAGTCTGGTAGTCTGCGCAGCAAGAATTGAGTGACAATAAAATGTCAAGTCAATTTTTGTTGTAATTTTTGTAGTCCCACCTACTTATAATTAAGGGGGAGTGTTATAAATAGTAATTACAAGTCAGTGAGATTTACGACTCCGTCGATTTGTCAATCTATCGGTCAGTTAGCCAGTCATTAGTCTATAACTACAATTTATTTAGTTTACACTTGCGTTTAGAAAAACTTAGTCTTTGTCAGTCGACAAGCATGAGAGTTAATTAATGAAGCCGGTCTTTATCTTTCTTGAGTCCAGTTAAGTAGTTGAGAGTCGGTCAAATTTATTTTCATCTTTAATGTTGAGTCGGTTTTACTTCTACAGGAAGTCTCAGTGAGAGTATTTATAAGTCCGAGTCTTTAGTTAGTCGATAGATGCAAAGAGATAGAGAGAACAAAGTCGTGAAGGAGAAAAAATAATAGTTGAGGAGTCGAAGAAGTTTGAGAACACAAGCCCTATATCTGTAAAATAAATAGAAGTAGTTGTAGCCGAAGCTCATTATAGTTTTATATTCTATAATCGCACACTGCACCAAAGTTATTAATATCAAGTATTTTGTTTGTTCACAATTTCATGTGTATTTCTGAGTTTATGTGATAAGTATAGCACTTTGTTGTTCTTCATCCAAAAATCATTCCATTAAGTGTTTTATCACAACGCGCAATAAATCCAGTAGGTTTCTCACTGCGCGGTAAGTCCTAAGTGTTCAACGACCAAGATTTTTGGCACACAATAATAACTGCGCTGCGCACAATTTCTCTACAGGTTGTAGATCTAAGATATTTGACTTTCAAAAAGTAATTCCAATTTATTACTAAAAACGATAATGATTAATTAATTATAATAAATTTGATTAATTAATTATAATTACGCTTACACTTATTGGAAAGAACTCGATTAAATAGGCTTTTAATCTTAGATTCTCTTTATATGGACAATGGACATGATTAAATAAAAATAGAATATTCTTGGTTTCCTTCATAAATGAAAGATTCATATTTAGGACACTAACTTCCTTGTGTGTCAAAAGTTGATCGTTAGGCATTACTGAACATCATTTACATTAACTAGAATAACTACACTTCTTCCTTCTGCGAAGTTTAATCTAACCTACCACCATATCTCCCACCACACCTATTACTTTGAGGATGACAGGTGCCATTTTGCAAGATGATGTTTCATTTTTACTACTGTGAGTGGGGTTTTTTACTCTGACGGGTTCTTGAATTCCAATTCTCCATTAGGTCACTACTACTTTACTATGTAGGGTTCTTTACCCCCACTCTCCATCTTCCCAACAAGGTTATTTACTACCCCATCGTCATCTCTACATTTTTTATCGGTTATCTGCTTTCCCCTTTGGGAATGTGTCTCCAACAAGAATAGGATAGCATGTTTCTGGTAGGGAATTCGAACCTTACCAGAGTCTATGGCCCATTTATTTCACCACTCGGTTGCACCTGCGGTTGGAATTTTTAAACTTTTACAGTAATGATATTTTCCTGTGTATAGACTTGATTTCCATTAAAAATTCACTTAAAATTTATGACATCTTGACTTGTTCAATCATGCAGGCACATTGTTGCTTTGGAATTTTTGAGATTTAGTGGTACACAAAGATAGCCTTTTGTAGAGTCCATAGGATCCCAGATCAATCATAGACAACATAACTAATTCTTATTGTCTTGATCTTCATCTTCATTGAAATTTTTTATCCATTGAAAAGAGCTTGTTAGTTTTCAAAATTTATTTAATTTTGTTGTTCTTATTTTAATTGTTTTCTTTATCTTGATGTGTGGCAGTTTGGTAGCCCATGGAGCCATTCCAAATCTAAAATTTGGAAGCCAAGAGCGACATCCTCATTCCAATAACAATTGATGTGTGGCAGTGTCGATTCTAAATCTGGTTTTTGTTCTTCAATCACAATGCCTTACAATTAAAATGTTTACATGTTTTAATATTTTATGGACCTTCTTGACACAGTACAATTCCAATGGTCGATTCCTCCTTTGCAGACAACCTTTAGTTTTTTTTTATGCTTGGGCTTCTATCTGTTTAATGTGTGTAATTTTGGTGTGCATACTTATTTGGTATAGGTGTTTTCATCATTTAATATACTCATTAAATTTGTAAAATTATTCACCTAATCTTAAATCCTAACTTAATTCTTTACTTAAATCTTTTATATTTATTAACTTAAATCTTTTATATTTATTATAAAAGTAAAGTAATTGATATGGCCTATCACCCTATATCAACCACTTTAATATGATTTTTCTATCAACCACCTTAATAATATCAACCATTTTAATATGATTGTACTATCAACCACCTTAATATAGTTGTGCTAGTAAATATATTTACTAATATAATTAATTTATTTGTAATACCTTACCCTCCTCCTCCATGGGGATGGAGGAAGACAACAATGATCTATAAGATGATATTCTTGAATGAAAGTTTGAAACTAATGTTTAAATTATAGTTGTATTTTTTCCTGTAATTGATATGGTTGTCTATTGGCGTTGGCATAAATGTGTGCAGCGGTGCAACACATCGGTGTTGTTCGAATCTACTCCAAGCAATCAAGCAGAGAAAGACGTGGCACCCAACGTCTCACTTCGCGCCTTCTACATTTTATTTTAGATTATGCGAAGACGAAGCTGGAGTCCATTTTCCCACAGAGTGTTTCCATCGCTGATATTCTCGCCATTGTTTCGAGATGTGTTGTAGTTATGGTATAATATCCTCATATTTACAATAGGCTAGACATATGTATAATTAATTGAAATATTGATTTAACAGGCGGGAGGTGACATGGGCAGTCACCCGAAGACGAAAGGATGACGGACTCATCTCTAGGGCAAAGGGAAAATGATACAAGATATCTGCCAGACCCCTTGTTCAACAGCTCTCAGCTCATTCATAGCTTTTCTCTCTAGCTCCAAGCTGGGGATAAAAACACCATCTTATTCCACAAATAGGAGGAAGGACGAAAGCAGTTTAACTCTATCAAATAAATCCTTTCTCAAGATCAAATCCTTTCAAGTTTTGAAGACATTAACCAAGAAGCTCATACACATTTCAGGAATATTTATACAGAAGAGCCTCCACCTCCTGAATATTCCACCTCCTATGTTCTAAATATGATTCCCAAAAGGATCACCATGGAAGATAACTCAACTCTCACAGTGTCGATCTCTAAAAAATAAATTAAGAAAGCTATAGCCAATATGGATCCTGACAAATCTCCATGCCCAGATGGATTTATGGCTCGATTTATCAAAGTATTCTAGAAAATAATTAAGAATGATCTCCATAGAATGATTCAAAAATCGCAATCCTGCAATAAGATTGGAGGAAGCACCAACTCTGCTTTCCTGGCCCTCATTACCAAGGAACAAGGAACCAATTTCTTTGATTGCTTTAAGCCAATCTCCCTTTGAAACATCGGATACAAAATTATCACTAAAGTCATGGCCAATCAAATCAAAAAAATACTGCCTTCAATCATTCCTGCAAAACAAGGGGGCTTCATCAAGTGAAGGAACATTGGAGATAATATTATTCTTGTCTAGGAGGTCATTCATTCAAACCGATATCAGAAAGAAAAAGGTATGGTAATCAAACTAGATTTAGCAAATGCTTTTGACAGGGTAAGACATAGTTTTTTGTTTTAGGTTATGCAGCGACTCGGGTTTAACCAATCCTTTGTCACCTAGACACAAGCCTACATTGGAAGCTCGTGGATTGCACCTTTGGTTAATAGCTAAGCAGCTAGCTTTTTCCAAGCCTCTCAAGGACTTCAACAAGGTTGTCCCCTCTCCTTGCTCCTTTACTCGATTCAGGCGTCGATGTTGAGATTCCAATTGGATCAGAGTCAACAACTTCAAGAACTAATGAGACTGCAAATAGCCAGAGGAGTCAGAGACATCAATCATGTTCAGTTTACCGATGACACCATTCTCCTTAGAGGTGCAAGCACTCACTCAGCCAGAAAATTCAAATTTGAACTAGACAGGTATCAAGCCATTTCTGGTAGCACAATCAACTACAGGAAGAGTCAAATTTATGGATGGAATTGTACTACAAGGGAAATGACTGGCATTACTCGAATTCTAGGAATAGAGGGCAAAACGCAGTGGGACTCCTTGAAGTATTTAGGAGTCCCTATATTTAAAGACTCATCCAAGTCTTCGTGTTGGGCACCCCTATTCGATAAAATCAAAGCTAGAATAAGCGCCTGGGCTTCAAGATGGTTAAACCCAATAGGAAAGTTACTTCTTATCAAGTCATTCCTTTCAAGCATCCCTATTTATCAGTGTTCAATCTTGCTAGCTCCAAGAGTCATCATCTCAAAAATTGAAGCCCTTTTGTGACGCTTTCTTTGGAAAGGAGGAAAGAGAAATGACAATAAACTCTCGTTGGTCAATTGGGGGAAGATTTCCCAACCCATTCCTAAAGGAGGTCTTTAAATCCGTGATCTAAAAGTCCAGAATATTTCTCTTGGAGAGAAACTATTGTGGAATGTAGTATCAGGGAGGAACTCTTAGAGCAAAGAAGCCACCTGGAAGAATTACTTTTCTTGCCCAAGGCTTCGCTATCTAGATTCCCCTCCAAAAGCCACTCATGGCTCACCAATTTTTTCCATTTGCTTGAAAGTGCATCATTTTTTCACATCTGCACTTACTTGGATTCCAAGTAATGGAAAGAAAATCTAAATCTGGGAAGACTCCATCATGGGGGATCCCCCACTTGATTCTATCCTTGGCACTGCTCTCCTTAAAGCGTTCCTTAAATCTCAAAATGTTAGCACCCTTTGGGATATTTCCCTCTAGCATAGAGATGGATCCAATGATTGGGTGAGGTGGGTTCTCCCTGACTGTCCCCAAGAGTTGCTCCACGAAAAATAACTTTTGCTCTCTCTGTTGCAAGGGAAATCACCGATCTCCAAAAGACTTAGGGACACTTGAGGCTAGGGAAGCCTTTCAGGTTACTACTCTATGGAATCAGGCTACAAACTCCTCATCGTTGTTCCCCATATTCTCGGAAACCCGACAGTCTGGAAAAGTATTTTGCAAGTCAACAGCCTACCTAAAGTTGACTTCTTCATTTAGACTTTATCCCATAATAGTATCCTGACTGGTGACAACCTCCAAAGAAAAGGCTGGGAAGGCCCTTCACGATGCCCTCTCTGTTGCTCCCACAAGGAGTTAACTGACCATCTGCTTCTCAACATCCCCTTTGCAAAATAATTTTGTAATTTATCCTTGTCTGGGTGGGCCCCTATTGTTCAAATCCCCCCAGATATCCCCTCTCTGCTAAGTAATTGGGCCTCCCTTTGTCCCTTCTCTCTCAAATTCAAAGATCATCTTAAGTGTTGTTGGTTGACTCTTCCTAAATTTATTTTATGGAAAATTTGGCTCAATTAGAATGCCTGTATTTTCATAAGCAAGTCCTCCACCCATATCCATGTTGAAGTCAAAATTAAATCTCTCCTGGGAGACTGCCTCTCATTCCTTTGGTCTTCCTCCAACATCCTCCCTCTCTCTGCCCCTGAAGAAGCTTGGATCCATAGCTTCTCTCCAGATCTAAAAGCCCCTCTCCCTATCCCAAAGCATGTCTCTAAGCCATGGGATTCGTGTTTTGAGAAAGTGGATTTCATAGACTGGCGGTGTTATCAGCATAAACACATCCTTTTCTTTGATGGAGCTTCTAAAGGAAATCCTTGGGATGCAGGAAGGGTAGGGGTGCTCTACGGCCCCACTAAAGTCCAATAATGGGTTTTTTCTTGGGTACTAGGGGAAGACACCAACAACATGGCTGAAGCTTTGGGTCTCTGGCAAGGCCTCAACCAAGCCCGGGAGCATGACATTAATGAAATCACAGTGATGGGAGACTCTCGGTTCCTAATCTAGGCCTTGGTAACTAATTCACTGCCAAGCCATACGAAAATTCAGAAAATACTCAAGAAAATACAAAGAGTCACTAAATCCTTCCAAAAGATTAATTTTTTCCATGTACTTTGGCACTTGAATGGAGAAGCGGATAAGGTAGCAAAATCCACCACCCCCTTGGGTAAGGGACTTCTCTCACTCAATGGGACCATGCTCTTTTCTCCAATACCTTAACAGATTGAGGAGGACGACTCATAGGTGGCCATGTCATCAGACCCAGAGGCATCAGGACATTACACCTCACCTTACGTTGTCCCGTGGCATCACTTCATCTAATTATGATTTTCATGCGAGAAGGTACTTCCATCTTCAGTCCTCGTCACTTTACGTATACCAAACCAAGGCTACCATTCCCGATAAGTAGCTCGTTACTGAGCCTATGTCTTTCCCTCATGACATTCGTGCAATATTTCCTCTCCGAAATATGGAATTTCACTCTAGTTTTGGAAGTAATCTAGGAGTTGCACTCGAATTCGCTCCTTCCATATTAACATTCTCTTCTCTGGGTGGTAGTATGCAAAGCTCGACTCCCTTTGCATGGTCTATGGCCCTACAAACACCGACATAATTATCAGCGACCCCCCTCATGGCTTCTAGTTCCAATTCTACTTCTCCCGCCAATCATCCCCCTTCGTTGAAACTAGAAATTTCCGAACTGAAAAGGAAATTAAGCGCACAGAAAATATTATTTCTCTGGATGGACGGGGAAGGTGGAAGAAGGTTCTACATGATGGAGGAATACCTCAACCAAATCAGAGAGGAAGCTTTGGAATCTCTCATGAAGTCTGTGCAATTGGTTAGCGACCGTATAGTGGACTTGGAAGTCAGGATGGAAAGGTTAGATCTGCAAGTCGCGAGGATTACCCCTCAGCACGATGTATGGGTGAAGGCCTCGTCGGGTGTTGAACCCCCAATTTTCAAGCAACAGGCGTAATATTGGTTCTTTTTCTTTTCTTGACTCCTGTTCAACTTTGTTAACTCTGAAGAAACCATGTTTGTTAGCTTTAACCTCCATAGTAGTTAAATTTTGAAACCTTAGTCTGAATAATCATTTATGGGTTTTGTTATATGCCGCCTATATATGTAATTTTGGATATTATACACGCGATACATACCTGAACTATGTAGATGTTCCTACAATGGTCATGACACTGTTTTTTTAATACAAATCCTCCTTTTCTTATCATCCATCTAATCCATCATCATCATCATCATCATCATCATCATCATCATCATCATCATCATCATCATCATCATCATCATCATCATCATCATCATCCATCATCATCATCATCCATCATCATCGCATCATCATCATCATCATCATCATCACATCATCATCATCATCCATCATCATCATCATCATCATCATCATCATCATGTCATCATCTATCATCATCATCCATCATCATCATCATCATCATCATCATCCATCATCATCATCGTCCATCATTATTATTATTATTATTATTATTATTATTATTATTATTATTATTATTATTATTATTATTATTAAATAAGAGAAATAACTAGCCAAATTCAATGTAACGTACATATAGAATGTTCAATGTATTATTGTTAATATGTATCTATATACATGGAAAACAAGATTTATGTAAGTTCAATGTATTATTGTTCATATGTATCTATATACATGGAAAACAAGATTTGTTCAATGTAATATTTAAATAGAATGCATTTTTATTCATATAATTTATATAATTTATATATATAAAGATAGTAAAAAATTATATAGTTAAAAAATATTTAGGATTTTTATGTATATATAAATTTCAAGAATCTAATATTTCTTATTAATATAATAAATAATTCACTCTTGAATATATATATTTTTTAAACATATAAAAATATCATTTTATACACATTTTGCATATTAAACAATAAATTCTAATACCCTATAAAATTAAAATGAGTAGAATCTTGAAAATATTTTTTCAATTATACGAACATCATATCTTTGTATCAATGTATATAATGTCCTAAATTCCTTTTATATATATATATATATATATATATATCAAAGTAATAAAATAATTAGCATACAATTTTTGCGTGATGGATTCAAATTTGTCATTGTTTTTATATGAAAAAAACATATATTGTAGTGTTAAATAAATTATAAAGAGAAAAATTCTAACTATTTGTTCCTATATTAATTATCTATGGCCTTTTTTATATTAAATAAACATACTATCTAATAAATCTTATTAAAAAAATAATAAAGATGACTACATATATTAATTAACCAACTCCTACAAAGCTTAAAGAGGTTAAAATATATACCTAACCACTTTTAAAACGTCATATCTCCATACAAATAATGAACGAACAACTATATAATGCATTAAATTCCTTTTATATCAAATTTCGTAATATATCTATTTCTTTAACTTTTAACTTTCTTTGAATACTTGATTTTGTTGATTTCTTTCTTTTAATAAATCAATTAATTGATACTTAAAGTAATTGTTTTTTTGGTTGAATTCAAACTTTTCCTTGCTTCCATGTGAAGCAAAAAAATAATATATTTTATTTGTTTTTGGAAATGATCACAGTTTAAGTTGAATTTCAAATCATTAATGTTTCAAGTTGTCCAAATATTATAAAAAGTAGTTAATTAAATAAAAATTTTAAGAAATTATTTTTCTTATATTTGAATTCAATACTATAAGTATCAATATTTATTAATTCAATTAAGTAAATATTATGAAAAAATAATTTACACTAATTTTGAAAATTATTTTCATTTATTTTCCGGTAAACCCGCCCAAAAAGGTCATTCTTAATTTCTGGGGTTTTTCGTGGCAATTTGTCGCATGAAAAGAAATGGCTTACGCGTTTTTGGACTTAGGTTGGGGATATAGAGGGATCCATCATCACACAGAACCTACTAAACACTAATAACTTAACAAAGGCTCTTCTCTTACATTTCTCAGACTCTTTTTGTCCTGATGATGGATCCTGCTATGGATCGAAACGTCGACGACAAGATGTCATCAACACTGTGGATCTTCCGACAATTTCTGAACATAATTTTTACCACAGAAACTTAAATGAACAACTTATACTATTTACACTAATTTTGAGGATGCATCTTTTCATTTTTCATCTATATATGAATACTAATTATCCCTAATCTTTAATAAATTAACAACTATAAAAAAAACCTATATATTAACAATTAGAATAGAATATTATTTGTTTTCTATTACTATAAGTTAATATAGTTTGTACTAAATATTATGTTGAGAATCATAATAGTGTAAACTAAAGTTTCCACACTTAAATATTTCCCATTATCCATTTTCATTATCTTTAACCTGGTTTAATTTAACCTACTACCATATCTTCCACCACATCTATTTCTTTGAGGATGTGCCATTTTACATAATGGCATTTCGTTTTTACTATTGTGAGTAGGGTTTTTTACTCCGTCGGGTTCTTGAGTGCCGACCCAAATAGCATTTCGTTTTTACTATTGTGAGTAGGGTTTTTTACTCCGTCGGGTTTTTGAGTGCCGACCCGTTGCTTTGCTATATAGGGTTCTTTACTACCCCTCTCCATCTCTCCAATGGGGTTATTTACTACTCCATTGGATCTCTCCATGTTTTATCGGTTATCTGCGTCCTGTTTGGAAAAGCAGCTCCAACGAGAATAGGATAGCATGGGCGTGGTAGGGAACTCGAACCTTACGAGATTCTACAGCCCATTTCTTTCAGCCCTCGGCTGCACCTGGGGTTGGAATTTCCAACTTTTCGCGGAAATGGTATTTGCTTGTGTGTAGACTCGATTGCCATTAAAAATTTACTTACAGTTTTTTAATACCTTCACTTGTTCAATCATGGAGGCACAATCTTTAGGATTCAGTGGCAACCCCTAGCACGGTTGGATTACAAGATAGTCTTTTGTAGAGTATGTAGGATCCCAGATCAATAGTAAATATCATAATTAATTTTTATTATCTTGGTTTTCATTTTCATTAAAAAAAAAAGAATGAAGATTTTAAACTTTAGTTATTTAACAAACTCATATTAATTTAATATACTCATATTAAATTTTGTAAAATTATTCATCTAATATTAAATCTTAACTCTAACCTTAATTTAAAATCATATTCTTAATGTGAAACTCTAACTTTAATCTTACATATTTATTATAAAAATCATTAATAAAACCTACAAACTTATATCAACCTTATGATTATGCTAATTATAGCATCATGTTCAAACAATCCAACTAACAACTCGGACACCAAAGTTTGTAACCATAAACCACTTCAGTTTTTCCATTGTTGAATACCATTTATATGGTGCCTCTAATTTCCTACGGTGGTTCAAGTGTGGCAACCACATATTACAACCATTTAAACTAGAGTTGTTTTGAAGCAAAAGTTCCTTATTTTCATCCATATGTAAATTACTACTTTCACTTTTATTTTGTATAGCTTATCGATTGTTCCCTGTTTTTCTATATCATTTTTATTTTATTATTTTTTAAATTAATTATGTAACTCATATCTAAGATATATGTTAATTAATTTTTTTTAAGTATATAGGGATGAAATGTTTGTAGGAGTAAATCTATGAAGTGGAAAAAAATGCGATTTATTTTTAAATCAATCAAAAAAATTAAGATTTACATAATATTCAATAAATTCCAAAAAAACAGTATAAATGATGGAGATATTTTTCTTGATAAGATTCATATGCAAATGAAATCCTAACCCTTATCTTAATTTGAAATCCTTTTTTTAATCTGAAACCTGATTTTAATCTTACATATTTATTATAAAAATGAAAGAATCAAGACCTAATTATAATTGGTGAGCAATCTAGTAAACCTGTCATATTCAATAATAATAGGAGTAGTAGCCCAATCTTCAATCTTTGGTAATAGTGTATTTTTTTAGAGATTGGTTCAATCACTTATTGGTTAATATTATGATTTAGTATCATGGTAATATTATGTTTTAGTAGTGGGCTTAATGGTTAAGATGAAGTGCTTCCTCTTTGGAAGTTATGGGTTCAAATTCAAAACAAATATTAATAACAAAAAAATATTTCAATGTTAACCATAAATAAAATATTTCAATGTTCACCTTAAGTAAAGCATTGCATTACCAACTAAGTAATGTGGGAGTATTTCATTTTGTGGTCAGCATGGATTTGTATACATATATATATAACCAACATAGATCCATCTTCATTAAAATTTATCATGAATGGAGAGGGATCAAGTCATTAGAGGTGAAAATTTTTTATAAATTAAAAAAAATAGAGGGAAATTTTGCACCTAAAGGGATTTGATTTATCTCAATGCATGATTAATCCTAAATTAAAATAAATCTATGTTGGTAAGTAATCTAGAGAATCCCATATTCTATCTTAACTTACAATCAATGGATCAATCAGAAATAGATAGATGGATGGGTGCGCCTCGTTAAGGGAGTATATTACTAGCACAACCACATTAAGGTGGTTGATATAAGCCCATAAGCCATATCAATCACTTTTATAACAAATATGCAAGATTACATTTTAGGGTTTTAGTTTGAGATTAGGATTTAAAATTAGGGTTAGGGTTACGATTTAATATTAGATGAATAGTTTTTGAGGAACTTCTCATATGGATTCATCTAGGCTAGGAACTAAACTACAATTCTGCATTAGTTGTCTCTCAACATTGTAAGTCCATTTAATCCAATTTTTTTGGGCTCTGAAAACTAGGTCTGCCTAACCACATGAGATCTGAAAGGGGAGGCGAGCCGCCGCCTCTCCCTGACGCAGTTTCTTTCAAACGAGTGCTCATTGTCGAAGGCAATCTTCCAGCCTTTGACCCCCCCTCCAAGTTTGTTAAAAAAATGAATGAAATTCCATCACTCACCCTCCCTTCGGATCAACCTATGAAAATAGCGGTGTTGTTGGCAGATCGAGCCCTAGTGGGTCAGTTCGTCGGGCTCTGGCCCTTGCCTCTCACCACTTAAAACTATATCCAAAAGAAATGGTGTCACCTGCTATGCGGTTAGACGATAGGTTTTCCTCATTGAATTCATCTCCAGAGACGACCGAGATCTGATCTTTAGAAATGGGTCATACTTCATGGGGCCCCAAGGACTGTACCTCAATCGTTGGACTCTCAACTTTGATCTGGCACTGGATGTTCCTAAGGCGATCCTCATGTGGGTCAGGCTACCCAACCTGCCGATCCATTGTTGGTCTACCTCCTCCATGAAGGCCATTGGCAACGGGCTCGGTAAGTACATCGATAAATCCAACGCCAAAGATCAATACTCTTGTGCACGTATCTGTGTTGAAGTTGAATTAGAAGCTAACCTACCAAAAGCAATAAATTATATTGTAGGAGATTGGAAACATTTCTAGAAGCTAGAATATGAACAACTACCATTTAAATGTAGACATTGCCACGAGTATGGGCATTTCTAGAAAAACTGCCCAAAACTTCCCCCTTCCCAGCAAGAAAAATATTTGGACGAAGGATGGCAGAAACCCAAAATACATAAGGCAAATAATAATGGCACGTGGCGAGAAGGAAAAGCTCCAAACCCCCAATCACCCAGAAAGGAAGCCTCCTTATCAAAAAATAAATCTGAACCAAGTAACAATCCCCCCATCCTGGAAGAACCAGAAAAGGAAAGGAACATCCCTGAGTATGATCCTCCTGTCACCCTGACCCAGAAAAAAAAAGAAGGAACCGATCCTACTCCTTCGTCCAATACATCCCTCCCTCAATAAATTCCAAGACAAGGATCAGAGGAAGACCCTTCGGAAGAAGAGGAAGGGGAATTAGATCCAAAACAAAGCACTAAGAAAACTGCAAAGAGGGGAAAGAAATAAATAAAGGAATGCTGAGAAGTAGAAACCTACAAAGACAAGCTGCAAGGGGGACAATTAACTCTGGGAGGGATGATCAATCCAAGAACAATGAGACAACATGGGCAGTCCCATAAAGGAACAACCACCACTAGCAAGGGTAAATAGTGAAATTCATCTCCTAAAACTGTAGAGGTCTTGGGAGAAAACAAAAAGCTTAAACAATGAAAGACTTAATGCGCATAGCCACCCTAGACATCCTGCTAATCCAGGAGACCAAGATGGAAGAGCAATATTTCTTCCAGGTCAGAAAACATTTCTGGAATTCAAGTGAAGGAATAGCCATAAGTTCCCGAGGTGCCTCAGGTAGGCTAGAAACCCTATGGAATCCCAACAAAATTTATTTGATCCACACCTACTCTAGCTCACATTGGATTCTTATAATCCTTCATAAAAAATATTCAGGCCTTCGAGTAAGCCTCTTCAACATTTATGTTCTAGTTCTTCAAGTAGAAAAAATAGACTATTGGAATTCTATCCAAGATCACCTGCAGCTTCTTTGCACAGAGAATATAATACTAGTTGGGGACGTGAATCTTACCGTAAACACCCAGGAAAAAAAAGGGGGAACCGATGTCAAAGACCCTTTCAGGGAAATTGTTGATGACCTAATCTTGGACTGGGATATGGAAGATATAAATCCCCCCAAAGGACTCTTCACTTGGTCTAATAAAATAATAGGCCTAGGACATATCGCAGCTAGGATTGACATATTCCTAGTCCAACACTCTCTTCTCTTGCTAGGCCTCACCCTAGAGTCCTCTAATCTACCCTTTAATGCCTTGGACCACAAGCCTATCCTCTTGTCAATTTCTCAATAACACAATCTAGGTCCCATCCCCTTCCTCTTTTCTCCCTCCTAGAGCCAACATGATGGTTTTCTAGACGTTGTCTCCTCAGTCTGGAAGGAAGAAATAATGCCCCGCCCCTTCTTCATCTGGGAAGGGAAGCTAAGGAAACTCAAAGAAGCTTTTAAATCCTGGGCCAATTCCCTCAAAACCCATATACTTCAGAGGATGGAGGCACAACAAGCCCTGGAACAACATCAAATCCAAGAAGAGCGCCTCTCGGTTGACCCCAACTCTATGGAAAAAGAACATCAGTTACACAGAAATATCCATTGGCCCTGTCGACAGGAGGAGGAAGATTGCAGGTAGAAATCAAGAAGTTAGTGGCTTCAATCGGGGGATAAAAACATAAACGTTTTCTAGAAACAGGCAGAAGGCAGAAAGAAATTCAACTCTATCAAAGAAATCTGTCTCCAAGAGCATTCCCTTACCAATTTTGAGGAAATTAAACATGTTGCCCATATTTACTTTAGAAAAATTTACTCAGAAGAGCCCCCTCCTCCGAAAGCCATCTCCTGTGATTTCCTAAACCTGATCCCTAAAGGGTCTCCTTAGAAGACAATCTAGCCCTCTCAGCACCGATCTCTAAAAAATAAATCAAAAAATACATAACAAATATGGATCCTCATAAAGCCCCAGGTCCAGATGGCTTTACTGCTTGTTTCATCAAAGCTTGCTAGAAAATTATCAAATATGATCTTCATAGAATGATCCAAAAGTCACAATATTGCAGAAAAATAGGAGGAAGCACCAACTTTGCCTTTCTATCCCTCATCCCTGTTGGTTGTGGAGCTTGATTATCTTCCTGATTCAGAGGTCTTTGCTTTCAGTCGTGTTTATACCCCATGAAGTATTTACACCCCAGAAGTATGTACACTCTTCCACGCGGGGGAGTGCAGAGGGGGGGTACCCCCTCTG
>SNQJ01S0004512.1:177423-194536 GCA_010110895.2 Picea sitchensis
AATCTGTGTCTCTCTTGTATTGTGTGTCTTCTGTGTTTTGTTTCTGCATTTGTTTTATTTTATTGCTCCTCGGTCCTATTTTTCTAACAATCCCGAAGGAAAAGGAGCCACCTCCTTTGACTGATTTAGACCAATATCCCTCTGCAATATTGGCTATAAAATCATAACTAAAATCATGGCCAGCAGGCTCAAAATTATCCTACTTGTACTTATACCAGAAAACCAAGGTGGCTTCATCAAAGGTAGAAACATCAGCGAAAATATCATCCTCGTCCAGGAGGCCATCCATTCCAGCCAATCCCGGAAAGAAAAAGGTATGATAATCAAATTGGATCTTGCAAGCACCTTCGACATGGTAAGACACAAATTTCTCTATCAGGTAATGCAACGGCTTCGGTTTGATCAATCCTTTATCAATTGGAAACAAGTGTGCATTGGAAGACCTTGGATAGCACCTCTCATCAATGGTCGAGCAGCTGGATTCTTTCAAGCCACTCGAGGACTATGGCAAGGTTGCCCACTCTCCTCGCTCCTCTATGACATTTAGGCATCAATGCTGAGCTTCCAACTGGACCATAGTCAACATATTCAAGAGTTAATGGGACTCAGTATATCCAGAGGGGTTAGAGACATCAATCATGCGTACTTTGCTGATGACACCATCCTTCTTGGAAGCACAAGCCCCTGGTCAGCCACCAAATTCAAATTCAAGATTGACAAGTACCAAGCCATATCGGGCAGCAAAATCAACTACAGGAAGAGCGAAATCTATGGCTGGAACTGCACACCAAGGGAAATGACTGACATCACTCGAATTCTAGGAATAACGGGCAAAACTTAGTGGGACTCCTTCAAGTACTTAGGAGTTCCCATCTTCAGAGCCACCACCAAATCCTCCTTATGGGTACCCTTAGTCGATAAATTCAAAGCTATAATAAGTGCATGGGGCTCAAGATGGTTAAATCTAGCAAGAAATCTTGTCCTCATAAAATCCGTCCTCTCAAGCATTCTGATCTATCAATGCTCTATCCTACTAGCTCCAAAAGGCATTATCTCCAAAATCGAAGCCTTGTTGCGTTGTTTTCTATGGAAAGGAGGGGGAAAAAATGACAACAAGCTCTCACTGGTCAGCTAGGGAAACATGTATCATCCAATTCATGAAGGTGGTCTTCAACTCCGAGATATGCACACCCAAAATTTGGCCCTACGGGAAAAATTGCTATGGACCGTAGTTTCTAGGAGGAGCTCCTGGTGCAAAACAACTATTTGGAAGAAATACTTCTCTGGTCGAGGCTTCGTTATCTTGAATCACTGCCTAAAAATCCTCATGGCTCCCAAATCTTCCCTGTCTTCTCAAAAGTGAATGCCTTCTTTGCTCCTGCTCTCACCTGGATCCCAGACAATGGGAAGAAAATATGAATATGGGAAGACTCTATAATGGGAGACTTCCCAATTGATACTATTCCAGGCATGGATCTTCTTAATGCATGTTTAAAGGCTCAACACATCACCGCCCTTTGGGATATCTCACACTAGCAAAGCGATGGCTCCAAAGACTGGGCAAGATGGAACTTCCTTGATTGCCCTACTCAGCTTCATGGGGAAAAAGAGTTGTTGATCACTTCACTTCAAGGAAAATCCCCAATCTCCAAAAGACTCAGGGACCAACGAGGTTCGGTTACATAATCAGGGAGCTATACAGTAGCAGCTGGCTACAAAACCCTCACAGTTTCTCCCTAGGCCCCAGAAGATCCGACATTATGGAAATAAATCTAGTGAGTTAAAAGCCTACCCAAAGTTGATTTCTTCATTTGGACCCTAGCTCATAATAGTATTATGACATGCGAAAATCTTCGAAAGAAAGGTTGGGAAGGTCCTTCAAGATGCCCTCTCTTCCACTCCCATGAAGAAACCATTGCCCACCTACTCCTTAACTGTCCCTTTGCAAAATAATTTTGGCGGATGGCTTCCCAGACTGGGCCCCCACCGACCTTTCTCCCTCATATATCCCCACTCTACTAAAAAACTGGATATTCTCTTGCCCCTTCCCCCTCAAGTCTAAGGCTTAGCTTAAATGCTATTGTATGAACCTTCCCAAATTTATCCTTTGGAAAATTTGGCTTGAAAGAAATGCCCAAATCTTCAGAAATCAGAATTCTACCCCCATCCATGTTTCTACCAAATCCAAGGCCTTATTGGGTGACTACCTCTCCTTTCTCTAGTCAAACACTAATTCTCAAACCCTATACCCCTCTGAAAAATCCTGGATTCATAATCTCACTCTAGATCTTAAGCCCCCTCTACTCCCTCCCACGCTCCATGAACCATGGGAAATGCGCAAGAAGTAAGCGGATTTTGAAGATTGGAGATGCAATCAACACAACCACATCCTCTTCTTTGACATATCTTCGAAAGGATCCAGGGGTGGCAAGAGGGGGAGGGGTTATCTATAACCCCGGTGAATTCCGAGAACTAGTCTACTCTTGGGGTTTAGGAGAAGAAACCAACAACAACACAGAAGATCTAAGTCTATGGCAAGGAATTGGCCAAGCCCAAAAGATAGCTATCAATGAAATCATGGTGATAGGAGAATCTCGGATTCTAATCAACACTTTGGTCACCAACTCGCTGCCAAATCAAATGAAACTTTGTCAAATCTTCCAGAAAATTTTGAGACTCTCTAATTATTTCCGAAAGATTGAATTTTTTCACGTGCTTCGAAAACTAAATGGTGAAGCAGATCAGATGGAAAAAGTAGCCACCCCCTTGAGCAAGGGTCAGCTCTGCCTCAATGGGACCATGTCCTTTGCTTCCCTCTCATAATGGCACATGGTAGGTGACCTGGTGTAAATCGCGTGGCAAGTGGAATTCAGATTCTGCACGTGCCCTGGATCGTGGCAGTCGCTCCTCGTTACACCGCACTGTCCTCTCCCCCGAGCGAGGGTATTTCACCCTTCATCTCACATCCTCATCCTCTTCTTTCACTCTCATCTCACCCTCCAGCTCGCTCAATGGCTTCCAGTTCCAATTTCGCCTCTCCCCCTAACACCCCACCTTCTCTGGAACTCAAAATTCGCAAGTTGAAGCGAACTATTAGTGTGCATAGAGGCTTTCTACTCCATCTAGATGGGGAAGGTAGTTGGATATTCAAGATGGTCGAGGAAGACTTAATTCATCTCGAGGAGGAATCAGTTGAATCCCTCACGTACACAACGCAATAGACCAATAGAAAAATTGTTGAATTGGAGGCAAGACTTGAAAAGATGGAGCTTCAATCCACCAGATCGACTCGCCAGACCAAAGAAACGACGAGGGATTCTCTGAGCATAGGTTCCTCCAACTCAGATCATAAGGTTTAATTATGCTTCTCTTCACCTTTGAAACTAGCCCTTTTTCGGCTCTATGTAAAATTCATTGTACACAGGATTTAATCCTATTTCTGATCTTCAAGCAGACACATTGTAAGCAGGCTCTCGACCTGTTAGTAGCCAATTTTTGGATTTTAAGGCAGCATAAGAATTTTGGGGCTTTATATCAGGAAGGCCATACTTGTAATCTTGAAATTCATGCACAAAATGCATGTCTGAATTTTATAGTTTTTCTCACAGTAGTCACACAACTGCTTCCTTAATATATAATCCACTTTCTTGTTAAAAACAAATATTAAGTGAATAATTTTACAAGGTTTAATATGAATATATTAAATGATGGATAAAAAATTTAAATGAGGATAACAAAGGATTAGTTATATTGTCTACGATTGATCTAGGATCCTACACACTCTACAAAAGGTTATCTTGTAATCTAATCGAGTATTGCTCGTGGTCTACCACTGAATCTGAGAGATTCCAAAGCAGCAATGTGTATGCATGATTGATCAAGTCAAGATATCAGAAATTGTAAATGAATTTTTAATGGAAATCAAGTCTATACACAAGAAAATACCATTACCGTCAAAAGTTGTAAATTCCAACCCCACGTGAAGCCAAGTGGTCAAAGAAATGGGTCGTAGACTCTCCTAAGGTTCGAGTTCCCTAAATAACCCCATTGGAGAGATGGAGAGGGTTTGTAGAGAACCCTACATAGTTAAGAATCAGTGACCCAATCGAGAGTTGGTACTCAAGAACCTGATGGAGTAAAAAAACCTACACACAATAGTAAAAATGAAATGTCCTTCTACAAAATGGCACCTATCATCCTCAAAGAAGTCGGTGTGGTGGGAAATATGGTGGTAGGTTATATTAAATGTGGAATAAAAAGGAAGTGTAATTATTCTAATTAATTTTATTGATGTTAATAATGTACCTCATTTTAATCATGTTAAAAAAAGAACATCAAATATTAAAAACCTATTTAATCTAACTCTTTTCAATAAGTTATACCTATCATATACATATTATGTTTTAATAAATTTGAGAATGTGTTTAAAATGGGATCTAACTATAATGTATCTATTTCAACTAAAATATGATTGATATTTAAATTTCAATATGGTAAGACTACTTTGTAACTTCCATGTTTGATGGAAATTTAATTCAATTATGAATCTCCATTGACAGGTTGGCATACCAGGGCTTCTCTCAATGCTTTTAATTTGAGAACATACTCCAAACTTTAACGTTAAACTCAAGGTGGATCCAACCATGGAGATAGTTTTCACAGAGCCTACCTACGGTGTGCCTTCAACCAGTGGCAGTGTTCTTACGGCACTGCGTTCACTAAGAACTATGAGTTTTAAGTTATGTAACCGTGTTCTAAAAAACTATGAAAGGTTCTTCCTTTCCTTTAATTCATTATCATTGTGAGAATCTTGTGGGCCTTCGGAGATGGCTATATTTGTTGATCTTTTTAGTTTTCCATTTAAAATATCATTGACATGGATTTTGCAATAAACTCTTATATTTTTCATCCTCTTGGAAAATAATGCAATTTCAGTTTGAGAATCACCTTCTGTGTTTATCCTCTTTTCTTGTACTAAAAATGCTACTATCATTTCATCTAATGTTTAAGAGGATATTTGACTTAAAGTAAAAATATCATGGTCATAATTTGAATATATACTATTTAATAAAATTTATTTTACATCTTCATAGTCTACATTAGCACCAATTTCCGTTAAATTCCTTATAAGTGACATTATATCATTTATATGACTAGACATGCATGTCTCACCATGCATTTTAAGTCTAAATACTTGTAATTTCCGTTAAATTCCATATAAGTGACATTATATCATTTATATGACTAAACATGCATGTTTCATCATGCATTTTAAGTCTAAATATTTGTAATTTAAAAAAAAAACTTTGTATTTACATATTTTTCGTGAAATCTTAGATGAATTTTCTAAATCAATGATATGTAGTTTAGAGTCTGAAAGATCCAGGCCAATGATAGAATTAGATTTTCCAATCTTTCTTTCCTATAATTTCTTGGCATCGATAGATGTTGCTTTTGTGCCTTTTACTCTACCCCATAAATTCTTGCTCATCAACTGCATTTGTATTTTTATCCTATCTAAATTGAGGCCATTAAATTTTTCTGAAGCTAAAAACTCCATGTTCAAAAGAAACTAATCTTCAAATTGATTATCTCATTGTTAACTTAAAACGCGACGGTTGTATTCACTCAAAAGAGTTATCTTGCATAGTGATCTCCTCCAAGCAGTGGATAGGTCTCTCTTTGTCACTTGGTGGTTGGAGCTTCACTCCTTTGGCAGTTCCTTCACCTTTCTGTCTACATTACCTTCACATGCTTGGAAGATACAATGAGAGTTAGTCCCTCGTGTTAAAGAATGAAGTGATGGAAAATAATCGAATAACATATCTCCAACTCTGAGTCGGCAATAGATACCATTTAAAGAATTTTTTTTTGAAAACACAAAAGACAGAAATCCAACCATACAGGCACACAGGAAAATAATACTCTCACACACTTATATATTCTGGGCCTCCCATGGGGAAGTTACACTAGGAACTTGGTTCTGATACCAACTTAAAAAAAAAATTGCACAAAATAATTTGAACTTTTTATTATAAGAATGTTTTCAAACTTAAATACAACGAGTTTATATAGGTTTGTGAGATCTAAATTATTCCAAACTTAAGGAGAGAGTTTGAGAGAATATCTCAACTATTTCTAACAAACACAAACTAAATATACTAAAATAAGCATTATCTCCAACAACAAGCATTGAAACATCAATGGTGAAATTGGAGTGTCAGAGTTATGACTTTCACTAAAAAAGTAAAAGTAAATTTTGAAAAATAAATTCTTAAACATGATTATTATGACATTATACTCTCCTCCCATTCATTTTTGTTTTATATGGCATAGGAGGTAATGTTCATGAATCTTATAAGAGGATCCTCTGTTTGAAGAAATAAAGAATCATATATATATATAATTAATAAATTGTTTCATTTCTCAAGTTATTTCGAGAGAAAAATAAAAATAGGTTTTCATGCATGCACTAGGTTCTTCACTACCAACTTACCCTATTTGTAGTATTGCAGATATAAAATAGTATGCATAAAAAAAAAATAGTTATAAATGAAAAATAAACAATGATATAACCAGAACAATACCAGAATAATACCAGAATAACATCAGAAAGAGCACTTTTACTACTGATAGCAATGTTCACTTGCCTCTTCGAGGAGGCAATCTCAGTAGAGCATAGCTCTATTACAATAATATCCAAGAGAAGATTTAGCATACCCTTTACTTCTATTTATACTAAATCTATCTTATCCAAACGAACAATCTACAGGAAGATCCTTCTAGAAGTGGAAGCTTCTATTAAGTCTTCTTACATTTGACTTATTCTTCCTTATTGCTAGGCCTTATTAATATTGTCCTTTATTACATGGAATTATATTATTGTACCTACGTGAGGGGTTAGGGAGGTTAGGTCCCTAACATTCCCTCCCCCTTGAAGAACATCATTTTCCTCAAGGCTTCAGATGAGGGAATTGTTGTAGAATGGTGGCTGGCTCCCAAGTGGCATCTTCTAGAGGGGTATCTTTCCATTGGATTAACACTTCCTAGATGGTGCGCTGACGGAGGCGATGCTCTCTCTAGGCCAAGACTGCTTGTGTATGAAACCATATGGAACCTTCTTCATCCAACTCAGGGAGACTAGTTTGAGTTTGGAACTTAGTTCCAATCACCTTCTTTAAGCAAGAAACATGAAAAACAAGATGGAGCTTTGACTGACTCAGTAGAGCTAACTTATAGGCCACCAATCCCAACCGATTGAGTACTGTATAAGGACCATATAATTTGGACGCAAGTTTCTGACAGTGTTGAGCTTTGAGTGAAGTCTTCTTACAAGGTTGTAGTCGAAGAAATACCTAGTCCCCTTCAACAAAATGGCATTCAAAATGACCTTGATCTGCTTGTTTCTTCATGCGATTCTAAGCCATGACCAAATTGTCTTTGATGGCACGAAGAATAACCTCACGTGCTGTAATATTTGTGCCAACCTCCTGAACCTTTGAGACCCCTAGCATGTATGAGAGAACTGATGGCGAAATTTGGCCATAGACTGCTTCAAAAAGAGTCATGTGAGTAGTTGTATGGTAAGAGGTGTTGTACCATCATTCATCTAGGGGTAACCATTCATCCCACCTATATTTATGCTTAGATGAAAAACACCTCAAATATGTTTCCAAACACTTGTTTACAACTTCAGTCCGACCATCCACCTGGGGGTGATAGGCAACACTGAGATGCAAATGGGTGCCATGTAGCTTGAACAATTTGTGCCAAAAATTGCTGGTGAGAGTGGGGTCTTTGTCAGAGAAAATAGAATTAGGAATGCAATGAAGCTTGAAGATATTATCCATGAATATTTGAGAAAATCTGGTGGTTGTGAATGGGTGTTGAGCAACAAAAAAATGATCATATTTGGAGAGACGATTGACGACCACCATGAGGACTGACTTGTTTCCCGATTTAGGTAATTCTACAATGAAGTCCATAAAAATATCTCGCCAAATAGTAGGGGGAATCAAAAGCAGTTGGAGTGTTCCTGGAGCTTTGAAAATTTATCCCTTGTTGCATTGACAGACCTACAATTCATCTACAAAGGTGTCGATGTCTTGTTTCATACCCTCCAAGAAAAAATAACGTTTGACCTGTTCATAGGTTTTGGTAAATCTTGAATGTATGGTTGTGGGTGAGGCATGAAGTTCCGAAAGTACTGTGGATTTAATTTTGGATTGCTTGCATAAGTACAAATTACCTTTGTAGCGAAGCTCTTCATTATGCCAAGAGTACCCTGGATAAACTAAAGAACTGTGTTGTAATTGGTGGAGTAGGCTAGAAATGTTTGAGTCTTGCAACCATTCCTGACGAACAACTTGGAGCCAATCTAGTACAATGAAGGAGAGGGAGAAAAGGGACCATTCTTCTTCATATATTCAAGAGAGAGAATCAACCACTACATTTTCCTTACCCTTCTTGTAAATGATCTCATAGTCATAGCCAAATAACTTGGTCACCCATTTTTGTTGTGATGGGCATGAAATTCATTGTTCCAGGAAATAATTGAGACTTTGATGATCAGTTTTGATTTGGAATAGTTAACATTTCCTTTTCATACATAGATCCACAACATGCAGAATAACTAACATTTCCTTTTCATAAGTGGATTGGTCCAAATGTCGCTCTGAAAGTTGTTTTCTAGTGAACACCAATGTTCTTCCATCTTGCATGAGGTCGGCTCCAATTCCTTTCCCGGAAGCTTCACATTCCAATACGAATGCCTTTGTGAAGTCTGGGAGTGAAAAGAAATGGGTCGAGCACATAACATATTTTAAGGCTCGGAAGGCATGATCTAAAGATGAAGTCCAAGTGAAAGAATCATTTTTAAGGAGGGAAGTGATAGGAGATGCAATGTTTCCATAATTCTGTATAAACTTCCTATAATAGCGTGTTAAACACAAAAAACCACAAAAGCTCTTAAGAGTTTTATGGCGAGGTTAATCTTGCATAGATTCAATTTTCTTAGGATCTACTCGGACACCATCCTTGTGGACAATATGACCCAATTATTCCACTTCTGAGGCACCAAAGGAACATTTAGATTGTTTGAGGAAAAGTTGGAGCTTAGAGAGTAGATGGAGAACTTGATTCACATGGGAGAGATGGGATGACCAAGTTTTACTATAGATGAGAATATCATCAAATAAAACTAAGAAAAAATGACGAATAAAAGGACCAAAGACATGATTCATAAGAATTTGGAAAGTGGGAGGAGCATTACACAATCCAAAGGGAATTACCAAGAATTCATAATGACCCTCATGAGTGTGAAATGCAGTCTTGGGAATGTCTTCTTCTTTAATATGGATTTCATGGTAGCTGGAACATAGATCCAATTTGGTTAAGTACTGAGCACCACTCAATTCATCCAAGAGGTCATCAATGACAGGAATGGGTAATTTGTATTTGTTTGTGAGTTTTTTGAGGGAACGAAAATCAAGACACATGCGCCAAGTACCTTATTTCTTGAGTACCATGACCACGGGGGAAGAATAGGGGCTAGTACTGGGATGAATAACACCAGATTCTAGTAATTCATGAACAATTTTCTCAATTTCATTCTTCTAGGAAAAGGGATGACGATAAGCCCGAAAATTGGGAGGAAGAATGCCTGGGATGAGAGGGATGGAATGATCATGGATGCCACAGGAAGGGGAAAGTTCTTTTGGGGTGGTAAAAATAAATTTGTGGCGGGAGAAGATAGATTGGAGGTCAGGATGCATAGAAGGTGTCTCAACAACATGAATGGAGTGGAGTTGCGATATAATTCCCAAATGAACTTTTTTGAGGAGATTTTCCATGTGATGGAAACTAATGATATCCAAGGAGCTTCCTATGATGCCTTGGAACTTATATTGTTGTCCCTCTTGTTGGAATTGCATGGTTAATTCCTTAAAATCCATGAGAATGTGTCCTAGAGTGTGTAACCATTTGACACCAAGAACAATGTCACAACCACCCATGTCTATAGCAAACATATGGGAATTCAGGTGATACTAACCAATTTGAAGTCACACATTTTGACATCATCCCCCACATTTCATGGAACCACCGTTGAAAATAATGCTTTGAAAATTATGGACGGCATGGATTTAATAATTAACTTCTTGGGAAATGTGATGATGAATAAAGTTATGGGTGCTACCACTTTCCACAAGGATGATGACCTTTTTATTTTTGATGTAACCAATTAATTTGAGAGTGTGGGGAGCAGAGAAGCTAGTGAGGGCATTAAGTGAAATCACCGGGTCAACTTTGGGTGGGTCAGGGGGTAGGGTGAGGTTAGATGGCGGTAGTAGTTCCTCCACTAGGGGAACAACTACATCTTCGTTAGAAAGATCCTCAGTCACGACCATAAAAAGATTATGTTCCTTACACTTGTTCCTGGGAAAATATTTGGCATCACAATTATAACAAAGACCCTTCAGTTGACGTTCAAACATTTCATCCCTGGTTAATTTATGGAACTTGAGGGGAGTTGCTGGAGGAGAAAAATTAGTCGGTTTAGAGAGAGGAGGAAATGAGGGTTTGCAGGTCTAGGAGGAGGGTTTGCAGGTCTGGGAGGAGACAATATGTTGGGTGTAATTGTCTCATTGAGTAGCTTCCAACCAATTCTGGGGGCGTTACATGAGAACATGGGAATGAATTTCATCTTTGAGGCCACTGATAAAGCATTCCCTAAAGAGAGCATCAGACATGCCCTCCGTTCTAAAATCCAAGTGCTCAAATGAGGCAATAAAGTCTTCCACTCTCCCATACTTCTTTAACTTGGTCAATGTAATGTTCCCAAGCCAATAGGCCAAGAACATTGCGTTTTTGTATGAATTTTAAACTTTTACTGGTTGTGGCATTTCGTTAAACACTTTGCTTACTATGGTTCTTTAGGTTGCGCTTAGGGTTATATTGTTGGTTTATATGTGTATTTGCAGCAACAAATAAGAAGACAAAGCAAATAAACATACCACAACCATATGCAAGATCAACAATACGATAAACAACCCAAAAATGATTCAGATCTTATCTTTATTCATAATAATAAGAACCTGATACAAGGACGATGTAGATCTGGAATGATCAACAAATGGATCCAATAGACATAATAGGAGCTGCTACAAAATTCTCTTGGAAGGAATATGAAATCCTCCAAATGTTGGATACATAATGAAGACCAAATACAAGAAGAGATGTAGGCCGTATGCAATACCAAACCCCCAACTGGAAGGGCCACACTCTAGTAGAAGATTGAAACCCTCAATAATTCGACCCAACTGAAGAAGGCATCCAAATGAGTCCAAACTCAGTTGAATGGTATATTGGGGTGATACGATCTCCCTCCTGAAGTCTCAGCCCGAAATACTATGGATAACTCCTCCAAATTTTAAATCCTCCAATGAAGTTGCGCCCTCCTGAAACCCTAAATGTGCCCAATAATTCGGCCCTAATGAAGGAGGCCTCCAAATGCCCTAAAAATCACTAAGAATATATATAGGGACACTGCAAGTCACTAGGTGAAGTATCCGGGTCATATCTGAAGTATAACCTCTCCAAACTGAATATATTTGAATATAAAAAATGCCCTCCTTCTCTCCAATTCGTCCAATGCATCCAATAAATCAAATGGCACATAAAAATCCTTTGGAATGCACTAGATCTAATGGCCAAGACATTGCAATGAAAACCCATGTGCTAGAATATCCAGAAGCCCTGCCAATCACATGGAACAAACTTATCTCAATGGATGGTGCGCCTCCCTTGCTGGAAACCCCCAATGGTGCACCCTCCCTCTCTTCATATGCCTGTGGCTGGTGTAGAACCCTACTACACTGAGTAGATCTAAACTAGAATGTTTTGGGGGAGTATTTCATCCCCGATACCAATATTGGGACAAGCTAGGTGGAATCTTTCACCATTGAATCGTCCTCTAGGGTTTGTTAAGTCAAAACACTCAAAACCCCCAAGATATGGGCTCACTAGCTAGAAGCCAGATATCAAAAGATAATCATACATGAATGAGAGAATAGAGGCCCTTGCCTCTCCTTTATACTTCCTAATAACCTGGTCCCTCCAAAGTGACTTTCATTTTATTAATTATTAATTAATTAATTAAATCACTTTAATTAATTAATTAACCTTTTTACCTTTGAAAAACACCTTATCTCTCCTTGTCTCTTCCCTGGCCACTGAAAGCCACTTCTCATCATCCTATCCTATAGTGTTGTTCCTCCCGATTCCAATGAGATATTACACTGAGAGGTTCCTCCAAGTATTATGCCCAAAATGCCCTCTTCGGTGAATTTAATTAACCTATAGCTCAAAATACTCAAAATCATGGAAATCGTCATAATGCAACAGAACCAAAGCCAACTTGTGCGGAATAGATCATAATTATGAAATAGGATGAGAGATGTAATATGGACTCAAAAATATCCCTCAATAGATCATATACTCGTTATAATATCCAACTAGCTACTCTGGTCATCATAACACTGTGTAATACCCTAATGTCCCAAAGTGGGGAGATTACAGACCTCCATGCTAGAATATTGCTTGTCCTCAAGCAATAACTGAGCCTATCCAAATATAATACCGGGGTCCCATGTCCACTTGTGGGACACATAGTAGGTCCCATCTAAAGATGAACTATCATACACTCTATCCCTTGGGTCCCATATCAGGAAATGAACTACAATACCCTGTGAAGCATAGTCCTGATATATATCAACTCTGTGAATATCCTCCACATGACACATGGCCTCATCCCGAAATGAGTCCATTCTCCAAGATACTACCAATATCAACACAAAATCCATCAAATGCAAATGTTGATGCCAGAATGAGGTATTGCAAGACCTCCTTGAGACACCCTCAACTGATGTGATCTCCTCAACACTGCAAATCCATGGAAAGTTAGAACAACTTTCCCCTACAAAAGTCCACTTACCCCCGTCAGTCAGTGAAATGTTAAACCCTATAATCCTTGGGTCCCATGCTAGTCTCTATCGAAGATCCCCATGCTGGCACTGCACTACGCTAACCATGCCTGACTGCTCCTTGTATATATACTAGATCCTCTACTCCTGGATCCTCAAGATGAAGTACCTGTGGCAATTGGACCTGCTATCCAGAAGCTGCATCTATAAAAACATCTATGTGGAAGTAGTAGCTGCCCAACCATCTCCATGTTCGATCATGATGATCAAGAGTGAAAAGATTCCTCGCTCCATAGGACAAGTGCATGCAGGCCCACTCCAAACCAACCCATGGTGGAGTATGTGGCTTTCTAGCACAACCTGGGTCATCTTGTAGTGAAACATCATGCTAGCCAATTGAACTATCGGATCCCATGGAAAACTTGGAACTTTATCACTTCCAACCTCCTCTAACTACTCATGTGTGAGACTGATCACTGTTAGAAGCCCTCTGTGCTCATCTGCTATCACCTAGCCTATAATGGTCATCATCACGCACCAAGTATCAACTGGATGCATATGACGATCCACCTCTATCCTGCTAGATTTCGTTAAAACACTCATGTCAGGTGGTCTCAGCCTAGCCACTCCCCATGTCCTCCGCCACTGCCTATCTCTCCTCATGTTGTTGTCTATGATAAAAGTGTCATGAAAGGCTAACAAAAACATCTACAACTAACTGTAGGACTGGAATATATCACATGCTTTGGTTAATCCCAAGGATTCAACTAGAAGCTCATCCATTGGTATCCATGATAAATACTCTCCTGTGGCGATCACCGAATCCCAACCATCCAGTACAACATGAAGTAACTCCTCCAACTATTGGTCAACCAACCTCCATCTCTCATCTCCCATGCAACTGTTGATACGATGAAGGTGATCTCTCATAACTAGGTTCTACTACAAAGGAGTGACATCTGCATGCTCCTCTAGGTGTGTCTCCTCCCTACAAGGCAATATACCCCTTTGAATCCCACTGTACATCTCGGCATGGCTCTGCGATTTATCACTCCTCACAGTATGCTCTAGCATACTAATGTCATCTCTTGTATACTCATGCTGCATCATAGATCTTGGGTGTACCACTGGATCAACCTCTACAGGAAGGTCAACCACTCCCGGAAGATAAGCGGACATGTCCTCAAAACTACCCTTGACTCTGGATTCCCCATGTGAGTTCTCAAATGTCTCAAAAATCCTCATAGGGGATAGATCCTGCGTCTCCAAGTCATAACTCCCCATACTCATCATTGATCCTGGGTACTCCTCATGTTCCTACATCAACTAGTGCTCCCCTGATCTGGACTTTGATTCTTGAAAGGTTGTCTTTGTGCCTCTTAATAATCCTTGATTGCTCACCAAATCCCGAGTGAGTCTGTCCACCTCCAACTCATGCTCCCTCAGGGCCCTGTGATACATCTCGCCAATCCCCAGTAGGTACTCCCTATCTGTCAACAACTGTTGGTAGTTAGTCCCCATAATAAACACTCTCTCCCTAAGGGTATGAAGGTCATCCATGGAAACTCCCTCATCTACACTCCCATGTTCCACTGATGCCCTCCAATAGTAATCGGCCACCAATGTATGTGTGTCATCAAAACACCTAGTGGTTGCCATGATCATATTCTCACTGACTCTTAGTTGTCCTGCTAAGTGGTGTGACTCCTGATCAAAGTCATGCTGAGGTGACACCTCATGTCTCTCATTGCTAGTTCCATCACTGGAATCCCCAACCACACTCTCTGCAGAAGATAAAGTGTTTAACTTCCCACTGTCTATTGTTCCACTAGGTCCTCCTATATGTGACTGTATATCCTCATCAACTGCTATCTCCCTATGAATCACACTGTAACTGGTATGAGCCATTGTATCCTCTTGTGCACTCACCTTGCTAATATCAAATGCACCTAGATCCCATAAAGATGTGTCCAAACACATGCTATGGTCATTCCTACCAATAAGGAGTGCACCCTCATCATTGCAGACTGATCCTTGAAATAAATGTCCCCTCAAACTGTAAGTCTCCATAACCTGCTCAACTAATAGAGTCCCCAAAAGAGGTGACTCAATCTCCTCATGATGATATGTGAGTGTAGGATCAACTGTCTGCACGTCATATATCTCCTCCTAGATTGGTGGATCTACATGTCCATGGTGTGCATCCCTCATGTACATCTCCTCTATGCTACTATTATCCTCATGTGATTTGGCTGTAGCATCTGGAAATATGATAGATGTGTCATAGTCACCATAGGGTGCTTGTCATATCTAGGTTCTAACACGTGTGAATCCTCACTAGTTTCACCACTCTACTGAGGTATAAGGTCATCAATGGTATGTGATATGTCTGTTGAAACATTGATGCTATCATCCTATCCATCCAACTGTCCCTCCAATGCCCAAGGGTCATTATCCTCCTCAAGTGCGCAAGAATCACTAGCCTTTGTACAAGAGTCACTATCATAATCAGACTACTCCAAATAAGCATCTATCTCTCCATCCTCACATACCTCATCATCATTGTCATAGTGCACCTCAATAATATGCTTCTTACCCTTACCCCTACACCTATGATATGGTTCCCAAGGCACCTTGAAACTGTAGAAAAGTTGTATGCTCCTAATGGGTGTGGGGTTACTATGTGCTTCCTTCCATATAGATACTATGGATCTCTTTCTCTCTGTTTCTTCGACCCAATGTGAAACCTCATATTTTCTCCACATAGTATTTCTTAAGGCTACATGCTGTTGGAAGGTTATCTGAGCCCTAGTTCCCTCACTCAGGGTGTAATATTTCTCCTCACATTATACCATCTCTCTAGCAAAGTATCTCTTATCCATTTCTCCTTATGAAAGATTGCTCAGGCTGGTAGGAGTCTAATATTTGATACCATTGTAATGTTCCGACAACAATAGGCCAAGAACATTGTGTTTTTACATGAATTTTAAACTTTTACTAGTTGTGGCATTTCGTCAAACACTTTGCTTAGTATGGTTCTTTAGGTTGCGCTTAGGGTTATACTGTTGGATTATATGTGTATTTGAAGAAATAGATAAGAATACAAAGAAAAGAAACATACCACAACTATATGCAAGATCAACAATATGATAGACAACCCAAAAATGATTCAGATCTTATCTTTATTCATAATAATAAGAACCTCATACAAGGATGATGTAGATTTGGAATGATCAATAGATGGATCCAATAGACATAATAGGAGCTGCTAAAAAATTCTCTCGGAAAGAAGATGAAAGCCTCCAAAGGCTGGATACACAATGAAGACCGAATACAAGGTGGTATGCAATACCAAACCCCCAACTAGAAGGGCCACGCTCTAGTAGAAGACTAAAACCCTTAATAATTCAGACCAACTAAATAAGGCTTCCAAATGAGTCCAAACTTAGTCAAATGGTAGATCAGGGTGATAGGATCCCCCTTCTGAAGTCACAGGCCTAAATACTATGGATAACTCCTCCAAATGTTGAATGCTCCAATGAAGTTGCGCCCTCCTGAAACCCTAAATGTGCCCAATAATTCGGCCCTGATGAAGGAGGCCTCCAAATGCCTTGAAACTCACTAGGAAGATAGATCGGGACACTTCAAGTCACTAGCTGAAGTCTCCAGGTCAGATCTAAAATATAACCTCTCAAAACTGAATAGATCTGAATCTCACAAATTCCCTCCTTCTCTCCAATTTGTCCAATGCATCCAATAAATCAAATGGCACATAAAACTCCTTCAAAATGCACTAGATCTAATGGCCAAGACCCTGTAATGAAAACCTAGGTGCTAGAATCTCCATAAGCCCTGCGAATCACCTAGAATGAACTTCTCCCAATGAATGGTGTGCCCCCCTTATTGGAAACCCCCAATGGTGCACCCTCCCTCTCTTCTTGTGCCTGTGGCTAGTGTAGAACGATCATGCACTGAGTAGATCTGAACTAGAATGGTGTGGGAGAGTATTGCATTCCCGAGACCAAACTTGGGACAAGCTAGGTGGAATATTTCACCACTGAATCGTCCTCTAGGGTTTGTTAAGTCAAAACCCTCAAAACCCCCAAGATATGGGCTCACTATCTAGAAGCCAT
>SNQJ01S0004512.1:194546-212318 GCA_010110895.2 Picea sitchensis
TCATGAGTTCAAAATGTTGTTTTTGGGATATCTTCTTCCTTCATTCTAATCTGATGATACCTTGAACAAAGATCCAACTTTGTGAAATAGATTGCTCCATGTAGTTCATCTAACAATTCATCAATGATGGGAATGGGAAGCTTATCTTTAATAGTGATATTTTTGAGCTCTTTATAATCTAGACACATATGCCATAAGCCATATTTCTTGAGTTCCATTACCATTGGTGCAGAGTAAGAACTTTGGCTAGGTCTAATAATTCTAGCCTCTAACATTTCTTCAACCATACACTCAATTTCACTCTTCTGGGCATAAGGGTATCCATAAGGCCTGATGTTAGGAGGAACACTCCCAGGAATTACGTGAATAACATGATCATGATTTCGAGTGGGTGGAATACCTTTGGGAATATCTTCAAATACTTTGGAATTCTTATCAATGATCCCTTGGAGATATAGGTGATTAGATGGATTAGATGTTTGAACATCTAGTAAGCATAGTTGTGCAATTACACCATGATGACCCTTTTTCAATAATTTTTTCATGCCATTAGAGATTATCACCTTACTGGGTTTCCCTGTGATACCCCTTAAGTCAATTTATTTTCCTTCCAATGAAAATTTCATGAAAAGTTCTAGAAAATTAAAAGCCATTGTTCCTAATGATTGTAACCATTGGATTCCTAGTACGACATCAACACCACCCTTGGGTATAAAAATCATTAGACTATTCATTACATATTCCCCCATAGTAAGATTGATCTTATTGTTGGAAATACTAAGACAACTAAGAGGGGGGGGGGGAGGCGGTGAATCAGTTGTTACTGTTCTTAAACAATTTTATGCCTATTGAAATATTATTAATATTATCCAAGTGATCATCAAGATTATTCAAGTCATGAACAACATAAATAATAAATATCAATCACACATATGATATGCACAGAGACAGATATTCATGAGGAAACCCATAAAGGGAGAAAACCTCTTATTCTTAGAATGACAGGCAATATTTTAAGTTCTGTACATCATCAATATTTGAGCACCAACTCAAAATGAGGCTACAACCTCTTCTTTAACAAGATGCAACTTGTAGAGAGCACCAACCTTCTGGTTTCTCTAAAACCCACTAGAATGAATCACCAAATTCCCGAGTGTTCCAACACCAACTGGATGGAAGCACCAACTTCCAGTCACACGGGCACCAACCTGTATAACAAAGAACAAAGGTTCTCCCTTGCACCACCCTACCACCTTGGTTTTTCTGGCTGCAACCAGATGGAAGCTACAACTTCCTGTGTTCAAGCACCCACTTGAAACTCTAAGGACAACAGTCCTCCCTAGCACCACCCTACCACCCTGAAATATAAATCTTTGCTTGTTGAAATTTATTACAGTGATACAATATTTATCAATGTCTTACCAGTCTCATCATTGTTCTTCTACACTACTCTGCTCTTTTTGCATCAGTATCTTCCTGCTCGCATATTATTGCACTTAAGTTCTCATACAGTCTGTTGTTTTCACCATTTCTGCTTTGTCCAGCTTATGTTCTTCATCTCAACATTTTCTCCCTCGTTTCATGCTATGATATAAATTTCTTATAGTTCGACTACTTTTTACAGAGAAACAACAACCTCTCTCTATCACGACATTTTTATTTTATTCCTTCTCTCATCATCCGTTACACTCTGCATATCCAACGCTCAAGTCAGGAATCTCAAAAATGCTCAAGAATCATGATTCCAATGCTCAAGAACAATGATTCAAACACTCAAGAACAATGATTTAGTTAGTGTAACTAAATCATAACTAATCAAGAAATCATGAGATGAAACAACAACCCTTCGATCAGATTCGGTTTGATCAACGTCGTTGGATTATACACACGGATGCTTTTTGATTTTTCAATGTGTAACCTCCAATGTGGAGCCTAGAAGAGTTAGCTCCTTCCCCTTTATTTTGTTGATGTGACCTTGGGCGATGATATCATGTGACCATGCTATTGCAGGTGTGACCAAAGGTGGTTTGATATCAATATAGTTTTCACCCCGCAATTCAACACAGAGCTCCACGTATGCTTTCTCCAAAACCGTCGTTTCGATTGAGGATCGCCTTCAACATCTTAAAGTTCACGCACCTTCAATCCTCGCAATGCGATGGGACTGTCGATCTCATGATCTTGATAGTGCTCCTAAATTGATGATTCAAATCTATCCTTTCAAGTTCTGCGTATCAAATCTAACATTCCTAAATCAATGACTGTGATTTACTTCGTGATCCAGGCTCCGAGAGTTTCAAATCTCAAACCCTTCTTTTCTCCATACACCAATCTTCTGGAGTCGATGATCTATGGACACCTATCCTTCTCAATCGATGGATCTGCCTCTACTTAGGGAATTTGACCTTTCAACCAGATCAACGATTTTTCGGCCCCTTACTCGATTCAATGGTTGAGATCTCCTTCGCTACTCCAGGCTTCGACGATTTCAATTCTCAAACTTCACGCTCTCCCAGAGTGATTTTAGATGGAGTCCACAGATTCCTGCCACGTGTCCTCCTCAAATCAATAGTCCTCGTTCACTTCGAGACTTCGACCTTCGGGACTTCGGAGCTTTTGTCATTTGTTGGTGGTCAAACTACCAAAGTAAATCTCCTAGAGTGATGTAACATTACACACGTCACCTGTTGACCTAGAATGGGCCGAGTGGTTTCCACATGTCACTCGCTGATGTGGTCTGCCACATTTCCTTGTTGAAGTGGTCTGCCACATGTCCTTGCTAGCATGGTTTGCCACATGTCCTTGAATCAGACGGTTGAGGCTTACTTTAGGTCTTTACCGAGAGTACACAAATTTACGCCATGCTTCTTTTGGATCAGACGGCCCAGATCCACTTTAGATGATCCGATGCTTGAGATTTACTCTAGACGATCTGATGACTGAGATTTACTTCGGATGATCCGATGGTCAAGAATTTATTTCGTCTCTCCACATCTCCAGGATTCAAGAATTTCAAATCCCAAACTGAAACTCTCAAAGTGATTTCTCCGGAGCTCATGAATCATCGCCACATATTGCTCTGGATATGACGGTTGATATTTACTCTGGCTCTCCATCTCTCTGGACTTTGGGTATTTCAAATCTCAAATTGAAACTCTTGAAGTGGGATTTTTTTGGAGCGTAACCTCCTCATATATTTAGACCCGAAACGAATGAAGTTCATTTGATCAAGATCTTAGATCAACAACTCTATCTATCTGTGATACAACTTTGCCTTGGATTAAATCCAATGGCTCTCCATATTTTCTTATCCTATACTTGCACTTAATTTTATCTGACGACTGTTTCCACTCTTCCTCCTGAGTTTCTGATCTCTCTGATTTAGAAGGTTTTCTAAGTGTTCAAGGATCTCAACCTTTTCTCCTCCTGCGAGTCTGTATCTTGGACCTCGTCTGGACTTATGGAAACCACTATATCTTCTGATCTTACTCGTCTTCTGCTCTTTCGTTGTTTGGTTTGCTACTTTTCTTTCCATCAATGACAAGCACACTCTACCTGTAAACATGCCAACAATATCCCCCTTTGGCATTGATGGAAACCCTGAAAGGCTACACTATTCTCCTTAGACCTCCAATTGTAGCATCCAGACCACACCTTTTCTCCCCCTTTGACATCAATGTCAAAGAAAAACATGCTCTGATCTGAAAATAGAGGGCTGACTTGTTTTTCTATGCAAGCACCCTCTACTCCATTAAAATAAACTTTAGGACCTTGCTCAATGTCTTAGTTGTGCAAGAGAAATTATGTGTCAAGTTTATGCCTCTTTTATGTGTTTATGTGTGAGGTTTTTTAAAAGGTTAAATATTGTTTAAATAAATACAATATCAACATAACATGCAGAAAAATATAACCAACAACTCACAACAATAAGAACATGATAAAGGAGTTCACCCCCAACTGGGCTACATCTCCTTGAGCCTCCATCAATGGACTAGGCTCTCTGGGATTAGTTTGTCAAAGATTCTTTTACAAGATGCTTCTCAAATCCAATGGATTTACTGACTGTACCATTGGGTTCAGAATACATAAAAACCCCAAAAATGACTATCAGAACTCTGAAAATGGACCATGGCTCGTCCAAGCATGATCCCTTCTACATGTGGCCTTGAGATTCCCTAAGCTTCATTGTGGAAAAAACACATGTAAAAGTCCTCAAATGCCTCTAAAACCTATCCCAATGTGTTCATAGCATAACAATTAGTCAAAAATGTCTATTCAATCACAGAAAATTGACTTGGACTCATCTGAGCATGGCCTCCTTCAATGGTGGCCCTAAGCTCCCTAAAGCTCCTTGAAAATTCAATGGTGTAAAAACTGAAATATAAGTCTCCAAATTCCTTTGAAAACTATGCCAATGGATTCAAAACATCCAAAAACCCCTAGCTGGGCTTTTTTGGCACCTCATTTGGCCAAAAAATGAAGAACTTAGGCCTCTTTCCATTTTCCTCCTTCAAGCTTGTTGTCTCTGGTTCGCCAATTCACACTCCTGTGTGAGTCACCTAGCTTCTGGGCATTTCCCATGCCTAAACCCAACACACATGTGCATTCCCGCAAAATGCACCAAATTTCATAACAGTTAGGGAACCTAGCCCCCAAAACACGAAGGTATTGGGCGCATGGGGGGGGCATGTGGCCACGTCCCAGTGCTAAAATAGGGCTACTTGGAAAGATTTAATTCAGGCGCAACAAATGTCAAATCTTGGACTAACCATTTGAAAACACGCACATGGATTCCTCCACATTATCTTGGCATTGGTCATGTGGATATAGGTTGTGCGACCGGGGGCTGGGGCTAAGCCCCAACCCGGACGCACCCCAAATTATACCACATTTTAACTTAAATAAATATGAATATATATAAATAACAAGAAACAAGCGGTGGTGCAACGGTAGGGAGGCCTTTGCCAAGGCATTGCATGGTGTGTGGAGGTCCAAGGTTCGAATCCCACAGACTCCACTATATTTTTAAACAAACAACCAAATCACGGTGCCACGTGGTAGCCCATGCCTGGGCCACGTGGGACCACCCCATTTTCCAACTAAATGCCACGTGTCGAACCCCCATTCATCCATGTCTTCCAATTAAATTATTTCCACGTCAGTGTATGGTCATGCCACATCAACATGTCCAATCAACATCTTCCACGTCAGCATACGGTCATGCATGTCATCACCCGTACAGACTGTACAAACAACATTTTTTTTGCCTGTTTGGCAAATGAAACAGAACACGATATCTCTCTCATATGATGTCCGTTTGACCCCATTCGAAGTGTGTTGGGTTCATGACGACAAGGAATACGCTCCTATTTGTTTTGAAGTAATTTTGAACACTTTTATATTTGGGCTAAAATTTGACCCCTGGTGCAGATTCTGATCATGCTCCCCCCGAGTGGTTGCAGTACTTTTCAGAGGTATCAGATATTTGACCAACACATACTCCCCCTAATCAAATAGTCTATTTTAACTAGATAATAGGGTCACACCCAACTTATGGTGTAGATACTCAAACTAAGCTATTGCAAGCGGTTTAGTGAAGATATCAACAATCTGATCTTTGGATGGAATATAATTCAGATGAACAACTTTGTTTGTAACCTGCTCTTTGAGAAAATGATACGTTATTGGTTTATGCTTAGTCTTGGAATGAAGAACAAGATTCTTGGAGACACTAATGGCACTGGTGTTATCATAGTGAAGTGGAATGGGATAAGTATAAGTTACCTTCAAATCTGCAAGAGTTTGTATCATCCATAAGATTTGAGTGCAGCAAGTAGCAGGAACAATGTACTCGGCCTCTATAGTTGATGTTGGTCCTTGACCAAGTTTTGGGAGTTTCTTGGTCATGTTGACCTATTTTGGGACTTCAATAGCCTATCGAAGGAGGAGCACAAGAAGAAGTGGAGATCACGGGATCTCGGCCCCCTTTTTGGGTTTATGGGAATATGTAACAGGAATGGGATGTTGTCCCATGGTTTTACCCATGTTTAGGCCTATTTTGTATGTATAAATAGAAGGATAGGCAATGTAAGAAAGAGGAGAATAATGCATCCATGTGATGTGATGATATGCTAAGTGCTAGTATGAATTGTAAGGGCTTTGTGCATGACTGTAAGTGACTTGCAGAGCTAAGTGCAGGTCCTTGTAGCAGATTGTGGAGGGCTTAGTGTTGTAATGCAAGGAAGAAGGATCTAGCGAGTTGCCCAGATCTTCTATCCTGTGCAGGGTAAGGGTTTTGAAGGATTTGTGTTTGTAACTGATTGACTGAAGACAATAAAGAAGAAGAGTTGGTGGGCATAGCCCCAGGGTGGGGGCGAACCACATAAACACTGTGTTATGTGCTTTGTGCTTTGTCTTGATGTGTTCACATGTTATTTTCTAAGTACTTTGATATGTTTAGATAGATCTACTTCTTCTTTGTGCTTATGATATGTGAGAATATTAGATCTGATCAAGATAGTCATGCTTAGTGCTTGATATACTCATTCTGATCCATTTATATGCTAAGTGATTAAATATTGTAGATTAGTGTGAATGATGCGAAGCTCTGTTTTATCAGTGAAGTGAATAGAGATTACATATCGAGGGACTGAAGGTGCTAAGAGTTGTATTAAGTGTTATAATCACAGATCTATGTCCCAGCTAAGGTTGCAGACACCTGAGTCTTGCAACCACCCCTTCCTCTACCTTGGGTGAGACTTCATCTGCTTCACAGGTGTTGCTGAAAGGGATGGTAGTTAGGGCTTTGTTGGTGCACTGTGGTAGTGTTGAACCCTGGGTCTGCCCCTGTGCCAACAAATGGTTCTGTTGCCGGGTCCTGAAACTGCGATTGCTGGGAACTGAGGAAGAAGAAGTTTTGTGCAAAGATTCGACCTGGGATTGTGAAAGCTCTGTGCGTAGATATGTGCCCTAGTGCGTAGTATTCTACTTGACTTATAAATCTCTGTGCGGAAATAAAGAAGCCCGATCTGAATAAAAGAGGTCAGATTTGAAGGAAAGAAGCAAGATTTGAAAGCTTTGTGCTCTAAGAAAGGTAAAAGTGATCATTTCTGATTAAAAGAGGTAAGATATGCAAGCTCTGTGCTCTGATAAAGGTAAGAATAGTTAAAAGTTTTAGATCTGGAAGCTTTGTGCTCTGTAGAAGTAAGATAAGTGGAAATGTTTGTTTCTAGAGTATGGATCTAGGTATGTTTAATAAAATTTGTCCTAGTTTGAAAACTAGGGTATTGATAGATTTGATATTAATAGATTTGACAAGAATAGTGAAGTACATGTTATAACAATGCATAGAAAGAATGTTTGGAATAACAAATGGATGCAAGATCCTAGAAATAATTTATTGAAGTTTATCTCCTTTGATCCTAGTGCGCAGTACAGAAGAGGCTGGGGATCATTTAAAATAAAGAGAGGATTAACCCTCTGTTATAGTTGTAGAAAACCGAGACATCTTGCTAAAGAATGCCCTGGGAGAAGACCTAGTTGTCTTTGTTGCAAAGATATGGACCATAAAGTGTTGGATTGCCCAAAATGATTTCTAAGCTTGAAAGAATGAATCTAAATCAAGAAAACCCTAAGGTAGCTCCAGAGGCTATAGCAGAACCCCAAGAAGAATCAGAGAAAATATTGCTACAAATGAGAGAAACCTTGAACGACCATCGACATGTCAGATTATCAGAGATATTCAAAGGAAAAGAATGCATCGAAGCAAGAATATAAGACTTTGACATTGACTGTGTTCTAGATGAATAAACACAGGTGAATATCATGACAGAGAGAACTTGGGAAGCTATAGTGAGGTTTGTTATGATTCCTTCATTAGGAGGACTAGGGTTATTCAGAGGAAAATTGGTAAACTTGTGTGGAAGAGTCGCTTAGATACATATGACCGTCAAAGGAACTTCGACAGAGGAAGATTTTGAGATTATTAAATTTGTTGAGGACAACACCTCGTTTACCATGTTAATAGGAAAACCTTGGATTGACAGAGATCAAGCCAAACGGAAGAAAGAAGAAGAATTCTTGGAGCAGAAGAAACAAGAGTTAAAATATTTCATGACCAGGAGGATCACACACTTGATTGAAGAACAAGAGAATAGATCGAAGCTATTTAACACTAGAAACCCAGATGTCGAAGATGCAAGAACATTAGAAGACTCACATGAGATTGAAGTACCTATCTCAGATAAAGAAGAGGTGTTACCCCTGAGTCATAGGAGAGAATATCAACAACGCGAAGTAACTAAGAACATAAAAGATAAGAACCAGAATGGAAAACAAACTACCGAGATGAAGCTCGCTGGAAAGAAGGTTAAGAATCAAAGTAAGAAGAGAGATAAGTTGCAGAAGGTTGCAGAAGGAACTTCACAAATTGAAAATTTTCAGAAATGGAGCTTCACCGGGATATCAGAACAGTGACACATGCCACTTCGCCATGGAAAAGAAATATAGCCATTGAGGATATTATAACCGTTTGATCGATGCTCCGAATGGGAATAAAGGAAATAAAGGTCTGTCATCAGACCATTAGACCGTACCATAATGGATCAAGCAAGAGTTAATGGAGGCTCATAACCATTGCAAGTGAACCATTGCTGAGTTGCCTACTTATCCCGTCGTGCCATGCACGGAGAACACTTTTGCTAACTGAGAATTTGAAGCCCGCAGACTAAGTGAATTGTATATAGTGATCATTGTGCTATTGTTGTTTGTTCTAGTGCCGTATCTAAGATCATCATGACCCTGATAATTTTAATCCAGAGTGCGTATGTCTAACAAGATCACCGCAGTTGAAGAATCAGTAACGAAATTTCTCCTCGACTTAATGACTGAAACAATCATGTCGGAGAGAGGAGTGTCTACAGGTGTACAAACATCTTCGACGAGAGGATTGCCAGCCTCTCCATCCACTGCTCGAGCCAGTCCATCTCATCCATTAGATGAAAAGAGAACTAAGCATAGGGATGATCTCACAAATGATAAGTTAATCTTGAGTATATTAACCACCTATCTACCCCCTCTAAGCGACGCGATAAATTGTGACAGTGTGCCCAAAGAATTTGACTACACTTTGGTCATTGTGTGCCTCCCGAAAGGGATATGCGCAGTGCACACAGACCAAGATAAGATCACAACGCTGAAGTTTAGCGACTTCAACCTCGACGACAGGAAGGTGTACAACATACTCACCCCACACAATTATCTGACCAGAGCCAAGGGAAAGAACTCGAAGATCGTCCCCCAGTCATGGACCATGAACCTCGCGTAGTCCACACTACTCAATGTCATGAAGATTGCTCACTTCAGTAGGAACCAAGAAGTGAACGGATGCGTCAAGTTGTTGCTCTCTTGCTACCATGGCAGATATTTGTGGTTGAACTACCACATCACATTGGATCCGACGTTGATCAATCGGATCATGTGGCTAAGCATGCAAGGCCTTGACCCATAGGATTTCTATCCCGGGAAAACCATGGATCGTGCTCTTGCACATAAGATTAAAGACACCTACAGAGATGTCGAGAAAGGAACACAAGGCTACAAGGTAGCCTCTATCTAGAGAAACGCATTGCACCTATCCTATCAATTGATCACAGGAAAGTTAGTTCAAAAGAACCGACCCACCCAAGTGACTGGATTTGTAGTCAACCTCGCAGGAAAGTGCGCAGAGGCCCTACAAATGAATTGGGTTAAGTACCTCGTAAACCAGCTGGAACTAGACTGCAGGGAAGCGCAGGACCAAGGATATGAGTTCCATGTCAGTTGGCTTCTCATCTTGATCACTTTTATCACATGGGATATGTTGGAAGGTGTGACCTTCTCAGACATTGAGCCCTTTAAACCTCTAGTCGCAAAGTTCAGTAGAATGTGGTACTCGAACGACATGAACAACCAATGGAAATCAAATGCCGTCTTCCACACTTATTACAACCAGCTGAAGATAACCATCCAGTCCGAGCCTCATATAACCCCGAACACTCTCCACAAGTTCAGGCCCTTGATGAAATTCAGTGCGGACCTCCATTTAATCTATATCACAACGTGCATTGATGAGCATAAACAACAATTATAGTCATACTACAAGCTGACGGAGGAAGACTTAGAAGAGATTACTAAGGCATGGTCGGTGGACCTCCGCATCCCAAAAGACCCTGTGGAGATGTCTGACTTAGATAGCCTAGAAGCAGTGCATGATACACTTGTACCTAGAAAGATAAAGAAGACTGAAGAGGTCCATGATTTAGATAGCTCATCCGTGAAGACCGCTTCCATCTTAGTAGAGCAAGGTGGAGATGATGGAGAGATAGATGGTGCAGAAGTTGAAAAAAATAAAGGTGAGGTTACACCGCCTAAAGATGAGGAGGACCCCTCGAAGAAAAGGAAGTTTTCCCCTCCGAAACCTTATTCAAGGAAGAAATCAAAAGCAACCAGGACCAAATTTGAGACCACCCTCACCTCAAACAAGTTCGACTTTATCATTTCAACATTGAATGATACTTCGTTGGAGATAATAGAGAAGCAAGAAGCTAAGAAGGAGGAGGTGTTCAATTAGATCAAGGTTGAACTTCAAGGAGTGCAGAAGGAACTACAGTCCAGCCACGTAGTTTCCACTACGCCTCTACCATCGGAAACAAAAGAACTGGGAGATGAGCCAGATCAACTCCACTAAATCATTGATACAGTCGAAGCTCGCCTTCGATGAGAATAGGAGGAGACATCGCAAGCCACCCAGGATTTAGCGCAAGCATAGGAAGACCTTCTAGAGCAGTGCAGTACTACAGAATGAGAGAAGCTCACCCTCTAGGTAAAGTTCAATGAAGAAAAATATCAACTACATAAAGAAAAGGAATAGTTGCTCACAGAGCAACTCAAAGTAAAGGAAATATTCACCAGAGCACTTCTCTCTGTGAAAGTTGTCGAAGTAAAGGATGAATATAGAGTTCCACAACAGGTGGCGCAACTCGAAGAAGTAATCCAGTAGCTCCAACAACGCATAGAAAACTTGGAGCTTCGCATTGTGCCCGAGACCCCTCAAGATATAAGAGACCTAAGGGAAGAAACTGCCCATAGCGCAGTTGACAAATTAAAATATCTTGCATTGGAATGCAAGCAGTTGAGTAACTGCAACGTCCAGACATATGAAAACCTCGCTGAGAAATCAGAGTTACAGACAATGGATTCGCAACTCCAAGAAGCGAAGCAACACGCAGATACACTACAGGCGCAGCTGAAATCCCTGTCATCTGTAGAAAGAATGAAGAGGTCTCAAGAACAACGCAAAACTCAACAACAGATCCATATGCTTCAAAGAAAAGTGATAGAAGTCACTCAATGGCTTCAACCTGTGCAAGATAAAGCATGCCATTTGTTTACATAGGTAGAGAGCCAGGGAGCAGAGTTAGAACAGGTTGTCACAGTAGAAGAACAATGCCTAGAAGGGCCAGTGAACGACATAGTAATCTAGGAGTTTGTCGAACAAGAGGCCACAAAAAAGCAACAAGTTGAAGTAGCTCAAGCCAAGATCGAGGCTTTTGAGGAAGAATTTCGTAGACGAGAGTGACTCGGGACGAGTCACATGTGAGTGTTGGGGACCTATTGGTGCTTGACCAAGTTTTGGGAGTTTCTTGGTCATGTTGACCTATTTTGGGACTTCGACAGCCTATTGAAGGAGGAGCACAAGATGAAGTGGAGATCATGGGATATCGGCCCCCTTTTGGGCTCCTTTTTGGGTTTATGGGAATATGTAATGGGAATGGGATGTCGACCCATGGGTTTACCCATGTTTAGGCCTATTTTGTATGTATAAATAGAAGGATAGAAACTGTAAGAAAGAGGAGAATAGTGCATCTATGTGATGTGATGATATTCTAAGTGCTAAAGGCTAAGTGATGGTACAAATTGTAAGGGCTTTGTGCATGAATGTAAGAGACTTGCAGAGCTAAGTTCAGGTCCGTGTAGAAGATTGTTGAGGGCTTAGTGTTGTAACTCGAGGAAGAAGGATCTAGCAAGCTGCGTAGATCTTCTGTCTTGTGCGGAGTAAGAGTTTTGAAGGATTTTTGTTTGTAACTGATTGAATGAAGATAATAAAGAATAAGAGTTGGTGGACGTAGCCCCAGGGTGGGGGTGAACCACGTAAACACTGTGTTATGTGCTTTTTTCTTTGTCTTGATGTGTTCACATGTTATTTTATAAGTGATTTGATATGTTTAGATAGATATGCTTTTGCTTTGTGCTTATGATATGTGAGAATATTAGATCTGATAAAGATATTCATGCTTAGTTCTTGATATTCTCATTCTGAACCATTTATATGCTAAGTGCTTAAATACTCTAGATTAGTGTGAATGCTGCGAAGCTCTGTTTTATCAGTGAAGTGAATAGTGATTTCATATCGAGGGACCGATGGTGCTAAGAGATGTATTAAGTGTTATAATCACAGATCTGTGTCCCAGTTAAGGTTGTACACACCTGAGTCTTGCAACCACCCCTGCCTCTACCTCGGGTGAGACTTCATCTGCTTCGTAGGTGTTGTCAAAAGGGCCAGTAGTTAGGGATTTGTTGGTGCGTTATTGTAGCGTTGAACCCTGGGTCTTCCCCTATGCTAACAGTTGATAAAGAAATAGATCCCTGCTTCTTACTAAGACATGTGACTAATGAATCACCTAAGAAGAATGCACCTCCACTGGTGCTCTTTCTTTCATCCAAACAATTTTCCCAATCAACATCTGAATATGTAATTAATTGAAAATTCTAATTTCTAGGATACCAAAGACCATAATTCATTGTACCCTTAAAATATTTGAATATCCTTTTTACAACTGCTAAATGACTTTTTTTAGGAGCAGACTGATAACGACCTACCATTCCAACAACTTGCATTATATCAGGATGGGATGTTGTGATGTACAGAAGACTGACTATCATTGATCGATATGTTCTTTGATCAACATCAAGTGAAATACCATCTATACTGAGCTTGAAAACAACCACCATAGGTGTACATACATGAGAGGAATATTCAATATGAAAATTCTTCAACATCTCTTTCAAATACTTTTCTTGAGAGATAAATAGCCCTACAGAACTCTAATTGATTTGTAAACCAAGAAAATATGACAGTTCTCCTATCAAGGACATATCAAAATCAGTTTTCATAGAATTAGCAAACCACTGAATTGAAGGGTCATTATTGCATCCAAAAATAATGTCATCTACATAAACCAAAACAACTAATAAATCATCACCTTTAGACTTAATGTACAGATTATTGTCAACAATACCTTTCTTGATCCCTTTGTCCTGTATAAATTTGTCCAGTCTATAATGCCAGGCTCGTGGTGCCCGTTTCAGTCCATATAATGCCTTTTTCAACTTATAAACATAGTCAAGATTATCTGTCAGTGAAACTCATTCAGGTTTCTCCACATATACTTCTTCTTCTAGATCTCCATTAAGAAATGTTGACTTAACATCCATCTTATATACTTTAAAGTTCTTATGACATGCATAGGCAAGAAATATTTTGATGGCTTCCAATCTTTCCACTGGTGCAAAGGTTTCATCAAAATCCCATCCTTCAACTTGTGCATACCCCTTATAGACCAATCTAGCTTTATTCTTAACAATTTGTCCTTGTTCATTCATTTTATTCTTAAACACCCATTTGGAGCCAATTGCATTCTTATCTACAGGTCTAGGAACAAGCTCCCAATTACTGTTTTTCTCAATCTGATCTAGTTCCTCATTCATTGATTTTAACCAGTTTACATATTCACTGGCTTCATTAAAGTTCTTGGGTTCCACCATGGATATGAAGGATATATTTGATTGCTCGATGTCTTTGATTATCCTTCTCTTGGTTTGTACACCTTTGTCTTTCTCACCAATTATCTGACTTGCAGGATGATTCTTTTGAGTAATTCTGAAGGGAGGATTTGATGTTGTCCGCTGATTTGAGTCTGCCTAAGTATTTGTATCTACATCTAACTCAGAGTCTTCTCTTTATGATTCTTGGACCTGTTCATCTTGAAATTCAACTATATCCTCTGTTGTTGATTCAACACTGCTTACATCTCGTACCGGGATTTCTTCATCAACTTTTATGTCAATACAATCAACCAATTTATGTAGCCTCTTATTATAACATATGTATTCTTTATTGTTTGTAGCATATCCTAAGAAGATACCTTCATCAGCCTTGTCATCATATTTGCCAAGATTTTCATCATTATTCTTGATATAGCACTTACTCCCAAAGACTTTAAAATGCTTGATTGAAGCAGGTCTTCCAAACCATAGTTCATAAGGAGTATTGTCACTTTGTGGCCTGAGATGAGCTTTGTTAAGAATATGTACAGTTGTATGAATTGCTTCTACCCAATATTTCTGAGTGATATTCCTTTCGTTCATCATTGATCTTGCCATCTACTGGACTGATCTATTTTGTCTCTCAACTACTCCATTTTGTTGTGGAGTCCTTGGAATAGTATACTCTCTTTTGATCCCATGTTTATCACAAAACTCTTTGAAGTCCCTTGAGCTAAGCTCTCCTCCTTTATCAAACCTTACTACCTTCAATATTTTTCCTGTTTGATTCTCAATCAGAGACTTAAACACTTTGAATTTTTCAAATGCTTCAGATTTTTATTTAAGCAAGGCAACCCACATAAGTCTATAATAATCATCAATAATCAGCATGAAATAATTTTCTTTTCCTATACCTTCCTTCCTTGATGGTCCACATAAATCCATATGTACTAACTGAAGAGGTTTATCTGTTGATGAAAATTTCTTAGATTTAAATTGTGTCTGAGTTAGCTTTCCTATTTGGCACAGTTTGCATACAGAATCATATGGCTTTGATATTTTTGGAAGATCTTTTACTACCCAATTGTTTCTTAGTTTGATTAGATGATCAAAATTTAGGTGTCCAAGTCTCCTATGCCATAACCAGCTTTCATCATACTTTCTTAAGTGGAATTCTTCTTTTTGTTCTTTGAAAACATTGACATTGTTTTTTGTTCTTATGCCTTTTGCAATCAACTGTCCTGAATTCACAGATTGTATTTTACAATCTTTAGAAGTGAAAACAAATTTACATCCTCTGTCAAAAAATTTACTGACACTAATCATATTATGTTTCAAACCATCTACAAACAACACATCTTAAGCTTTCCCTTTTCCATTACTTAGACTTACCATTCCTTTACCTTTGATTTTTCCTGGTGCATCATTTCCAAAGCTTACATTTCTTGATTTTCTTTCACTTAGATACAAAAACTCAATTTTGTCTCCAGTCATATGTTTGGAACATCCACTGTAAATATACCAGGGGTTCTTTTGTCTTTGAGCTGAAAGTACTAGACCACATTATTCACTATCTTTCTTTTTCCATGTGTTGGCATTTCTAACTAAGGGTTTTATCCTTGGATCTGCTTTGTAATTATTCAGATGACAGTTTGCAGCGTTGTGGCCGAAGTTATGACAGTTATAGCATTTGAGCTCATTATTCAATAGGTAAAAGTGATTGGTGCAACTTTTTATACTCATTGGCCATTTAGTTCTATGTTGCAAAGATTGTTTATTTCTTGATATCCTTAGTTGCATGTCTCTAAACGTAATTTGACAATTTGCAATCTTATGACCAAAATTATAGCAGTAAAAATAGTAACCCTGGAATAAATTTTGGTACCTGGAGGATGGCCTTCTTCTTGGAATTTGTTTCTCCATATTTTGATATCTTTTTTTTTATCAGGGATCATCTTGTCTTTATTAACTTTTGGTGGCAATGTAATCACATCGTCTGGTTGTCTGTTGACTTGGAACTTGATCATATTTACTAGCTCTTTGCTTATTGAACCACTTACATAGCCTAAACCAGTCTTCAACAAAGGAGATATATGTTTTCTCAGAATGTCATTTAGTTTTGTTGAGTCTTTAATGATTGGAAGATTTTGGAGATACAATGCGTTAAACTTCTCCATCTCTTTTCTGGTTTTTACTACCTCTTCTTCCAAGGATTCACATCTTTCCTTCTTCTCTGATAACTGTCGTTTCAGAATGTCCTCTATTTTCTTTGCCTCTTCTAATTCCACTTTTAGCAAGGCAAAGTCCTCATCAGGTTTTTTACTATCTTTCTTGAACTGCATCAACAATTGTTTTTGTTTTTTCTTCTTAAATCTGAGTCTAGCAATTTCTTTTAGGGCATTTATCAGTTCTCCTTCTAGGTCAACCACAAATTCTTCATCATTAACATCACTTCCTGTGATTTTATTATCATAATCCTCTTTGTCCATAAGCATAAAGTCATTAACCTTATCTTCACAAGAAGAATCACTATCTGTGTCTCTTGAAGAGTCATCATTGTTTACACATAAATTTTTCGTTTTACCAAATCTCCTGGATTTGTACTTCTCTTCACCTTTAGAGTTCTGGTCCTTCTTCTTGTGTGGACACTTAGATGAAAAGTGACCTATATTTCCACAATTAAAACATTTTAAGTGCAACTTCCCTTGGTACTTGCCTGATCTTTTCTTTAGTCTTCTCACAAATTTTGCTTCAATTTCATCAGGCTCAGAATCCTCATTCTTATCTTCTATAAATGATGATTCTCTAGAGGTAGGTTTATCTTTGCTAATCCTCATTTCATAAGAAGATAGAGTTCCTATAAGTTGATCAATAGACAAAATCTTAAGATCATTAAGTTCTTCTATTGCAGAAACTTTTGGAATAAATCTATCTGGTAGAGATCTTAAAATCTTCTGAACTAAAAATGCATCTTCAATATTCTCACCAAGACCCTTCATGGAATTCACATGCTCCTCAACTCTTAAGAAATATTTATTAAATGTTTCATCCTCATTCATATTTACTTGTTAAAATTTCAATCTATATGTCTGAAGGTTGGCATCTTTTACTTTCTCATTTCCTTCATAACTGCTAATGAGTTTATCCCACATCTCTTTGGAAGAATCAAGTTGCATTACTTTTACAAATTCATATTCAACAAGCCCACTCAAGATAGCATTCATTACCTTTGCATTGAAGCTAAATTCTAACTTATCATCTTTGGAAGCTAGCACAACAGGTTTCGTATATCCAGTCACTACAACATCCCAAACATCAAAACCTAAGGCCATAATGTATGTTCTCATTATAACCTTCCAGAAAGAAAAATTTGTTCCATCAAATAGAGGAATCTTATTGGTCGAAGTTCCTTCATGACTTGTCATGTTTAAGCTTACTGATCTACCTTTAGCTAAAAGAAACCTGGCTCTGATACCAATTGCTAGAAATACTAAGACAACTGAGAGGGGGTGGGTGAATCAGTTGTTACTTTGATTAAACAATTTTATGCCTATTGAAATATTATTAATGTTCTCCAAGTGATCATCAAGATTATGCAAGTCATGAACAACAAAAATAATAAATATCAATCACATATATGATATGCACAGAGACATATATTAATGAGGAAACCCATAAAGGGAGAAAACCTATTCTTCTTAGAATGATAGGCAGTGTTTTAAGTTATGTACATCATAAATATTTGAGCACCATCTCAAAATGAGGCTACAACCTCTTCTTTAACAAGATGCAACTTGTAGAGAGCACCAACCCTCTGGTTTATCTAGCACCCACTAGAAGGAAGCACCAACTCCCTGAGTGTTCCAGCACCAACTGGATGGAAGCACCAACTTCCAGTCACACAGGCAC
>SNQJ01S0004513.1:65362-93753 GCA_010110895.2 Picea sitchensis
AACAAAAAATGGTAGCACAAGCTCTTGCACCCCCACCCGAGGGTAACACGGGGTCCTCAACTGCAAATATTGTGATGGTTAAATCTATGGTGGCATTATCCACCAGAGCAAAGAACTATGACTCCCAAGAAGGGGAACCTTCATCTAAGGATCCTCCATCGACTACACCACCCAATGGCCCTCTCACTTTAGAGAAACTAGCTTTTGAACCTGCAATATTTCCTCTAAAAAGGTTACTTTGATGGACTACCCATACTTTGAATGCCTGAGCAGTTCAAAACTATAATGTAGTGGAAGATATATCTCAGGCACCATGTGCCATGTCAGCACTCGAAGTATTGCAGAGTTTTCATTCACATCACAAAGCCTTGCTATTAGCCATGGGGGGAATCGACCCTTCAAAGTCAAACATTATTTCCTTTGACACAAAACAGAGTGAGCCATGTTTCTCACACCAACTAGCAATGCAAATCATAGTTGGTTGTCTTTGCAAGAATATATTTCGTACGATGATCGACTAAGGAGAATCCACTTGCATTATGTCTTTGTCATGTTGGAAAACCCTTGGTTCTCAACAACTCACCACATCTCAAACCATCTTAAAATCTTTTGATGGACATTTTTTCGAACCCCACATGATTCTCACCTGCTTATCCATTGAGCTCCGGGGCAAGACTGTCTCCATAGAAGTCGAAGTGGTGGATGCCTCACTCGACTATAATCTGCTCTTGGGTCACACTTGGTTCTACACAATGAAGGTTGTTGCATCCACTGTGTTTCACGCCATATGTTTTCCCCATCAAGGGAAGATAATTACCATCGACCAACTTGATTATTACAAATCTGACTTGCGAGATAATCCTAGCACCAACATGCATTTTATAGGCGATTCTTCTGGTGGGTACAAAATTGTTGGTACAGGAATGTTCAAATATTCATCTCTGATGGAGATATTCCCCCTTCATGCACCTGATACCACCCATATCGCTCCTATCAACATGATTTTCTCATCCACCAATGGATCCCTCATGTTAGTTGATCCTTGGGTGGTACCTCATCTTGAGGATGTTGACTCATATGGAGCGCCCATCTCGCTCATCACATTCGAGGTTGTCGATCCAAAAATCCCATCATCCTCCATTGATACTGGTCAACAACTCAATCCTCATGTGGAGCGTGATCAACCTTCTCCACCCATATGGGTTGTTGACTCTCTTAGTTCACATGATTTCCTAGATACTAAGTTGCCTTCAGAAGAGGCCATCCCATAAGTCATGGCTTCCATTGATAATCCCATAGAGGATGAGAATCATCGCACCTTCCTTCTCCCTGAATTGGAACTAATGAGAGTTAACATAATGAGTCTTTATTCRAAACTGGGGGCATTGGCTAGGACATCCAGTAGACCTCCCAATMTTGACCCTTTTCCACCTTGGTTATCTTTTTCACAACTTGCTAGCAAGTTGTCTGCTACCCCTTCTATTGAGGATTAATGTTTCGTACTTCCTTCATGTCTTGATGGATCCCATCAAGGATCTTCCATARCTCATGAAACCACTCATATTGAGTATCTTCGTATGCACAAATTTATTCCTATGTGGCATGGCTCCGACATGGTGAGCCATATGATGCCAATAATGGATCATGAGGTCATTGATTATGAAAAAGATCATTGGCCTAAGCCTAGAAATGGGCCTTACTTGGTGTAAACCATCAAGATGCGTAGTGCCTTGTACACAGATGTGTGGTGTGATTGTTTTTTGTTTTTGACATTTCACTATGATTTTTAAGCTTGGTATCTAGTTTACATGTCTTGATAGGATTATAGGAACGTATTTTTTATGAATATGGAGTCATCCATTGAACTTTAGGTGCTTTTTTTCCAAACCTGCATATAGGGATAGGTTTCTTCCCTACATTTATTGCCTTTCATTATTAACCGTCCATCTTGTCATCACTATGCCTTAGGTTCGATCCCATATGGTTGTGACATTAGCCACTCCTTTTGCACATAGTCATTAATTTGGTATTTCCTACCCTTCACGGGCACCCTAGTTAGTACCCAAATTTCCATTCAGTGCCCATTTTGCATTTCCCCATAGGCCTGAGAGCCCTAGTTTAACCCCGACGTGACTTCAAATTTAGCCTCATTTTTCTCTCTTCGTCCATATTCTTACCATATCTCGTGGGTGTTCCTGGAACATTTTTTTGTTGCTTAATGGTGGCCTATGCATTTGTTGCTCATGTCATGATACCTACCACTACACTGCTGTTTTCCCATATCTTGCTTATCACTATGTCATAACCTTGACCATCTGCCTCTTGCAATATTTGGCCTCCAACACCTCTGGATGAGAACTGCTATTACGAGTGGTCATCATTTTCCGTGTTTCTTTTTGCACTCCATTGCTTAAGTCATGTTCCATGTGCCTGTAACTTCATTACAAACCACTTGTTCTCTCTAGCTGAGCTTACTACTACCCCTTTGTCATGCTCAGTAACCAATCATAACAAAGGTACACCCTGGAGTCTCCTTTAAGTCTTTTTCATAATCCCTCAACATGAAAATATTACTGAGTGAGATTGTTTCCTTTGACACTCGCTAAATGGATTTGAAAGGACATCTATTCGGTGTAGTTTAACCTTTTTTCACACTGGATGGACTAATTACGAAAAAATAATACTCCAGTCAACCTTGGCTAGAAGAGTTCTCCCTTGTATTGTTTTATACCTTTTTGGGCTCGGGGGACTAAATTTACAAAAAATTATACCCTTGGAGTCTTCTTTAAGTTCTTTTCAGACTCTTTAAACGTGAAAATACCGTTAAGTTTACCTTATCTGGACTCGTAAAATTATACATTAAAGGTCCCATTTGGGATCGAACCCATCCTTCTTTAGGTTCGTTAAACATGTGATGAGGGACTTATCAAAGATGAGCTATATCGAGAATTTGTTATCCTCCTAAAGCTTGTAAACAAAAAAGGGTACTCGTCGTTCATGGTGGGAGAAAATTTGAGGGGTTTTCAGTCTAGTCATCTTCACAAATGGCAATCGTCCATCAAGTCTCTCTTGAACAATGCACCTATTTTATGTCTATGTACCACAGTTGGGTTATCCATTGCCTCTAAATCAATACCATCTCTCTGAGTTTTTAGATTCCGACGACTGCTCACTCTTCCAATCTCCAATGGTGAGTGTTTTGGTCATTATCGATTCAATGTTTCCAAGTCAAGTTATTTGTCATGTTGTTTTGTTCAAGGGAAGTTCGCCCGTGTCGTCCATTTTCAGTCCTTCAACCCATTTATCCCAACCATACCTTAGTCAGTTATGCTCTACTTTATACACCATGTACCTTTGTCTGTTTCATGTTAACTGATGGTGGATACATCAAGGTCCTCCTTCGACTGATTTAGTTTTGTCAACACCAAATCATTATCCAGGATCAAAATCTAGAAACCAGTTAGTACCTTGGGTCCTGTAGACATCAGTGGCAAGTTCCCTCACATTTCCAACAATGGGTTTACATCATTGGCTCTTGTTGAATGAGTTTACGAGTGTTCGACTAAAACAAAGACTAATTTGAAGATATTTCACCTGATGTGGTTTCTCCTCCTCTTGATAGCCTCAGAGAATTTGTAAAGTGCCCATTTATCACTATATAGTACATTTGGGAACCTCTACATAGATGTTGTAATGCTCTTCTCTTACTAGCATTACTTATTTAAGCCCAATAATTATGGTATTATTTTAACCACTCATGATAGTGTCAAAAAATTGTTGATGGAAAATTTTTCCACTTCCAAATTTAAAAACCTCTCACTTTCCATCAACTTGTATATTGTCATACTCAAAGCCTCTTCTTTGTTTTTTGTTGAGACAAATATTTGTATTTGTTCATCGTCATCTCTCTTGCATGTGCTCAAACAATAATATGCACATCAAAGAATGAATAATTACCATGAAAAATGGATTTTATTAGATTTAGTTACACTATATTTTTCATTGAAAAATGCAAGATAAATTATACCATGTCTAACATGCACAGAGTAATTGCGACCAAGACTCCTAGAAATTGATCCCTATTAGATTGAATGCAAGTACTATTTATCTATGTATGATATCTCTTTTTTTGTTAGACTTTTTAGAAATTGTCCATTTTTTTATGAAGTTTTTTTCCACGATTATAATTATAAATGCAACTTTCATAAAATAAATACATATTTTTCAATATCATGTAACAATCATAAAGTATGTAATTACAACTCACAAGGGGATTTTTTCTATTGCACTCATCAATTATTTTATCTTTACCTTTTCTTTTGTCATGTAGCTTGGCTCTTTCCTTACATCTATCACCATCGTATGATCCCTCTCTATTGGAAGCCATATAACATGTAGATATATTACAATGATACTCTACTAAGTAAAGCACATAAAATCCATGGAATAAAATATATGCATAACATGAACATTGAAAACACAAACACACATAACATCAAGATATGCAAAGATGTTTCATTCAATAAAAGGTGACAAGGTCACCATATTCAACTAATGTCAACCAATCAAAGCTTAAATATCAGAGGTATGTAATCATGTCCTCCAATTTGATAATAACATTATTCATGGTTTTGGTATCATATCTTGTCTACCCACTCCTACCTATGTTTTTTTAACCCATGTGAGTTATTTCACACTATTATTATAGTGGCATATCCCTATGTGGGAATTTGTTCCACATAAACAAATATTGCATAGAAATACCAAAATGATAAGCAAATAAATGGGCCAAGGTGGGTTCGTGGCTCGACAAAAGTATTTTATTTTGAATGGGAGGTATCAGTGGATCCACATCCCCTGGTGTCTATGAAAGGAGCAATTAATATTTGGATTATTTGGCTACATTCCACATTGATTCGATTGTGACTTGCACACATTTTTGGTTTTGGTACTGTTCGGAAAATTAATTTTCGTTAATAAAACCCATTTTACTTGTCAATCCAGTTCATAAACTTATGAGTTGTAAACACAATATGTGCATGCAAAATGTTGAAGTCTAAACTAATCTAATTGTTCTAGTTTCTCAAGAGACAAGAAAAACACGTTTCAAACCAATCATGAACTAAAATATCATCAAGCAAACCTTAACTCTGTCTACATGATGAATACCAAATATGAGCATAAATGGAATAACATATATGTCATGCATATATCTCTTATCTATGCATGAACATATTCTTTGATTGTTCTCATTTATGATTTCCAATTTGTAGATGTTTAAGGGTTCAAACACCAAATTATCAAAACATCCAACAAAACAATAAAAACAGAGACTAGTAATTAGATCCTTTCACCAAATATCCTTTTTATGGTCCAAGATATAATCTTCCACTTTAAGAGAAAAAAAATTCATGATCTATGTATAAGGTTAGATATGACAATAAGAATTCTATTTACTTGTAAAAAACTAATGCACCAAAATAAAAATTATAGTCACAAGCTTTACTCTAACTATGTCCTTTAACCAATCAACTAGTAGGATATCAAATCTCCACTTGGTGCTACTAATCTTATGTTGAACCTCTTGGTCTAGAGTGAAAGCTTATGAACATAAAATATAACACCTAATCCACAATCAATAATCTTAATTCAAAGGACATATAGTGGCACTGTACTTCTCTTCTACAAACAATCTGTTCATACAGAGGTGACTCAACTTGTCATGCACTATTTAGTATAAACTGTGTGATACAAATGATAACAAGGGCTAATGAAAATCAATCAAAAATATTTTAAGCTCAATCATCACAAGGAAGCTTAGGACATATCCAAAGTTGGATGTCTCTTCATAAGTGATTGATCAACCTTTATCAGAATGTGTGATCAAATTATAAACAATGTTTTGAAATTTACATGAACTAAAATTCTCAATAATGACTGCAAAAAAGAACAAACCATTCAAAAGGAAAGACTTGTCTCCTGAAAAGTATGCAAATGATTTCATAAACTAACTATGGAGGTCACACAAGTAAAAACTATACTACTCATCAATATAAAACTTCTACCCTGTTCATAGGTGGAAACCTTATAGTTAATTCTGCAAATTATATCCTAATGCTACATGAACTAATTTAAATAAGATAACAACCAAATCAATAAAACACACGGTTACTATGCATCTAGAATATTATTGCACTTTTCATATCTTGTCTTTACACAAGATGAATTTTGTCAGAGTTTTGTTCGTTTGTTCAGTTACTGCAAAAAATCAAAATAATTACTCATCTCATACTTAGCCATACAATAAAATCCCTACATGCACTCATCCATATTCAAGTGTCCACATGATTTAACAATAATGAATTAATCTTTGATGCGTAGGATGATTCTGACAACCCAAAATTCGTTGTATTGTATTCACCAAACGAAATTCGATAATAGAAAGTATTAAATTAACTCATAGATTCATTATTTGTTCATTGAGAAGAATGACAGAATTAATGTGTCAAGACAAACCATGAATACATGTTTTGGTATTTATATTGCAATCTGAATTGAAGAATCTCCCACCTAAAACAAGGCATAAAATCTGAAGATTGCTATGCATTCAACCAAATGGAAAATCTATAAACACACACACAACCTGAAACTCAATCTTTAAACCGATCATCTATAAGACAAGAAATAAATCAATGTAATAAACTGAACTAAGTTAAAGAGAATTTAGCTCGGCATCCCTGAGATTGGTGGGCCCTTTCCAACCCAAACAACGAGCTATGGAAATTAACACACACATACAAAGATATACCATAAACTAGAACTACAACTTTTATTAAGAATATAATATCCTTACAGTTTACAACGCTTATATCATATACATCAAAGTCTGATATCATTGAATAGAAATAACTTGTCTATTCCTTGATCTCCAAGTTACAAAGTATGGTTCCCTTCATGATTTACAAAGTTGGTACATTTATATAGAAAAACCCTTAGCTAGAAGATAAAATCGACCTCCACTGTTCTTGTGGAACAAAAAGGCGATAATAGTTACATAAACCACCAGATTGAACTGGTTTTGATCCTTTCTAACTATCCATACAAGTCTGGAACAATCAAATCAAGATTTTGATGTCGTTGTTATTCATGGAGCCTCCCATTGCTAAATATTTGATTGTAGTTTGTTGAATATCTTGGAAGACGGGCCTCACACAAATCTGGGAAAACCTAAATTAATAAAACTCTGGTATCTCCCTATTTGTGCTAGATTTCAAGAATCCACTCACAAGAGACCTAATTGAGACCATCCTACACAAAACCCATGCTCTAAATTTCTCAATATCTTCTTCATTTTCTTGCAATTATCCTCAGAAGTTGAATGCTGCTATTTCAACACGTTTTTTTTACCATAAAACCCTTGACCACACCTGTAGGCTTCCATGTGCAACTTGAGCGCAAACCAAGGCACACTCACCATGATGGGGATTAGATATTCAAAACCCATGTGACCATCTTCCACCTAGGTGCCCACATATATGAAAACCTACAAACTTGGGTACTAGAATAACTGGAGGTACGAGAACAAAACTAACATTCCTCATTAGTAAATCATTACTTAAAAAACTCTATTAATTCATCAAGAACTTATGAATAATGAAAAAATAAACAACTAACCTCATAATACTTGTCAAAGGAGTTTTAGGTTTGAAATCACAAAAATGGATGATATCAGGGCTAGGTTTAGATGCAAAAATAGAGTATAAGTGGAAAAATAAGTGTTTGGATGATGGGAAAATAAGGGTTCAACATATCCCTTGTGCCTAAGTATTTTCATGCCCTTATGCAAATAGAGTAGGAAGTAAGATCTTTCAACTATCGACTTTGTAGGACCTTTCAAATAAAACCCTTTTGATCACCATATCATGTGCAAAGCCGACTGAGAACTCTTTTAATTTTTCCCCCAAGTTGTCGTGGAGAAGTCTTCATTCTAGCACTAAGATCAACTGATATTAACTTCCTCGTTAGAGGAGGTGAATGTTGCTTCACATCATTGGCTTCTATTATGTCTCCCTGATCAAGCTCTAAGTCAACGGATGCTTTATTTTCTTAGGTGAGGGAGAAAAAATAAGTTCTGATCACTATGTAGATTATTTTGCTTTACCATGCCTCTAGCAATCCTTCCAGTAACAAGTGTTACTCACAGAGTCAACTATTGAAGTACTCTTTAACTGGTTGCTTTTCCATGACTCCTTTGAATGAAAGATGAATAACCTGTTCTCATAATAGTCTCTTCAACTAAATATAAGATTTAAAGTGAAATGGCAACCTGATGTGGTATAAATGAGTCATAACATACCTTCTCCTTCTCCCCCATGCCTGTTTACTTGCATGTTCTCATGCAAGAAAGTCCTCAAAACTGATCAAAACTTGAATCATCCACCAATGACTAGGAAAGGCCTGCTTCATTAGTCAAAATATTGAGTTCCATGTGGTTCTGGTTCTTTGAAATGGTTGATTGGATCGAATGAGTCTTTAATGCAAGTCCATGTTCTCATATTGAATCTTCTTAATGTCTTCTTAGAACCTTTGGATTTGTGCCTTTAATTGCTCATTCCCCTTTCTATATATATATTTATCACGGTCAACTCTGTTACCTCTTGTCTCAACCTATTAATTTTTTGGTTCTTCCTTTTTAGTTCCATCTCAATTAGGGTTCTTGGTGTTCCAAATTTTTGTCTCTTTTTAGATTCGGGGACAACTCCATTTGTTTTGTCATCACCTTCACCCAAAGAGATTGAAAATGGATTCAACACTGCAAATGATACATTAGGTTTACTATGTCTAGTATGACCACCATCATTTAGTTCAGGTGAGGGTCCACTTGGAGGGTTTTGATCCTTAGTCCTTTGTCTCCTGACAGATATGAAAACTTCATCCTAGTGTTCCAGGTACTTCTAATAGTATAAAATGAAAATTGCTCCAGCCAGGATGCGAATTACAACCTAGTTTCCACTGACCTTCTCGAACAAGGTCAAAGCTTGCTGCCAACATGACCCCTACTGCTAACTCATTGCATAATCCAACCCAATATGCTTCTAATTCTACAAAGAATAAATAACTAGCAGCAATGAAAATATCGTATGAGAGGTCCTCAAACTAGGACTAGTGAGATCATAACTTGACAATTTTCCAAATTCTTTCTGTTGTCATCTATCCATTCCCAACCAAATATTCCACTAGGCTAATATATTTAGATAATGTCAACCACCTGAATTCTTACATTCAAATCTTGTTTCTCTAATGGCCCTTGCGAAACCAAAATCTATGTCTTCAAAACCCAAAAGTCTGATTCCCAAGATAGCCAATATTTTGATTTGTGATTGCAGTAGTAGAAAATTTGAACTTATTATCATAACAACACTCAACTCCCTTTTGTACACCACTATTCCAATATTCTTTGATAGAACTTAAGGGAACCGCTCACTTATTGGAAGAGATCATTTTGTTTAAAGTGTTGTACCTGGAGGTTTCTTCCAATAACCTTTTTGCCAAACTTTGAACTCATTGAAAGGAGAAGGAACCTCAATTGTTACATTTGGAATTATGATGAATATGTAAGACAAGGGAAGGTTTGAATGGTCACTAAATCCCACACAATTTCAATTTGAATGATATGAATATAAATCATTTAGGAACACTCACATACATGTTCATGGAAAAGTATGAGGCCGTCAGGTCTGTAGGTGCAATGAGAATACCATCATATCGATATAACCCTTAATATTAATCATGTATAGGTCTGAAGATATTGTTTTTATCAATGAGTGTAAGCTCATGGTGGATTAATGAGTGATATATGTGAGCATTTTTCCACGTGGTCGATGTGGACATATGGAGGATTTTTGCAAGTCTATTCTTAATCATACAATTCGACCAGTGGAAGAGCCTTTGACTGATACATATAATGGGAAATAGAGAGGGCATGAGTTAAGGTGACATGAAGTATGATATAATTGTGGGGATTAAATAGTTGTTAAAGTTTGAACATTAAAGAAACTTGATATATATATATATATATATATATACATGTGTGTGTGTGTGTGTGTGTGTGTTAGGGGTAGAGAAGTTTAGGATAAGCAATATGTCCATGGTGGTTTTTAGTAGTGGAATGAATGGTGTGGATAAAGAGACAAGTATAAGAGAGTTGCCAATAAAATTTCCTTTCGTTCTTAATAAATTAAACAAAGTTTTAAAAGCAGATCATACCTCATAATTAAGTCAGTTACCCATACTTACAACATATGTGCATGATTTGAGTTGATGCAGGGAGGCTATGAAACTAATGATATCATTGCAAAATTCAAACTTTAGAAATTTTGATGTTGAATATGAGGCTACTTGTGCTTTGGGATGAAAAAGGAGAGACCTTCTACTATCAAAATTTGCTCAATAATTTCAAAAACGCAGCTATAGGCATTCCCGTACCTACTCTGGGATTCTTGTACCATAATAACTAAAAACTCTGAAAATCCACTAGTGTTGTTACTATGTTACTCTGTTGTACTGGATATACTGTTGTTTTGAGTACTCTATTGTAGTATACTATCCTGAATAGAATGAGTGAGATCCAACTTCCATACATGCTCAAAACTTTAGAAATCAAAGAGATTTTGAGCTTATTACAAATGCTAATATCTAGAACTGGAATTCAAAGAAAAATAAATGAATGATGGTGACTGATTTTTCCACAGAGGAGGATGTTGCAACGAGTGTTTGAACTTGCAACGAGTTTCTATAATAGTTGAATGTTGTGTATTCTAGTGTTGGTGCCATGAAGACCTGCAAATTATGGAAAAATGTTGAACTTATTGATGGAATGCAGGATGAAAATTGGAGTCAAAGGATTGTAGGCTGATTTCGTTGCAACAAGAATGTCATCCCCTTTTTATTTGCACACTACTAGAGACTACAATATGTGGTTAGGATCACAAACCAAATAGTCTTCACTAAAACCCAATCTTGGCAAAATTCTATCTATGTGAATGAATTTGTTAAAGTTGAACATAGAAATAAATCATTGGATTACCAACCAATGATGAATGTTGTTAACCAATGCGGGACTACTCACCTTTGATGTTGATGAGAGTTGAGGTGCCTTGGTACATCTTGTGAGGTATGAATAGACGAGCTGAGGTCAAGTCACCTGCAAGATCCTTCAATAAAGAGACCTTGATGAATTACCATTGTTGACAACGAGGAAGCTTTCCATTAATGTATGCAATTCCCAAGGTACCATAAAAGTCTCCAACTTTGAACCCAGATAAGGTGTTGGAGACGATGGGGCAAATTTTGTCGGAAGGTGGGCCTTAAGGAATCCCACATCATCCAACATGAGCACAAATATAATAATTTGAAGAGTACATGGTAGAACCAACAACTGAATGCATAATTTATTGTGATTCTTGCCCACCGGTTGATCAATTTTCAAGCAAAGCTCATGTCCAGTTGCATCAGTAAACCGGTTTTCACAACTGGACTTATTTTTTTTCTTTACTATTTTATTCATTTATTTACACTATCCTACTCTACTTTGGAAAACATAATATATCCTTAGTTGTAGGAGTATTTCCAATACATCCATTTATGCAACATGATATTTGTTAAACTTATATCCAAATTTGAAAAGTATAACTCAATGAGTAACAGAATATGAAAGGCCAGTTTCCCTTGTGGAGATGATGCCAAGAAGTGTTGAAGAATGGAGGAATGTGTGGCCTAATAACTATTTGGAACCAAGTCTCAATGTAGTCTTTCTACTCTTAGCTCTCTCCTTTGGTTGTCATGCCATGAAGTTATTTGGAAGTTTCATCAATCTCCTAAGTGTACAAGGGATATGGATCTAGTGACAAATATGCAAGGAATTCTTCGATTTCTGGCTCCAATGTCTGTTCTTCATTGGTTATTGTCCATGTCTCTTTGATGTCTTCCTCAAGCCGATGAGGATAACTAGAAGAAACTTCTAAGTTCTCTTGTGGAAATTGTTGATGGATCCTCCTCTGCTTCCAGAGATACAAACTCATCCCTAGTGACAATATTCAACTTTGGACAATGATTTAAGGATATCCTTGTGGTGGCATGCACTCCTCTACTCAACAAATTCTTCAGTTTCTTTTAATTCTTCTTACTGGTCTAGAGCTCCTACTCATAAATGGATTAGTAATATGGGGGCTCTTACAACACCTTAGACTAAGAAAAATAAATGAAATTAACATGAGTAAAAGCACACCATTCAAAGCAACTTTAAGCAATCTACAATCTCTAGATATAACCATCAGTCAACTACATGACAGAGAAGGGTTTGGATAAACTCACCAAAGTGAATGCAGTGGGTTAGAACCCTCACAGAAATTCAAAAGCGAGGGAGCCTTTGTGTCTTATCATCTTGTCCTCCACCAAATCTGCAATATAGTGAGAAAACAAAATAGAAACAACTAACTAACAAAACTATCCTTCTACCATTTACCTTTTAACAACTCCCCGACAATGATGCTAAAAATGTTGGGAAAATTAATTGTCGTTAAAAAAATCCCTTTTACTTGTCAATACGGTTCATAAACTTATGAGTTGTAAACATAATATATGTAGGAAAAAGGTTGAAGTCTAAACTACTCTAACTGTTCTAGTTTCTCAAGAGACAAGAAAACCATGCTTCAAACCAATCATGCACTAAAATATCATCAAGCAAACCTTAACTCTGTCTACACGATGAATACCAAATGTGAGCAGAAATGGAATAACCTATATTCCATGCATAGATCTCTGATCTATGCATGATCATGTTCTCTGATCTGTTCTCATTTATGATTTCCAATTTGTAGATGTTTAAGGGTTCACATACCAAATTATCAAAAGCTCTAACAAAACACTTAAAAACATAGACTAGTAATTAGATCCTTTCGCCAAATCTCCTTTTTAAGATCCAAGATATAATATTCCACTTTAAGAGACTAAGCATTCATGATCCATGTATAAGGTTAGATCCGACTATGTCAAAAACTTTACTCTAACTATGTCCTTTAACCAGTCAACCAGAAGGATATCAAATCTCCATTTGGTGCAACTGATCTTATGTTGAACCTCTAGGTCTAGAGTGAAATCTTATGAATAGAAAATCTAACACCTAACCCACAATCAATACTCTTAATGCAAAGGACATATGGTGGCAATGTACTTCTCTTATGCAAACAATTTGTTCATACAGAGGTGACTCAACTTGTCACACACTATTTAGTATTAACTGTGTGATACAAATGCTAACAAGAGATAATGAAAAGAAATCAACAATCTTTTAGGATCAATCCTCACAAGGAAGCTTAGGACATATCCAAAATTGGACGCCTCTTCATAATTGATTGGATAAACCTTTATCAGACTGTGTGATCAAATTATAAACAATGTTGTGAAATTTATATCAACTAAAAAGCTCAATAATGAATAGAAAAAATAACAAACCATTTAAAAGGAAAGAATTGTTTTGATCCTTCGAACTGGTTTTGATCCTTTCTAACTATCCATACAATTTTGGCACAATCATATCAATATTTTGATGTCGTTGTTATTCATGGAGCCTCCCATTGCAAAAGATCTGACTATAGTTTGTTGAATATCTTGGAAAACAGGTCACACACAAATCTGAGCAAACCCATATTAAGAAAGCTCATGTATCTCCCTAACCATGCTATATTTCAAGAATCCTCTCACTATAGGCCTAATTGAGACCATCTTGCACAAAAACCATGTTCTGTATTTCTAAAATACTTCTTCATTTGCCTATAAATCTCCCAAGAAGTTGATTGTTGTTATTTCAACATGTTTTTTACTAGAAAACCCTTGACCACGCTTGGAGGATTCCATGTGTGACCTGGGCGCAAACCAAGGCACAAACACCATGTTGAGGGTTGGATCTTCAAAACCCATCTGACCATCTTCCACCTGGGTGCCCGCATATATGCAAAGCTACAAACTTGGGTACTGGAACAACTGGAAGTACATGAACATAACTAACATTCCTCATTAGTAAAACATTGCTTAAAAACCTCTATTAATTCATCAATAATTTAGGAATAATGAAACAATAAACAACTTTACCTCATAATACTTGTCAAAGAAGTTTTATGCTCGAAATCACAAAAATGGATGATATCAGGGATAGGTTTAGATGCAAAAAAAGAGTACAAGTGGAAAAATAAGTGGTTGGATTATGACAAAATAAGGGTCCAACAGGTAGCAAGGGTTACACTCATTACAATGCATGTGATGGTTTTAATGATGGCAATTTAGACATGGTTGCTTCATCCTTCACCAATGCTGACTCTGGTAGGTGCTATGTGGTGGAGCTTGATATCCAATTAGTGGAGGGTATTTGCAGTGGGAAGGTGGCAATCTCGGGTGGTGGTGTTTCAATGCAAGTCTTGTTCAATCATCTATCTAGGTTTAGATTGGTATCCAGGTTCCTTCACCCATCTTTATTTCTTTCAAACTTGCAAATTCTTGCTATTTTGATCTTTAAACTTGAAACTTTAAATCTTCTAGTGAATTTCAAAGATGGGTTTTGGTCTGGTGATGTTGAAACCATATTTGGGTATATAAAGGGGTTTTCTGTATGTGGCTTGAGATCCTCTGTAATTTGTTTAGTCTCTGGAGAAGATATTGAAGAAGGATTGTGGCCTGGTGATTTATTTTCAGTCCTTGGGTACCTATGGTTGTTGGGGTGAAGTTCACATATAGTTTCGTTCCATCTTTCACTATCAATTTGGTTCGTTTAGTCAATTGTAGATTGTTGCATATTGTTGAGTTTCATTGCATTATCGATATAATTAATTATGGTATTTGCATGTATTTTGGAAGGGGTCTCATAACCAGACTATGGCTTGGTTCTCTCAATCACGTCCATCAAGTTTTGGTCTTTAGATGGGGATTTTGTAATATTATTCAGTGTCCGCTATTTGTTTCAACTATGCACATAAATTTTTTGTCTTTAGGTGGGTTCTCTATTTGTGGGTTGTGGTTTCATGAATCCTCTTCTCCCGCCCTCAATTGTAACTAGGACTAGAGGTCAATTGGCAGGTTGTTCGTCAATATTGTGTGCTTTGTTTCTATGGGTGTTGTTACTATTGACAATTGGGTATTTTCTGGTCAGCGAAATACCATCRGTGGGTTGTGGACTAACATTTTCTTTCCTCCTGCATTCAATTGCAATCAGGAACATAGGTTAATTAAAAGACTCTTCATCAATACTAGGTACTCTGACACCGTGGATTCTGTTACTATTGCATAATAACATTGAGAACCAAATCTATCCCAATATGGATCCATCTTGGAGTGACATCATGCGCATTTTGTGCATATGTGAAGAATCAATTGAAGGTAACAGGGTGGATCTCAAGCAAGTTACGGGCAAGGTACAGACTTTGGACTAAATTGTTGCATCTCTCCTTTAGTGAATTGAATTTCTGGAACACGAATGTCAACAATTAAGGGTCCAGGTGATGCATGGGCAATCACAATCTGCATCAATAAATCAAGTTTTGGAGAGTGGAGAACAAAGAGATCGAGAAGTAGAGCCTATGGAAGTTGAAGGAATTGCACTAGGTCATGTAAAAATATAGGAAACACCAGATCAAGAATCTACCCACCGCTAGATGTTTCACAAATGTATCTTTTTGTTAGGACAATTTTATCAAAGAAATTTGCAATTATATCGTGGGGATATATACCTTGAATTTTGATATGTACTTAAGCATGATAGTAGTAGCATAATTACGAGGCCTTGAGCCAAATTTTGTAGAAATTTTTATTGTTGATTAAGTTTCAGTTAAAAAAAAACAAATTTAAGAATAAATATTGATTTTAATATTTAAAATTTTCTATGTATAAAGGTATGAATATATCATGTGATGTGGGTATATGGTCATCATTTTATAATAGAGAGTGCATATTATAGAAAACAAACTTGTGATTGTGGAGTTTACATTCCATTTGATCAAACAAGTCATGCAAGTTCAAGGGATACAAACCCAATAAAAGGACATTTTGATTATGTTGGCACCATTTAGGAGAAAACTAAGTTGGACTGTAGTAATTTATATGTGTGATTTTAAGATGTAAATGGTTTGGTATTTTTGATAGAAGGAGATTTTTTAGATATGACCTAGATAGTGAATTATATTCTGTTGACACACGTAGAAGAAATATCCACATCTCAAGTTGAACTATTTGTGCTTCAAGAACATTATGAACAACATTTCTTCCATCCTGATGCCTCTGATGAAAATTGGTGATTTGTTATTCTATGTATACCCAAGGGAAAAAGGGTTTTTGAAAATGTACATGTTGCAATTGTTGCACCAGGTTAAGAAGATGATGATGTAAATGTAAGTGGTGGGTGATCAAGTAGAATTAGTAGTGTTGTTTTGTTAAGTATTCATTGTACTTTTAATATTTTTTATTATACATTATATATATAATATGGTGGTTTCATATTGTTATTTTGTGAATTTAAATGAATTGGAATCACAAATTCATAATCTCTTTTCTAATGAACAAAAACCACCCTTTGTTTCCCCAATATCTTCATTGTTTTTCTCTGATAAATTCAATGACTAAGTAACTGATATATATAAATTTTTGCAGCGAACTCAGTCGATTATGATATTGCAACAAACACAATTGACTATGATTATGATTAGTAATTTATCATAGTTTACAACATTATTAATCAATTGTTATTTTATTATTGATTATTATACTCAATATTAATTATATTTCTTAAAATTAACTATAATAACTAGTATTAGTGATTAAATTATCCTTAATAACAAGAAATTATTATTAATTAAATATAATAATTTTATTAATTAAAAAATTATATAAATTTTTTGATGGAATGCACATCTTCGGAAACCCTCGAGGAACTTCCCCTCATTCCGAGGATGGTACTCGGGGTAAAAAAATCGACTGCAATTTTGGCAACATAAGCCAGTGTGGACATCAAGTGAGGCCCAATAATATCCATAGAGGTAACTAACTCGAGGACATGACCATGTGACCTCTTGCTTGTAATTCACAACACTCAACCACTCGAGCTAACCCACCAAGCTTATTAAAAAATAATATTAATTATTAATAAATTATTTTAAAGCTTGTTTAATTTAATATTATTCAATATTTTTAATAATAGTAAATTATTTTTAATTAAATCATGTAATTTTTATTGGTTAAAAAAATTATTAATAAAATATTTTTAAGCTCATATAAAATAAACAGGACATGTGGAAGCATCTTGAAGAACACCAATAATTAAGAAAGACTGCAAAGTGTTATAACGTCATTGACTTACATCAATTAAACAACATCACAATTTGCAAAACCTAGTGTGAAGAATCATAGGGTAACTACTAAGGAAACATCAATGGATCCCAATAAACTAGTGGAATATCTCGACAAAAAGACTAGGAATTATGTGGAGACCTTCTCATAGAGGAAGGACAGAGACAATTGGAAGAATTTAAGATTATATTGTGCAATACCTATAGTAAACTACAACAATTAAATTTAGTCTTCAAAATTTGATTGAAATTAAACCAAAATTATAAATATAGAATAAGAGATTGCACACACAGTTTCGATCATTCATTCCACTTGGATGGAATGGGTATATAACAATAGGCGATAATCCACACATTTCTATGAAAACATGTTGTTCTATTACTCCATCAAACAAAATTATTGTTGAGCAATTAGGTAAGCACACATCCTCCTCTTAACACAACTCTTCTCTTCGAAGTTCAGTCTAATACACTACATTGAAGAAGAAAAACAATGACCATTCAAGCTGCTATTACAACCCAGTGTTGCAAAAATACTACCTAGTGTTACCTTATAAATCTATATGCTTCTTCCCAACCTATTACTTCATTTATTTTTTTGGGTTCTCCAAGAAGTTCCACCGGCCTCCACTTTCAATTTCCTTTTTTAGGTTATCCAGGAAGTTCCACCAGCCTCCACTTTCAATGACCTATACATTAACGGGTTAATGTATAGGTCATCCAACTATCCATATGCGCGAGGTACTCAACGGCTTGCTGCTCGATAGGACCATGATTGTAAGAGAGGCTCAACTTCTCAAGATACAATTACATTTTTCCCTCCATGTATACTTCATGTTTTAATAATATAATAAAATTTCTTTTGGTTATTTATTTCATTATTTAATAATATAATAATTTTTATTTTGATTATTTATCGAAGTGACTCATTAGTGTTAATGCTCCGTGTATATATGTAGTTGTTGTAGTGGCTTTGTTCATGTCATAAAATTAAATCATTTTATATAATATATTAATAAATAGATATAAAAAGTATATAGTGATTTTTCTTTTGCCAAATTTTTTTCCTTAAATTTGATAAAAAAAATTAGTAGAAATTATAGTTCCATTTATTTGTCGGGAACTTTGATCATGAGAGTTTTGGTCCATTCCATAATGATACAAATCATCAAAACTTCGAAAATATGAGTGAACGAGGTGGAATTGTGATTCAGATCATCAAAACTTTGAAAAGTTGAGTGAACAAGGTGGAACTTTACTTCATTGGAATATATTCCCTTATTGAAAATAAGGCAATCTGATCATCGCCCCTTGCGAAAAATGAAGTGATTTGATCAATGCCCCTTGTTGAAAATGAGGTGATTTGATCATTGCCCCTTGTTACTTATGATTTATGATGATGAAATATAAATCAAATGAGAGAAATTACTCAAGTCATTTGGCATAATAGTGTCATGATGGCTTTAAATATATAATAAAAGAAAATACTCTATATGTATGTATTATGCTTCTTATTAATTAATGTTATATCATTATACTTTATATGCATGCATTACTCTTTGTATTAATCAATGTTATATCATCATTATTAGTTTCATGAATTGTATCGGTTTCTAGAAACATGTTATATACATGAGTGTTAGACGTGCATAAAATAACAACATAAGTGCTAATTACTATTGAATTTGTTTCAATTTCTTTACATGGGAGTTTTAGACTATTGAATGAGACATGGGAGTTTTACTCCACTTTGGTTGAATTGTCCATATAAAAATATACACTTCATGTCTTCTAATGCCAATTACCATTGAATTTGTTTCGATTTCTTTACATAGGAGTTTTAGACCATTGGATGAGACATGGGAGTTTTACTCACTTTGGTTGAATTTCCCATATAAAAAGAGACACTTCATATCTTGTAGCATAGATAAAAACAATTTAAAAATGAGAATTACTCTCAAGTTTGATAAGTGCATGCCACCAACATATGTGAACACTCTACAAATATATGTATTGTCACAACATCTACAACATTGTGCTTTTCTCACCTGGGTAAGATGTGATATGTCAAACCACAATAATCAACAAACAATTAAACAAGCATAATAAACATTGCATAAAATTCATGGTTTTTAATTAATTAAAAAAATAAAGCAAGACCATGAAAATGCTTGAGTTGAAAATATGTGTCAAGTTAAGTATAAAGTCTAAGTGGCCTAACGATTAAGAACATGTGTTTCCTCATGGGAGATCATGGGTTCAAATCCTGATGGGGGTAGGGTATGTACACCTCCATGGACTAAGCAATCAAATCACTACATAGAGGGGGTCCCTTGTTCCACAAACAAGGGGGACTCATATGCCAATTTTCATTTTTTCATATGGTATATGTTTCACGTTTCGTTTCACATTTATCATTTTCAGTAACATACTCTATGAGTGCACCTTTTCATTTGTAAGACAATGGTGGAATGCCATACTCTAGGTGTTTTGGTCTCCAAAGACTTGCAAGCCCCTCTTCTATTCTCGTCTCTTCTTCCACCTCTACCTCCACCTTCACCTCCACCTCAAGAGACTCTCTCTGAAACATGTTTATGCTTATGTGGCTTCAAACTTCATGGTGATTACTTAAGTTCCAAATTTGTAGCCATGGATTCCATATTTTCTCTCTACCATTTCTAGCACTTTATCTCTTTTTTTTTTAGTTTGCTACTGTGTTCGTTATCTGCAACATTGGCCTGTGGTCTAAGAAACCGCGACCCAGGGGCATCTAAGTCGTCAAAATCACCTGGGGATTGCACCCGACCTAGGACACACCAACCCTTAACATGGTTGGATTTTTTTGGATGTCTCCTCATGACTACCACGATTTTCGAACCTTAGCCACCTTACAGAACGAAACCCTCGAAATCCAATCACACTAGTAGGATTTGACCATTTCTATAACTTTATCAAACATATAGATATACCAAATATATGTATATACATGTGTGTGTGTGTGTGTGTGTCCACACACACAAACACACATATATGCATACATACAAAAAATTCCAAGTCACAAAGCCTGGGGAAAACCCCCAAGTAATTTCCCTCATTTTGAGGATTATACCCAGGGTAAACTCGAGAATCTTTATGGCACAAGGCTGGCCAAGAACATGGTTCAAAGACATTACAACAATATACTTGTTATGAGCTCAACATATCACTTGCGGGAATTGAATCAAGGTGGGGAGGATAATAATCATTCCTCCCAACCACTCAAGCTAAATTGAATTGACATATGTGTGTGTGTGTGTGGGAGTGCGCGTGTGCCAATACATACATACATACATGTATGTATGTATGTATTGAGAGAGAGTAGAAGAATGTCTTGTGGTTGTTATACAATGTTCACAATTTTATTGGTTGTGAATTGTAGAGGTAGATAAACATGTGGTAGAACCATAGAAAGCCAAATATCACCTCGGTTCTATGTGTAAATAATTTTTTATGATGACACTCAAAGAAATTTTGATTGCATGTTTTTACTTGTGAAGAAGGTGGATCACTTGAACAAGTGAAAACTCTAGGAAAACAATGATGAAGTACTAAAGAATGTGTCAAGAAAATGGTGTTTTTCAGCACATGTTGTTGTTTCACCTCTAATCCATCGTCTCCCACTCTATGAAACACTCCTTGTCAAGTCAATTCACCTCTCACATTTACCAACAATACCATTACTTGTTATGGCCTTATTTTGTTGTGTGGATTTACTTTGTTATTATACAATGTTCACAATGTGATTGGTTGTGAATTGTAGAGGTAGATAAACATGTGGTAGAACCATAGAATGCCAAATATCACCTCAGTTCTATGTGTAAATAATTTTGAATGATGACACTCAAAGCAATTTTGATTGTATGTTTTTACTTCTGAAGAAGGTGGATCGCTTGAAGAAGTGAAAACTCTAGGAAAACAATGATGAAGTACTAAACAATGTGTTAAGAAAATGGTGTTTTTCATCACATGTTGTTGTTTTACCTCTAATCCCTCATATTCCACTCTATGACACACTCCTTGACAAGTCAATTCACCTCTCACATTTACCAACAATACCATTACTTGTTATTGCCTTACTTTGTTGTGTGACTTTACTTTTAACCATTGTCATGCACCCTACCATAAAAGGAATTGAGCCTAGACTTATATTTCAACGTTAATCTTCTTGATTGACATTATCATTCCAATCCAAGCTGCCCTTGGTACAAAGTGATTGAGGCACCACTACCAATGATATTTCTCTTGTGGTATCCATCTATGAGATTATTTATATATTTTTTTCTCACCTTTAAGTAAACAAAGACACTATCGAGTGTATTCACTCCTCTAGTACCATCCTATGTATGTGATTTTAATTCTAAGAAATTCCTTCCTTCTCTAAAAAATGTTGTTCATTTCTTCGATATCAATCTCACTTTAATTTAGGGCTTACTGAATTCAAAGTAGGCCAAATGTAGAAATTTCAGACCCCAACCTAGTTTCAAGTCTCAATGAGACACATAGTTTAATGCCCAACCCACATTGAAAATTTAAGATGCAAATTAGTTAGCAGAAAATTAAATGCTCATGAACAAAAAACACATGAAGTCTGCTATAGCAAAAAAATAAAAAATAAACACACCCAAAAAATTTATACTTGGATATTTTTGGTCTAACTTCGACCCTGGAAAAACCCACAAGGGGAAAAATAGTGAGAGAGGGGCTTTTTATTATTCTGAGTTGAGAGAAATAATGTCTTTTACAACAATGAAATTATCAACAAACCACACAAACTTATCTCAAGTATGTGTCCAACAATCTTCCTTGAAAACGGTGTGAAACTATCTTGAAATTTGTGCCCAAAAAACATAACTATATGACCCTCAAATTTTGTTCCTTCTTGATGTACAAACTGTACAAAAATTTCTTAGAAATTCATGCCAGCTCAGCTGTCTCAATTTTTGTGTCAAAACTGTTGTATGATAGTCTTGAAATTTGTGCCAACTCTGCCTCAAAAATTGTAGTATGACCTCCACAATTGCTATGCCAATTTCCTATAGTATGGCCTCCTAAGAATCCATATGGTACGACCAAGTACTCCATGTACCTTTCTCTTTGAATTATGTGCAGTTACTCTCTCCTTACTAATACTCGATGTTACTCTACTGCTACTCGTTGTAACACTGCTGCAACTTGTTGTATCAGTGCTTCTACTCATTGTAATACTGTTGCAACTTGTTGTAACTCTTGCTGCAACTCTTTCTCAGCTCGACTCTCTCTTTTCTTGCTCTCTCCAAATCACATGAATAAGAATCCCAAGTGAATGGGGGCACCCTTTCCCTAATTCGATCTCATGAGGAAAGTTGAAGAGACCTCTAATCTAACAATGGAGGATAGATTAGATGAATGGCAGAGATGAAATGACTTTTCATTCACCCATTTCATTTCACTTTCATTAAGTCTCACTCATTTTCATATCTCATGAAATTAATGCACTGGGAACCACATTGGACACTTTCTCACCCCTAGGCGCCTAAGTGATGACAAACACTTGTGCTTGGTACTTTATTAATTTAATTCAACACTCCCGTTTACCGAGGAAAGTGTTCCTCACCACCCCAAGCTTATCCCTRAAAGTCTCAAACTTCCCTCTCCCTAAAGATTTTGTGAGGATGTCTGCCACCTACTCATTTGTGGAGATATATTGTAGCTCAACTTCTCCTCTCTGAACATAATCCCAGATTGAGTGATATCCAATCTCGATGTGTTTAGAMCTGTCATGAAAAACTAGATTCTTGCAACTCTGATTGTCACAGTAGATCACCATGGACCTCATCTRCACACAGAATATCCCAACCAACAACTTGTGAAGCCAAATGGCCTCACAMCTGGTCTGACTCGCTACTATATACTCGACCTCTGCAGAACTCAAAGCCACTAAATTTTGCTTCCGATTGAACCAAGACACCATTGTTGAGCCCAATCCAAAGTAACAACCTGAGGTACTCTTCCTGTCACTGGCACATCCTTCCCAATCTGAATCAGTGTAGCCAATCACTCTAACTCCATCCCCTCTCTCATAGTTCAGGACATAATCCACCATACCCATAAGGTACTTGAGCACATGTTTTGCTTCCATCTAGTGTACTCTCCGAGGCCTCACCATGAACTGACTAAGTGAGTTGACAACAAAACAAAGATATGGTATGGTGTTGACCAGATACATCAACGAACCAATCAATTGACAATACAACGTGGGATCAACCAACTCTAACTCAAAAGAATGAAGCTTCTTCCAGTTGGTTATCATAGGAGTGGACATGGGCCTACAGTCCTCCATTCAGAATCTCCTCAAAATGTCATCAACATATCTTCCCTATCCCAGAAAGATGTGTCCAGGATCCTGTCAAACCTCCAGTCCCCAGAAGTAGTGCATCAAACCAATGTCCTTCATCTCGAACTCTGAAGCAAGGATATACTTGCAACCGAATATGAGTCTCTCAGCCCTTGTAATGAAGAGATCATCCACATATAGCACAAGAATGAGAGGATCCTCTCCAACCCCAATGTACTATAAGTTGGGATCCACCTCACTCTTCTTGAAACCCATATGTTGCAAGTTTGCACACATGAGAATCTCTTCCATGCCTTCCTCGGTTTACACACATGAGAATCTCTTCCATGCACCTCAAAGCCCCAAGGCTGCTTAATGTACACCTCATCCTCTATGAGACTATTTAGAAATGTGGTCTTCACATCCATCTAATGGATATTCCAACCTAACTCCACTGCAATGGAGATCACTACCGTGATCGAGGTATATCTGGAAATTGAAGCGAATTTCTCATCATAGTTGAATCCCTCTACCTGTGAGAACCCCAGAGCCAGAAATTGAGCTTCGAACTTCTCAATGCTGCCATCAACAACATACTTTATCTTGTATACCCACTTGGAAGTCACCATTGGCTTCCCCTCAGGCCGCAGAACCACCTACCAAACATCATTTTTTATGATGGAACTGTACTCTTCCATCAAGGCGTCCTTCCATAGATGTTTACCTACTGCCTCCTCAAAAGTGGAAAGATCATAATCTCTGATGTTGATCACCATCGCAAGATAGATGCAAAACCTTTCACAAGGTTTATTCTCCCTCACAACATCCCATCGCAAAATTGTCTTCCTCAAAGATATTATGTATATGCAAAAAGCCTTTGAGGTCTCGCTATACCTAACAGAGATTCCCTTCTCTGTCGTGGGATATATATTTTTCCTCTTCTCATAAGGGACATGTGAATAAGTAAGGCACCCAAAGATGCTAAAGTGCCCCACCTCAAGCTTCTTCCCAGAGAAAGCCTCCTCAGGAGTCTTATCCCCCAATACTCTATGTGGACTCTGATTCTGCAGATAAACTACAGTGTTGCAAGCCTCAACGCAAAGAAACAATGGTAGCCCCTGATCATGTAAGATGGCTCTGGAATCCGCAAAAATAGCCATGTTCTTCCTCTTAGCAAACCCATTATGTTGTGGGTTGTAAGGAACTGTCACTTCTCTCTTAATTCCCTCCCTAACACAAAAGTCATTGAACTCATTAGAGGTATACTCACCCCCATTATCATATCTTAACACTTTGATATTCTTCCCAGTTTGGTTCTCCACAAAAGCTTTGAACTCTTGGAATCGCTGAAAGACCTATCCTTTGATCTTCATGAAGAAAATCCAAGACTTCTGAGAGAAGTCACCAATTAAAGTGACATAATACAAACAACTAGTCAAAGAGGCAGAAGACATAGGACCACATACATCAATACGAATCAAATCAAGAATACCTGCTACTCTGTTGTCACTGCTCGGAAAAACAGCCTTGGCATACTTCCAAAAAACACAACCCTTTCACACCTCCTAGTGCTCTATACTGAAATCTATCACTCCAGTCACAATCTCTTTCAATATCCTCAGAGCCCCATGGTGCAAATGGGCCATCCTCCTATGCCATAAATCACAAAGGTGACTGTTGTTGGTACTATGCATCAATGCTCTAGCAGGCCGAAACATGAGCTTGTACAACTTCTCATATCAAATCCCAATCACTTTAGCCGAAGTGATACTTGATCCCTTAGGATACAAGAGAACATGCCCATCACATAACAATACCTCATATCCTCTATCCTCAATAGTGGAAACTGACACCAAGTTCTTCTTCAAGCCTAGAACATATAGGACATCCCTCAATAACATGGGAGGTAGAGACTCCCTCTAAAATGATATTATCCCACTACCAACTGCCTTGACCACTGAATCATCTCCAAGCACCACCTCAAGGTCGCCAATCTCTGTAAGATCAATGAAGTAGTCACGTACACCTGTCATATGGTGGGAGGCACCACTATCTATGTACCGAATATTAGTAGATGATTCTCTAGACAAAAGACACACCAACAATGAATACTCCTTCTCGAACCTGTGGGAAAACTCCTCCACATCAACTAAACCTGCAACCTGATTCTTCCTCTTGTTAGGACATTGTCGAGCATAGTGTCCAAACTTGTGACATGCAAAGCACTTGACTTTGCTCATGTCTTTCTTCCCTTCCCATTTTTGCTTGTTCCCTCCCTCAGAACCTTTCTTGGACTTGTTTTTGCCTTTAGCTGCAAGTGCAACATTCTCCTCTTCATTACCTATAGATGAAATCCCATGCACATAGCCTCTCCGTCTCTGAGTTTCCTCCTGAATGAAGTCATCCCAAAGACGGTCCCACTTGGGAAGATTTTCCCTTGCCACAATGCCCTCCACAAAGACAACCCACTATTTGGTTACCCCATTCAAAGCAGTTCTCACAAGTTCATTGTCAACAACAACCTCACCAACAACACCAACAACACCAAGTTCATCCCTCATTCAAGTAAGCTTGGTAAGATAGGTGGCAACATTTTCAATCTTGGTCATTTTAATGCTCTTCAGTTTCTCCCTCAATACCATTTTCCAATTTTCATTGGAACTTTGGTATAGCTTGGTTAAGGATTCCCACATCTCATAGGCATTGGTCTTCCCAGTTACATGTGGAATCACATGGTCCTTAATGGAATCAAGAATAATTATTTTGGCCATTATGTTATTTTTGGTGTAGGTTTCCAAAAGAGTAGCATCCGTAGGCACTGCCACGAGATTTGTTTGAGAGTTTTCCACAATATCCCACAACTCACACTCCTGCATAAGCAACACAATCATCTCCTTCCATGAGATGAAATTCACATCTCCATCCAACCTGTCCTCAACCCTCAAACCAGTGGCCATTGACCCTCTCAACTCAAATGCAAGCCCACAATTTTATGCCTAGTGAAGTACTTCCTCTTCTCATCAAAATCTCTGCAATTTGTGGCTGATATATTTTTTCTCCTTTCACACCTTAAACTCTGATACCATGTAGAAATTTCAGAGACCAGCCCAATTTCAAGTCTCAATGAGACACATAGTTTAATTCCCAACCCACATTGCAAATTTAGGTTGCAAATTAGTTAGCAGAAAATTAAATGCTCATGAATAGAAAACACATGAAGTTTGCTACAACAAAAAACTCAGAAATAAACACACCCAAAATATTTAAACTTAGAGATTCTTGGTCTAACTTCGACACTGGAAAAATCGACAAGGGGAAAACCAGTGAGAGAGAGGTTTTTTATTATTTTGATATGAGAGAAATAATGTCTTTTACAACAGTGAAATTATCAACAAACCATACAAACTTATCTCAAGTATGTGTCCATCAATGTTCCTTGAAAACAATGCCAATTTGTCTTGAAATTTGTGCCAAGAAAAAAAAAATTGTACGACCCTAGAATTTTGTGCCTTCTTGTTGTATGAACAGTATAGAGTTTGCTCAGAAATTCATGCTAACTCAATTGTCTCAATTTATGTGTCAAAACTACTGTATGGTAGTCTTGAAATTCATGCCAACTCTGCCTCAGAAATCTTCAGTATGCCCTTCTGGATTTATGTGCCAATTTCATGTAGTAGGACCTGCTCATAATTTGTACGGTACGACCCAGTACTCGTTGTACTTTCTCTTTGAAATTTGTGCAGTTACTCTCTCCTTGCTGCTACTCGTTGTTACTCTATTTCTACTCATTGTAACATTGTTGCAACTCGTTGTATCATTGTTGCTACTCATTGTAAGACTGTTGCAACTCGCTGTAAGTCTTGCTGCAACTCTTTCTCAACTCGACTCTCTCTTTTCTTTCTCTCTCCAAATCACACGAAGAAGAATCCCAAGTGAATGGGGGCACCCCTTCCCTAATTCTACCTCATGAGGGAAGGTGAAGAGACATTTAATATAACAGTGGAGGATAGATTGAATGAATGGTTGAGATGAAATGAATTTTCATTCACCTATTTCATTTCACTTTCATAAAGTCTCATTTAATTTCATATCTCATGAAATTAATGCACTAGGGACCACATTGGACACTTTCTCACCCCTAGGCGCCTAAGTGATGAGAAACACTTGTCCTTGGTACTTCAGTAATTTAATTCAACACCAAAAAAATGCTTCGAAGATTTCAATCAAAGTTGTGTTTTGAAGATACACATCTCTTTATTTCACATCACTCATGAACGCAACAAATTTTAGTCTACAAGCACGCTTTATGTAGAATTCACCTAGCCACCTCATAGTGCATGAATATTATCTGTAGTATTGGAAAATGGTGAATATTATCGTGTAATTCCACCATACATCCATCAATGATTAACTTGTTGGAAGCTCCATTTGGTTTACACTAGACACTTGACTACCATCATATTATTGATGAATAAAAACTTGATGGAGTGTGTTGAACAAATCCTATATTCATTACTCATGGACCATCCAAAAGAAAACACCTCTTATCTTTGAGCTACATAAATATCTAAATTAATATGTGGCATTCCCTTCTCTCCACTCAACAAATATGTTATTATATTATGAAAAGATTGTGAAAGTCAAAAGTCCTA
>SNQJ01S0004514.1:6332-21933 GCA_010110895.2 Picea sitchensis
TCATTCTCAACATTGTTTTCCCCTCTGGGGTTTTTCCAGGGGTATCTACCCAAAAATATTGGTGTTTATGTGTGGTTGATTTGGTTTCCTTGTTTATTCTTTTGCTGCATGTTTAGTTGATAACTGAGTTGTTCTTTAATTCAATAAGTGATTCATTTGGAATTAACTTTAAGGTGTTGGGTAGGAGAGATTTCAACATATAAAGGGTTAAATCCAAGAAAAATCAATAGTATGAGTATAAGGAGCTTAGGGACTAGGTGTAGATGGGGTTAGATATTAGGTAGAGGTGGAGGCCTAGGGGAAGATGAGGCTAGGGTTCGATTGGGGTGGGATATGGTTAGAGTAGATGCAAGGGCCTAATGAAAAAACCCATTGGCGTCCCAATGCCATATTGGTATTTAGGCATAGGTAGTGTGTAAAGAGTGGATGGGGTTGGGGATAAATAATTACTTCAACTAAGGCTTTGGTTTCCCCCCTTTACCATATCAAGGCCTTGAGACCCATACCTAATGATCAAAAACTTGTGAGGGCACTGTCATCTTTCTCAGAGGCCAAGGATACACTCGAGAGGTAATGTACGGTGCTTCGAGGAATTTTTCATGGATTTGGATGCCTCAAATATTTCTTCAGGAACTAAGTTGTGTCCTTCTTCTATAGATCATTACAGGCCCCCAATACACATACCTATTACCTAAAACCACCTAGTGGCACCAACATCCAGAATAATAGGCCCACGACACTCACAATAGGCTATGTGTGGTTGTTTGAGGCATCTTTCTTGGACATAGATGGATAGAAGCTTCATTTAAGGTCTAATGTTCATGTTTCCTCCCTTAGCTATGTCCAAGGCCTTGAGACCCATACATAGTGCTAAAAAATGCTAGTGGCACCAATATACCTAGTTAGAGGCAAAGGATACCCTCGATAGGTTATTTGTGGTAGTTCAAAGTGTCATTCTTGGCCCCATAATTCTATAATCTTATTTAAGGACTAACACTTGCGATTTTTCATCTGGCCATAGCTAAGCTCCATAGAACCATACTAAATATTCAAAAAATCATAATAATATCCCCATTAGGAGACCAAGGATACCCTTGAAATTTCCTTTGTGGTAGGTCAACATGTTGTTGATGACCCTAGATTCCTACAAGATTCCTTTGGCACATTTTTATTATACCTACCTTGTGAATCCTTAGTCAAAAAAGCACATGCACATTTTGAGAATGTGCACACCCTTTAGAACACACACATGCTCTAGAATGTTTCCATGTTCCTTTCATTCAATATTTTGGGGGGCATAAGTGACACGTTTAGCATACGTGTTTTCTAATTTGGTTTCCTTGAATTTGGGTTTTAAATGAGAAACCTAGTGATGTAGGATGAAAACACATCAAAACCTCCATTTTTTTGAATGCCTATCAATATATCTATCATCATCAACGAAACTACATAATTAATAAATATATATTTAAAATATATATAATTAAAAATATATATTTAATATATTTAATATATTTGTGTCTTACATATATTACAATCACATTTTATTCCTGCTATAAATTTTTATTGCCTTTGTTATCGCTCCAAGAGTCACCCCCAGACTGCAAATGGGGGTAAGCCTGGTAACATTAAATTTGTTTCAAGTGGGTTTAACATCGGGAGTCAGGTGAAGACTGCAAAGAAAGGAAAAGATAACAGAGGTTGTTGCAGATCAGTCCTGGACCGTTGGGATATGGAGTCATAAGTATCATGCTTAATGAAGGCATTTAAACTGCCTATCAGACAAAGGATTTATGTGGTGATGAGGAGAAGGAAGACAAAATGTGTCTGAGTGATAAACGATGAATCATGGGCAAGATGACATCACATCCTCTACCACCTCAGCAATCCATAGATCAAAGATGCTACATCCAGACAAGAAGAAAAACAACAAGCGTTTGAGTGATAAACGATGAAAGATGGGAAAGATGACAATAGATCCTCTACCGCCTCAGGAATCCATAGATCAAAGATGATACATCCAGATAAGAAGAAAAACAACAAGCGTCTGAGTGATAAACAATGAAACATGGGAAAGATGACAACAGATCCTCTACCGCCTCAGGAATCCATAGATCAAAGATGCTACATCCATACAAGAAGAAAACCAACAAGTGTCTGAGTGATAAACGGTGAAAGATTGGCAAGATGATGGCAGATCCTCTAATTCCTCAGAAATCCATAGATAAAATATGCTAGCTCCAGACAAGAAAAATAGAAAAACATGTAAACTAAGAAGATAGTCTAATAAAACAACTCAAAGGAATCTTCAATAACATAATATTTTACAATCCATGCCCCTTAGGCTTACAAACTAAAAAATACATTGCCTTGCTCCTCAAGCTCTCTCATCTCTCTAGCCTCTAAACCCTCCCTTTGCTTTGTTTTTATCTCCTCCTTTTATACTCAGAATGGTGGTCAACAACCAGGAATCCTAGCTCACCCTCCTATCATAGGGTTCTTCACGTGGGTCTTTCTTCTGTCAAAAGTCAAGTCGGATCCGCATGGGTTTTCTAGAGAAATTTCCCTCTGTGGTACCTCGGGCTAACAATCATGTATTTATGGCCATACCCTCCATGATTTCTATTTATGGGGTGAGTCGAGGTTTCAACCACCACTCCCTCGTTTCATTAACTAATATTTTATCGGGATCGAGACGAGGACTAGATGCCTAGAAGGCCGCCACACGCTACTCATAGATTTGGTGTTGAATAAGCATGTGATTTCGGGACCGTAAAAGTCAATCCTTTCTCATTGGTTGAATCCTCCTTGGGATCAGTACAAGGTCTGATGACTAGGGGGCGGCCACGTGTTGTCCTTGTATATGAAACTGAACGAACACATGATTTCGGGGCTGTCAAAAGCGGTTTGGACCCACGTCGCTTTTCGGCCTAAAATGCACCATCTTCTGCCACATAGCCTCCCCGCAATACCGTGGTTTGTATTTTGGTCCGCTCAAGCAATTTTAATTCCCAAGCATGTTGCGACACCGAAATGACTTGTGGTCATTAGTCTAGTCCCGATCTACGATCTGGGCACACTTGCTATTTTAGCACCCCCACCAAAGATTTATCCTCATGCCAACTGTGGAATCCTTCCAACCGCATTTAGAGATGGCACTAAATCGAAATGCATAGGAGATATCCGTCGTGGAAAATTGCACCTGCCTATTTCTTGTATTTCAAGCCCGAAACAAACTTCTTTTGAATGTTGCGCTTGGAAGTTACCCATGTAACAAAAGACTTGGTCATCCTGTGAGCTTGACAACTTTATGTGATAATATTTGGCTCCACAAGGGATGGCATGCTCCCTGTGAGCTACCAAGAACAAACAGTTCTAGTGCCTTAGCTGTTGGTTTGTGGAGTCAAGCTCAAATACATTTTGTTGAAGACAACAGTTTGACATGTACACTACTCAACTTAAAAAGAAAACAAACACACATGGTCCAAAAGGAGTTTATTTATGTACAATCCTAAGCTAACCTATTTTACAATGCGCTAGGTGAAAACAAACTTCCACCAGATCCATTCAAGTAACTTCCTAACTGAAAACTTATTTACTCTGTCACTCATCAACAAGGGACAATAAAAATGTGACAAAAAATTAATTACATTCTTCAAATTTCCTCCTAATGATGAAGGTGAGATAAAGCTTGGAGGCTTCAATACATTGAGGAAATGCAACTCCATGTATTCCCATACAGGGTCATAAAATAGGTGATAAAACCTACTAGGATGGTAACAAAAAGCCTGCTCTGCTTTACAACTTCTCACATATGGCTGATTGTCTGTGGCAAGCATAGGTGAGTGAAAGGTTGATGTAGGATGTTGATCCACTTCTCTTTTTAATTCTCTGATAACATCTGTTAGCTAATCGTAAGAAATCTCCTCATGTATATCAATGGATGGTTGTTTCTCCTTAACATGGTACTCTTGGTAGAAGCTTTCATTTTCATCAGAAGGATGGTTGTTAATCATTTTGGATTCTAAGACAAAAAAAACCTCATCATCTTCATCACTGTCTCCATAATGATCAATTAAAGGAGGAGTCTTGAATGAGATACCAAGAGGCATCTCCTACCCAACATGACAAGACTGTTATTCATTATTAAACATAGGCTACCTTTCAAGATTCAATCCAGGAATCAATATCTTATCATCATCATATGAGTCAAAAATAGGTTGCTCATCTCTAGGTTTTTTAGAGACATGGGGTAAAATCATGAATCTGGGTAACACTTTCGTGACAATCGGGTCTCAAAAATTTCTAGCGGCAATTTTTCGGCCGAACAAATATTGTTTTCGGCCGAAAATTTTCACGTCAAATTTAACGGTGCCCTCGAAATTCGTGTACAACATTTTTTGGGTGAACTATTTTCCCGTGGTAAGCATCTTTCGGCCGAAACGTTTATTTTTAACGGATTCCGTTAAAAACTAGGTTTCGGCTGAAAGAATATTTCGACCGAAAACCTAAAAATGGAACTGTTTGCAGGAAACTGAAAATTCTTTCCATCTTACTTCATCTTTGGAGGTAGCGGACTCCTACAAATACTCAAAATTTAGTTTGAGAAATGATACCAACATTTTTAAAATTGAATCTACTTTCATTGGGTATAATTTGTTTTCATTTTCATTATTTTTATCTAATTTTATTTAATTTTATAAAAAAATCACTAAATAAAATTTTTAGGTGAGATAATGATTCGGTGAAATGAAAAATCCATATCTCTAAAAATACACAACCGAAAATTATGGAAAATTTATAATCATAATTTTTAAACAGTTCTCTTCAAAAGGGTATTTTTAGATTTTACTTTTAAGTAAAAATTAAGATAGATACAAGGTGTAGAAAAACACGTGTTTAAAATATGCAACGTTTTCATCTTGGTCATCTTAAAACAATTCTAGAAATTATAATATTCATCCGTTAGATTCAAATTTATAGTCATAATAAAATAGAGTCTCTATAGATTGTTGCAGTATATTTCATTTCTTAAAAACATAAGTTTAATAATAGATACATTGTTGTGGAAAACAATAACTCATTATCATTCCTTTCTTGTTTAAGGAACATACTATTAAACAATTGTCAAATTGACATATCAAATCTTGATAAACAAAATTTGAAAAATAGTCATTAAAATTATAACAAAATTATTCACAACTTTTTTTTTTACTGTAAAGTGAAATTCTAAATAAAAAAAATACTTTTGTATGCCGGAAGTTGAAGAACTTGTGAAAATACAGTTTTTTTTGTCATAAAACAAGCAAAAGTGTTACCCACCTTCACGATTTTACCCCATGGTTACAAAGAATATCAACTTCCAGAACAAAATCAATTTCTGCACTTTCCTTACCGAGACAACAAACACAATTTTTATCTAATGCAAATGAACAGGGAAGAGTAAAAGAAGATTTATCATCCAAGGCATCTTCTTCATTCTCACAACCTTCATAAGAATCAATTATACCTTGAAAACAGTCTTTATAGTCCTCACAACAACTATGATAAATTAACTCATAGGAAGAAAACTTTTGACAATGAATATTGAAAACTGCATGAAACTTTGTGAGTGAAGAAACGCTAGAAAGCTCGAGAGACTGGTACCAAATACGATCATCTCCTTGAAGATAATACACAAACAAATTCATATGTATGTCTTCATGATGCATCTCAAGTTGTTGCATTAAAGCATGAAATCCTAGAACATGTTCAAGAGGGTTGTCATTCTCACCTTCATAAAATCTTGGCAACAGATCTTTCTATTCATCAATTTGAGGCACGAGATGTGGATAACCAACTATGGCTGAGAAATTTAGTGGGGAAAACCTCCTGGCGAGGATATCCTCCATAGCCATTTGATTTATCTCATTCCAATCGAGTCACAAACAAATTCTGAATAATGGAGTCACCATGGTGAAAGATAAGTAGTCAGAGTAATGTGTCCATCTTTAGTTCACAATCTAAAACTGGATCTCCTCATTTTCATTCTCTGAGGGAAGATATCTTCACTTTCGTCCCCAAGAACAATGCCACCAATGTTATCACTCTAGGAGTCACCCCCAGACTGCAAATGGGGGTAATCCTGGTAACATTAAATTTGTTTCAAGTGGGTTTAACATCGGGAGTCATGCCAAGACTGCAAAGAAAGGAAAAGATAACAAAGGTTGTTGCATATCAGTCTTGGACCATTGGGATATGGAATCATAAGTATCGTGCTTAATGGAGGCATTTAAACTTCCTATCAGACAAAGTATTTATGTGGTGATGAGGAGAAGGAAGATAGAATGTGTCTGAGTGATAAACGATGAAACATGGGGAATATGACAATAGATTCACTACCGCCTCAAGAATCCATAGATCAAACATTCTACATCCAAACAAGAAGAAAAACAACAAGCGTTTGAGTGATAAACGATGAAAGATGGGAAAGATGACAAGAGATCCTCTACCACCTCAGGAATCCATAGATCAAAGATGCTACATCCAGACAAGAAGAAAAACAACAAGAGTCTGAGTGATAAACGATGAAACATGGGAAATATGACAACAAATCCTCTACCACCTCAGGAATCCATAGATCAAAGATGCTACCTCCAAAAAAGAAAAATAGAACAACATGTAAACTAAGAAGATAGTCTTATAAAACAACCCAAAGGAATCTTCACTAACATAATATTTTACAATCCATGCCCCTTAGGCTTACAAAATGAAAAATGCAGTTCCCTTCTCCTCAAGATCTCTCGGCTCTTTGGCCTCTGAACCCCCACTTTGCTTCGTTTTGATCCCCTACTTTTATACTCGGAACAATGATCAACAACCAGGAATCCTAGCTGGCCCTCCTATCATAGGGTTCTTCACGTGGGTCTTTCTTATGTCAGAAGGCAAGTCGGATCGACATGGGTGTACTGGAGAAACTTCCCTCTATGGTACCTCAGGCTAACATTCCTATATCTATAGCCATACCCTCCATGCTTTCTATTTATGGGGTGAATCAAGGTTTCAACAACCACTCCCTCGTTTCATTAGTTGATCTTTTCTCGGGATCAAGACGAGGATTTTATGCCTAGAAGGTCGGCACATGCTCCTCACATATTGGACGTTGAATAAGCATGTGATTTCAGGACTGTAAAAGTCAATCCTTGCTCATTGGTTGAATCCTCCTCAGGATTGGGACATGACCCGACGATTAGGGGGTGGCCATGTGTTGTTCTTGGATATGGCATTGAACAAGCACGTGATTTTGGGGCCGTCAAATGTAGTTTGGACCCACACTGATTTTGGGCCCCAAATGCACCATCTTATGCCACGTATCCTCCCCGCAATATCGTGGTTTGTATTTCAGATTGCTCAACGAATTTTAATGCCTGAGCATGTTGCGGCACCAAAATGACTTGTGGCCATTGATATGGTTGTGATCTACGATCTGGGCGCACCTACTATTTTAGTGCCCCCACTAAAGCTTTATCCACCTGCCAATTGTGGAATCCTTCCAACCGCGTTTAGAGATGGCACTAAATCGAAATGCATAGGAGATCTCCACCGTGGAAAACTGCAGCCATCCGTTGCTTGTATTTCAAGACCGAAATAGAATTCTTTTGAATGTTGCACTTGGACGTTACCTATGAAACAAAAGACTTGGTTGTTGTGTGATCTTGACAACTTTATGTGATAAAAACCTTAACCTTTGTGAAAAAAAATTATACACTACACTAGTACAAACCAAGATCTACTATCAATTTTTTTTATTTTCTATTTTTTTTTATTAAAACAAAATTCAAAAAAATATGTATTATCAATAATGTGTTCACTACAACATCATAATACATTATGATAGCTCCTTCACTTCGAGCTTCTATGGTTTTTTTTAGTGCCCTTGCTTCAAGCTTCTAGTCATCGGCTTAGGTCGACAATGAAAACCCCTAAAGGAGGGCCCAAAGGCCCCTATTAGAGAAAGGTTGCCTCATCTGATCAGGGAAGTGGGAACTTCAAGAGACCACATTTTGAACCACCAACCGAACTGTGAAATATCCTACAGGAATAATAATTTCTGAAAGAAAAACCCATGGAAGTATATCTAGACCCAAACCATGCAATAGAGGCTCACACTCAGGAACCTAGAAAATGAATCCCACAGACACCGACGACCCGCAAATATGTGATAAATAGACCTATAATAGAAGACCAAAAGAAATATATGCGAGCTTATGCATTGGTTGGAAAATTTCTAGGTCTTTGGCCCTCAAAAAGGGACCTAGCAAAATGGATTCAACACTAGTGGAAACCAAAAGGTAATTATAATTTACAACTCGGATCTAAAGGATTCTTTATTTTCATTTTACATAATCTAGAAGACCACAACAAAATATTTGAAGGAGGCCCATACTTCTACAGCTCCGCAGGGCTTTTCCTTCACTTATGGACAAAAAAGTTCAGTCTGGAGAAGGAGGACTTCATGCATGCTCCATTCTGGTTACGAATCTACTCCTTACCCCAGGAATTCTGGCTGGAGGAAATCCTAGCAGGCATCGACAACACAATTGGAGTCTACATCAAAGCTTCATAAGCCACAAAAAAATAAGATACATCTCTTACGCCTGCATTTGTGTCTATTTCAACATTTCTAAACCCCTTCCTGGCACCATAACTCTAGACTATCATGATGAAGAATGCTCCCAAACTGTAGACTATGAGCACATACCATTCCATTGCAGGAAATGCCACGAACATGACCATCTCTTCCATGAATTCCCTATTAATAGTGCTAGCAAGGAAGATCATGTGGATTCTGACAAAGCCAAGGGTGATTACACTCAATTCATTGGCTGCCATAGGAAACCAACAAGAAAAGTGGCCCCTTCTACCCCGACTAGATCCTATACAAGTAACTCTTTTGAAGCCCTACAACATATCCGATAGGATCACCTCAACCCCTCATCTTTGCTTCTTGAATCAACTCCATCCTCAATCTCCAAAGGAAAATCAATAGATCTTCAACCTCAAAACCAAGATCCTTTTGACAATCCCTTGAATACCTCTCTACTAACTAGTTTATGAATGGACATTGGGGACCCTGACATCGACCTTGAATACCAAGACCTAGCAGGAATTGACCTGGTACATCTGGAATAGGCCTACCAGAAAAAAAGATATTTACACAATCCGACCAGACCAGTTATGCAAAGTGCACTAAGTCTTCCTTAACTCTTTCGTGGGAGGATCCACCAGAGCTAACTATGGCCTAGGAATCCAACGAGGTCCTCCGAAAGACCAACGTAAATCGACAAAATATGATAAGAAAAGGGGAAGAAAACCAAAACAACAACTCATCCAAGAAATAGGCCACTTCCTGGTAAACTCAGGACAGATCCATATGATCTTGGATAAATTTCCCCCTCTCCAAAACTCACCCTCATCATGAATATGCTCTCACGGAACATCAGGGGTCTCAACAGATGTAGAAAGAAATGCATTATATGGGAAAGGATCATGAAACATCAGCCAGATATTCTCTTTCTACAAGAAACTAAATGTGCAGGAGACAAAGTTATCCAAATTCTCACAAAACACTGGAAGCAAGCAAGATTCATGGAAACCAATGCAATTGGAATGGTAGGGGGCTTGGCCATAATTTGGAACCCTTCCACTATCTTCATGGAGGGATTTTTTACCTCCAAATAGACCATATTGGCCTCCTATAGACCATATTAGCCTTCAAATAGACCAATTTGGAACCAGATATTTTTTACCCCATGGAGGGATCGAATAAAGTAGGATTTTTATCAAATGTGTATGACCCAACCACTCAAAGATCCAAGTCATCCTTTATCCATCACTTGGAATGGATCTCCAATCACATAGGAAATCAACGTTGGATCTTGGAGGGAGATTTCAACATGATACGCGACTTGGAGGAAAAAAGAGGGGGCACTTGGAGATTAGATAGCGACAATGCAAACTTCCACGGAATCATTGACATGCTAGGCCTTATCGACATGGAGATGATTAATGGACCCTTCACCTTGTCAAACAAAAGATATGATGCCCAACAGGTCTCCTATCATCTTAACATATTCCTCATCTCTGAACCCTTCATGATGGAAAGTCTCACTTGGCATGCCACAATTATCGATGCACCAGGCTCAGATCACTGGCCAGTTCTTCTCAAAATGGATATCAATGGAACGTCAGGGAAGAATCCCTTTTTCTTCAAAAAATTATGGTTAACTCACTTTAATTTCCAAGCAAACATTGAACATTGGTGGAAGGAAGTTGTGGTTCCTAGAGGCACTCCCATGTACAAATTCCAACAAAAGATAAAAAATCTCAAGCGGCACCTAAAAAGATGGAAGAAATCCCCCTTTGGGAACATCTTCCATGCCCAAGAGGTCCTGAACCATCAAATACGGGCCCTGCAACAAAAAATAAGACATCAGGGCTTCACTGAATCTCTAAAAGAAGAGGAGGTTAGCCTAAATTAGTAGATGGTTGAGCGACAAGCACATGAAGAAATATTATGGAGACAAAAATTACGCATCTAGTGGCTCAAAGAGGGGGAGAAAAATTCCAATTTCTTTCATAGATTGATGCTTCAGAGGCGATATATCAACCACATCTCGTACCTCTCAATGGATCAAGGAAGGAAACTTCAGTGGCATGAAGACATAAAACATGAGCTACTCTATTATTACAAGCATCTTTTATCTGAACCTCCCACAGACCACACTCAATCCATAAACACCATCACAAAACACATTCCAAAGAGTGTCACTAGAGAACAGAATGCGGCTTTGATGTAGCTAATCACACAAGAAGAGGTGGATCAAGCCCTTAAATATACACCCGTCGGTAAATACCTTGGGCCCGATGGATTCACAACCTATTTCTTTCACCACTGTTAGGCTATGATCAAAGAGGAAGTTTGGGAAATCATTGAGGATTCAAAGAGGTCTGGGCAGTTTCTACCATCTCTCAACGCCACTTTCCTCACCTGTATCCCAAAAGAGGAAAAATTCACACATATGAAACATTTCAGGCCTATAGCATTCTGCAATGTCATCTACAAACTCCTCATGAATGTTATTGCCAAGCGCCTCAAAAGAATTATATCATTTATAATCTCCCAACAATAATCTGGTTATGTGGAAGGTAGGCATATCTTGGACAGTATCATCTTAGCGCATGAGGTGATTCACTCTCTCCAAACCACCAAATCTCCAGGTATGCTCCTTAAAATTGATCTCTCTAAATCTTTTGAAAAACTTGGTTGGGACTATATGAAAGCCACCCTTCTTTCCTTCAGATTTCACCATTGATGGGTTACCTAGATTGCCAATCTCACTTCTTCTACCCTTTTCTCCATCCTGGTCAATGGAGTTCCTTCCAGACCTTTCTCCCCCACTAGAGGCATCAGACAAGGTGATCCACTCTCGCCCTTCCTTTTGATCATTATGGAAGAGGGTATAAGTCACTCAATCAAAGCATCCATAACCAATCGTACACTCTCAGGTCTTTCCCTACATGGACTCTCTCCACCCATATCCCACAGTCAATTTGTGGATGACAACCTGATGATGGAGATCCCCACAATCCTGGAATCCACCGCATCCACTCCATCATCCAATCGTTATGTTAAGCCTCTAGCATGGACATCAATCTGGCCAAATCTCAAATCTTCTTCCTCAACACGCCCATCCTGGTGCAAATCCATATCACTTAGCTCTTGGGGTTCACCCAAATCTCCCTTCTATCCAAATATCTCAACATTCCCATCATTGATAAAGTAATGAGGAATAACTCCTAAGAGGATCTTATGTCCAAGCTCAACAAAAAATTATCCTCATGGAACTTTTGCTCCCTCAATCTCCCTGGTCGCTTGATTCTCCTTAAGTGTGTCCTTCAAGCCCTCCCCATCTACTCCTTTTCATCCCTTCGAGCTCCAAGCTTCATCCTAAAGGCCATTTGAAATCTGCAGAGGAACTTCTTATGGAAGGGAACCAAAGAAGGACGCAAATGGGATCTCGTAAGCTGGATAAAAACCTACGGGTCAAAGAACAAGGGAGTACTAGGAGTCATAGATTTGTCAACTCTCAATAAGGTATTAAGTGAAAAAATTTATTGGAGATGGTTAAAGCGTCCCACAGACCTCTAGGCGTGCTTATGGAGAAAGAAATACATACCTACCACTTTGGAGGAGAATCTGATTAGATGGAACGGTCACTATCCAGGGTCTCTAATTTGGAATACAGCCAAGAAAAAGAATGGGGTAATAATGGACCACGTGTTCTGGGAAATACAAGATGGTAACTCTTCCTCCTTCTAGAATGACTCCTGGAAACAACTTCCCATCCTTGACCAGGATCCCATAGCGATAGATAATAAACCTCAAATGGAAAGCGTAGGGATTGTAAAGGTGGTAGATTAATGGAATCATAATGAAACTATGGACACCTGGAGCAGCTGGAAATCTTCTCATGATGACCTTAATCTTCCCCCCAAGGTGAATATTCAACCTTGGTTAGAAAAAGTCAACTCTCAAAAGATTCACTTCCACCAGGGGAAGGATATCATTAGATCAGGTCACTCCATGAAGATCCGGTCTGGGATAAAATATGGGGAGCCCATCTCTGGTGCAAGATCAACACCTTTCTCTGAAAGGTCGCACACCACAATATCCTCACTTGGGACAATTTAACAAAAATGGGTCTCATAGGACCGTCCTGGTGTTCTTTGTGATGTAATGCAAAGGAAACTCAAAATCACCTCCTCAATTTATGTCCCTTCAATTCGCAGATTCAGGATCAATGTGCTATTATCGTGAGAACTTCTGACAAAAACTGCACCAGTCTAAGGGAAACCATTGAAAGATAGAGAGAATCAATCTTTCACTCTCCCATCCTCAATCATGTGTGAAATCTTCTTCCTGGATTCATTCTTTGGCAGCTGTGGAAAGAGAGGAATCGCCGCATCTTCAAATCTGCTCCCCTCTGTTGGCAAGCAATATGGACAAAAATTCAGATCAATATCAAGGAAACAATTAACTTACACCAAGGATGGATTTGGACATGACCTGCCCTCCCCGAGAGCAACTCATTCTTAAATCTTGGCAACTCAAACTCACCCCCGCTCCTCCCAATATCACTCTTGGACTCTTAGGTCATGAAAGTCCTTCCCAGTGGCAGCCTCCAGCAGAAGGATACTTCAAAATCAACTTCAATGGTGCGTCCAAAGGTAGCTTGGGCCCAACTGGTTTCAAAGATGCTATATGAAACAACAAAGGATATTTTCTCTGTAACACCTTGTTTCCCCCAGTCTGTAAAAATAACTATGCTGGCCAAGAACTATGGCAAACTCAAAGATGTGAATGTGTGATTTGAATGGACCTTAGTAAAAGGTCGATGAATGTAAATAATGTTATGAATATATGTTACAGGACTGTTGAGAGGGGGATGTGCTGAAAAAGAGACCATGATGGTTGAAGAAAGGTGGTGGAAGGAACCTAGAATTGTGGCGTTAACTTCCACCGAACCAAACCGTATTTGGTCTTCACTATCCCAGAGAACCAAGAGTGGCTCGCTGGCCCCGAAATGAATTACTAGCCAGGTTGGTAGGTGAAGAGGCTCCTCATGAGTTAATAAGGGATGGGGATGAACTGCCCATCCGTGGAAGCCTCAGACCTGACCACCGAAGGGAAGTTTGTGCCACACGCAACCTCATCGGGAAAGAAAAGGTAGGAAAGAGGTGTGGGAAGGGGTCAGATGTGACAGAGATCGCAAGAGGGGAGAAATCAGAAGAACTCTGGAAAAATATACAGAGTGATTGATGAGTAGAGAAGAAGGAGAGTAACCTTCGTTCTCGACTTCTGATGAATAGAGACTCAGTCTCACAACATCATGGTCTAATCTTGGGGATGGCTAGTGGTAAATCCATTCAGAATCATTGAGCCTACTGTTGGGTGGAAACGAGCACCCCTCTCAGCAGTTGCATCACACCTGGTGTTTTTCTGATAAGTGTTATATTTTGTATCTTGAATTTAAATATTCTGACATATATGCTCATAGTTTGTGAAATTATGAATGATTTCCATATAAGACTGTCTGTATGGTGTTTGATTAGAAATGGTGGTTGCATGCTTATATTTGAAAGACCACATATGAATTACGTATATATTTGTATATATGTATAATTTTAACGGATTCAGTATTCAAGTCTGTTCTTGGGAAATCTATTCCCTTATGTTATCTCAAGTAATGCCCTAGATAGATCTTTCCACAGGGACACCCTTTTTAAGAGTTTACCCAAGAACCTGCCGGAGGATTTTATAGCATAAATCTAAAAAACCCTACACGAAAGAGAATGGTCCTCTCAAACTTAGGACATTTCGGCATTTCGGCACCTAAGGTACTTAAGTGCGAGTTCCTTTGTACTCGCAAGTCCTGAAACCTCGACTTGCGAAATCCAGAAATGGTAATAATATGGAGAAGTTATAAGATCTCAGAGTTTTAGTACCCGGGATACCCAAAGGTGAGTTCCTTGTACTTGCAAGTCCTGAATCCCCGACCCGCAAAATTTTGATGGGTGTAATCCTGAAATAGATGCATAGGTTAAGAGTTGGTACTTCGAAGTTTCATCACCCGAAAGATTTAGATGCGAGACCTCCTGTCTGCACACATCGCGAATCTTCGATCCACGAAACCCCGAATTTTGGTAGAAGGTATGACGAATGGGTGTATCGACTTTTCGGTACTCGAGAAATCGAAGAACGTGAATCTTCGTCCTCTTGTATCGCGAAGTCCCGACTTGCGAAATTCCAATATGGCATAGTGTAAATTGAATCGATGTTTTCAGTGTTTCGGTACCTGAGACCCCAAAGGACAGTTTTGGTTTCGTGTACCTACTAGATGCGAAGTCCTGATGGGGAAAGTTCCAATATGGCATAGTGCGCAAAGTCTTGATGCTTCGGAGTTTAGAGTTTGGTATTTCATAGCTTCGGCTCCCGGAGGATCTGGGTACGAGACCTCGTGTCCTCGCACATCCCGAAATTCTGATATACGAAACCCCGACTCGCGGAATCTCGAATTGGCATAGTGTGACTTGGTTCGACATTTTGGCATTTCGGTACCTGGAACAACCCAAGGGTAAGTTTCCCTTCTACTCGCAAGTCCCAAAATCCCGACTTGTGAAACCTCGAAAAGATAGAGTGTGGAGAAGTTATTATACTTCGGTGTTTCAGCACCCGGGGTACCTAAGTGCGGGCCCCATGTATTCGCCAGTCTTGAAACCTCGATTAGCAAAATCTCGATGGAGAAAAACCTAAAATAGTGGAGTATGTTTAGAGATTTTGATGACTTGGAGTTTTCGGCTTTAGGGAAACCTAGGAGCGTGACCCCTTGTTCTCACATAACGCGAAATCCTGAAAGGAGAAATGATGAAATGGCTTAGCATGGATAATATTGGGTGTTTCGGTATTTCGGTACCCAAGATACCTATTGGCAAGTTCTCTTGCACCCGCCAGTCTCGAAAACCCAAAGTGCGAAACCCCGAAATAATAATAGTGTGGATG
>SNQJ01S0004514.1:32560-49708 GCA_010110895.2 Picea sitchensis
ACAAGGCGGGTTAACAGGAAAAAAGCATAGCACGAGATCAAAATAGCTGTGTGAAACTCCATTTGGCAACGTAACCAAATGGACGATAGCAGAGTGGGCATACAGAGCTTAGTTTTGACAAGCGTAGCCTGATAACTGGAAGAATTGCGGGGCTTTTAAATAGCTTAACGTGCTGATGTGATCACTGTTAGAATTTTTTATGGTCAAATTGCTGATGTCAGCGAGATAGTTCACCTGGCGTACATGGGCTTTCTAAACCATGCCAGGAATTTCAAATTCAACCTGTCGAACGAAAATTTGATGACCGTTAAAAAATGAATGCGCAAATTTATAAAATGTCCTTTTTGTCTTGTCTTCTGTACCCATCTAAATGTAGTTACTGTGGTGGTTGATTCCCTTACCACTAATTTTACTTTCATCAAATTAAACTTTTCCACTTGCAAATGGGCAGTCATCGTTGGTAACCATGGAAGCGTGACTATGGGCAGTCAAAGTCGGTAACCAGGGAAGCGTCACTGTATTATTGCAGAAAGGTTTGGAATTTCAAATTTACTCAGCTATTAACATTAAAATGAAAAATTGATGAATACAACTTTTCTTAATATTTTAATTTTATTTTATTTCAGATGTCAATTTAAAAAATTTACAAATTACTGTTTTTATTTATTTTTGACATTAATCTATCTTTTACAAAGATATTTTACCATAATCTAATCTAATTTAGTGTAAAATAACTTTTATAGTTTTAGGTTTAGAGACTTATATCTATTGAAAGTGGCCAGATTTAATAAACTTTTAATACCATAATCTAATTTAGTGTAAAATAAATTTTATAGTTTTAGGATTAGAGATAGGTTTAGAGACCTATATGTATTGAGAGTGGCCAGATTTAATAAACTTTTAATTGTACTGGTTTTTAATGGACACTATTTTGTCAATACCAATAATATTGTAAATTGGATAACATTCTTGCAATAACTCTAACATTCTTGCACTAACTCTGAAAGGAGGAATATGGGTCACAATAAATTTGTATTGAAAGAGGCCATATTTAATAAACTTTTAATTACACAGGTTTTTAATGGACACAATTTTGTCATGCACTTATTACATTTCAATACTGTAAATTGGATAAGATTATTGCAATAACTCTCAAAGAAAGAAGGAATATGGGTTACAATAAATTTGTAGATCATCTTTGTACACCATCTTCATGGATAGGGATGTGGTTAAACCCATGTTCGTGGAAGATGTAGATTTTCCTTGCTTACACAATTAAAGATTTGGGATTACTTTATTAATAGCCTTATGTTCATAGGTAGAACTGATCAAAGATTTGTTTCAGGCATGATGATTTGAAAGACAACTGTGCAATACAAACCAGAGCCATGATAGGTTTTGGGCTATGCAGGAAACTAAAAATAATAGACTAAAATGTATGCATTACCATATGGAGACAACCATTTTCCAACTCATATATCTAAAGGCCATGATAAGTTTTGGCTGATGGAGGAAACTCAAAATAATGGACTAAAATGTATGGAGTACCATCAAAAGACAACCATTTCCCAAATATATCTAAGGGGTCTAAGAGATTGCAAACACCATTTAAAGTAGGAGAAAGGAAGGAGAACAATGTTGCTAGAGGTGGATTTGACTACCAAAGATCTTTCTTTCTGTCTATGCTTTCCGTTCTTTGTATTCTCAATTTCCTTTGTCTATCACTCATCAACGTTCCCAAATGACTCGAGCTATTGGTCCTCCTAAACTTTAGCAATACTCAAAGTAAGCCCATTTCTACAATTACCCTCTAATTTATTGCATTATGTCAATCCCATTTTATACAACATATGAACTCAACTGTTTAGGTTATGCTTGACTCAATTATTAGTGATGTTGTCACAATTATTACATTGCATCACAAGTTCAAGTGATTGCTTTGATTGCTAATATGTACTACGTAGAGTGTTTCCATTGAAAGCCTAGATTGGTGTTATTGTTATCAACTATAAAACCCTAATCTTGATCTTTTCCTAACTCTAACAAGAAAGAACGGACCTTCATTTTCATTTTTTTTATATCATCTAAAAGCAAGATGGAAAAAATGTTTTCCTTCGATAAAACATATGAATCTTGATAACATAAGATTGGTTGATAAAACACATGTGCCTAGGGAAAGAATGTTCTCCTTCGCCTCCTTACTTCACTACTTTTACAACAATTTGGATATAGTGGCCATCATGGTTCATAGGTGATACAATTATAAAAAAATAAAAACTATGTTAAATTTCTTATGTATTTTGCATACTTAGAAATTGGTGTTTTGTTTTTATACATGTTACAACTTGTGCATCTAGATATGGAGATTTGTACATGGCATCAAGAGCAACTCTCTAATTGATTGTGATTTTTATTTAATGGATTGTGACCAACTTTCACCATTGATGCAGATGGATTAGTTATATTTTATTTCAATTTTCTTGTTTTTGATTTGTTGAATTAATTTGTATTATTGTGAAGAGAAAAAAAAAAATCAAATGTAACTTGTTTTATTAGCAACATAGGTTGACTTGTGTAGAGTTTGATTGAGGTTTAATGGTGTTGCAGGTGGTGTTTAATTGAGTTTTAATTGTGTTGCAGGTTATTAGACGTTATTCTTTGAAGCATGAAGTCGAAGCCTTCGATAAACAAGTAGTAGATCTAGATGTTCCAAAGCTAGATGCATAGGAGCATATAAAAACCTACGTAAGTACCAATGGTAGTGAATAAGCTGGTTGAAAGACCAACTTATCCATCACCACTATTCTCTTATCCCCTAATCCTTTCATCCCTTCTACCTTAGTTTACCCAGTACCACTATGTATAGCGTACCTTCCACATAAAAATAGACTTATACACTTAGACATACTTCAAATCCTAGGAACAAGACCAACTTATCCATCACCACTATTAGCTTATCCCCTAACCCTTTGTTTAGCATCCCTCCTACCCTAATTTACCCACTACCACTACATGTAGCGTACCTTCCACATAAAAATAGAGTTTTATGCCTAGGAGCACTTATAGTTCTATATCCATAAGCATACCTTTGTGATCAAGATGATGTTATTCAAGATCAAGAAATAGAAGAAGAATATCTAACAACAATATTAACTACATCAATGCATGTATTAGAGAAAATCCAAAACTAGCACATGTAATAGTATATATGGATTCTCATGGTAAAGAGATAGAGAAAGATTCTTAATTTCTCACAAAATCATGTTCCCTTAGTCGCATATCCAACATAATAATCTTATGCAGTTGGTTCATTAGTTGGTTTTTGTTGGTTAAGTAGTTCTAGAAGCAACACCAATACATTATATTGTGGTTCGAGTGGGGATAGGCGCACCTAAAGGCCCATATGAAGGACTGGGTTCATATCTAGAGATACTACTACCAAATATCCAAATTAATCCAAAAGGATAACAAGACAACTCAATAGATTTTGTTGATTTGATTGAGTTAGTTGAGTAAATTGGTTCTAATGTAGTCAAGTCAGTAGTTGTCATTGATCCATCTTATCTACCATTAGTAGAGGTAAAACTTGTACCTTCTGTAATTGACTAAGTGGTTTTGGGTTTAACCAACACCACGAATAGTAGGGAAGCATTACTAGTACTAGTATCATGAAGAAAAAAAACCAACAATATGAGTTATGGTTCCAAACGCAAAGGAAAGGACAATGATAGAAATTGACCCAATACTAGTTGAATGAGTTTCCCAAGTAAATTCAACCCTTAACGAAGCTTTTTTCCTAACAACATCCCTACCCTATGGATCCCTTTTGCACATCCCGCTCACCACTTTCATCTTTTGACTATGTTGATTTTTCCTTAGTTGATGTTGATCTAGTTTCTCTTGTCAATGTTGACCAACCACTTGCCATTGTCTTTACTATGGATACATTTCCTACTATTCCCATTGTCATAGGTAAGCTAGGTTTGGGTGAGTTAGTTGATCTAGTTTCACCACTATTGGTAGAGCTAATTGTTGATGTAGTAGAATGAGGAGTGGTTGTTTATCCTATTAAAGAAGAACTAATAGAAAAGTATATATGATGCAAATGCAATTCTAGGTTCAATTGTTGATCATGTTTATTGGGATTGAGACCAAGGAGCAGAGATTGTGGGATAAATATCAAAAGGACTAGATTAAGACCTAGATTATCCACCACTACCATATTTCCTAGAATAAACTTCCAGTTAGAGATCGAGAGCTAGAACTAGTTATGCAAGAAGTAGTTGAAACCACGTTTTACCCAATGGATTTTTAGCTTGATGTAGTTGCACTATCAGGTTGTGTACATGTATATAGTGAGGATGTATTTTTCACATTGTTTACAGGAATGCTCAAGAATCCTTTCACCATGCTTCATTGGATATTTCTCCTCTTTCGGCTTTGTCGCTACACCAACCTATTTTGACCCATACCATAGGTGCATCCATAAATAGTACATCCATATGAAAGAGTAGAATAAATAACACGGGTATAATATTTTGTTAAAGAACTATTTGATCCATAAGTAGCAAAGGAAAAACTAAGGCTAGCAAATCAAGTTCTTGATGATTTAGGTAAAGTGCTCGATCTTTGAACTCAATACCATAAGCTAGTGCATACGACCTAGTACTGTCATCATAGACACAAAACTTACAAAGGTAAGAGCATAATCCATTGATCCAATAGATCTCGTTGATTATCCACAAGCAATAGGTGGTTGATTGAACTCTTGATTTGCTTGTGTGGTTGATTTTTCTTGTGTGGTTGATTGAACTCTTGATTTTGACTTTGTTTATAATTCTCATAATCATTATCTACTAATGATTATGCTTGTTTATGTTTTCCTTTCGTTTTATAATGAAAGGTTGGATAGTGAAATAATGTATGGTAGATATTTTGACTATTACTACTTTGGTTTCAAGTTATTGGATATATCCTACTTGTTAAAATTGACTGGGGTGGTTGTGGAGAGGCCTTGGTATATGTTGATGATGGTTGGTACTTGTAGAAAAACCTAAACAATCCAACGAGTTGAATATCATTGTGAGGAACATCTAAGGACCTTGGATTTCTACCTTTAAAGATATTTGGAGAAGAAATTGACATTGGAACATCAAATTATCAACCATCATCAAAGGGAGAAGGATTATTAATGTAGTTGTGGCAAAGGGATGATATTTTGGGTTGTCAAAACAAATAAAACAAGACAAGGATTGTTTTCTATGTTCTATGGATTCCAGGCCTACTTATCTAAGAGAATCCAAAACAATGTTACCAAGTCACTATTATGTCCTAATGGGTCTCTTGGATTAGTAGATTGTTGGTGTGAAGAGTTTTATACAAGGTATCTCAAATATGTGTATTAGGTATGCTCACACTTTTACAAACATCTCTTGATTTTTTATAAATCCTTTGTATTTAGTAATGGATGAAATCATGTGTCCAATTAGGGCAAGGCAAGGAAGATTATGCAATCTCAAAGGCTATGGTTCACAATTTTGTAATCTCATATAGAAACTCACAATTTTTATATGTTGCATAAGGTAATTCCATTCACAATTTTTATATGTTGTACAAGGTAATTCCATTCTTTCATATCTTACATGCTTTGAGTTTGTATTTTGTTGAAACACTCCTTATCATACATTGGATTTCGTGACTTGTGCAATAGGAAAATAGGAAGAGAAATGAATAAGATCTACAAATAACTAAGTCTTCAAATCTTTGCATAGAAACTATTGTGTACACTAGCACAACATAAAAGCACAACTTGTAATTTTGAGTCACTTGCTCTACCAAGATTTGTAAGAGAAAATGTATTTTGAAAATCATTTTTCATACTATTTTAAGATTAATAGATAAGGGATTAAAAAATTATTATCTTTATATTTAGTAGGGTATTCCTATTTAGTCTCATCTTGTTTTTTGATAGCATGGGTTGTAAAAATTGCTACTTTGATTTTTTTAGATATAATCTAAAAAAAATTGATTTCTAAATTTCACTATTTAAAATATTTAAATCTATATTTTAACTATTGTGCTAATTACTCGTGATTGTATCTTCCATTGATACACTATAGCATGGGTTGTAAAAATTGCTACTTTGATTTTTTAGATATAATCTAAAAAAAATTGATTTCTAAATTTCACTATTTAAAATATTTAAATCTATATTTTAACCATTGTGCTAATTACTCGTGATTGTATCTTCCATTGATACACTTACCACATACTCGTGATTGTATCTTCCATTGATACACTTACCACATATATTTTATGATAAAGAAAATCAATAATATGTCAAAACATGGAAAATAACTATTGATGTGAACTACTATCACGTGGACACTACAAATAAAAAAGATTGGTTTCTAAATTTCACTATTTAAAATATTTAACTCTATATTTTAACCATTGTGCTAATTGCTCGTGATTGTATTTTCCATTGATACACTTACAACATATATTTTATGATAAAGAACATCAATAGTTAGTCAAAACATGGAAAAAAACTATTGACTTGAACTACTATCAAGTGGACACTACAAATTAGTGAAGTATACATCACGAACCTATTAGCATTTGTGTGGAGAGCCTTGCTAAAACATACATTCAAGTGAATTTGGTCATTAATTTTTCTAATGTATATTCCATACAATTATTTTAATATTCTTTGAAAGCTACATGACATTTGAACTCAAAAAAATTTAACACAATTTATTATCATGCCCTTAAGTCATTCTTTGAACTTACTACCAATGAGAGTCGTTGTAAAACCTGTGTTAGGAGTCCTATAAGCAAGGTAGGTGTATGTACTTTGCATGTAATGATATCGGTTTGCACTACGTTGGTACTCTTAGAGTGGAAGGTATCTTTGGAAGTGTATTATGTCCTTTAGAAATAGAAAAAAATATGATATCGGTTTGCACTACATTGTTACTATTAAAGTGGAAGCTATCTTTGCAAGTGTATTATGTTCTTTAGAAATAGAAAAATATGAAAAATATCATAAGTTGAGGAAGCTATCTTTGCAAGTGTATTATGTCCTTTAGAAATAGAAAAATATGAAAAATATCATTTGAGGATTGTAATAAGATATGTTATAATAGGTGATGATTATAATAAGATGTGTTATAATAGGTGATGGTTTCAATTTTCAGTTTATTTTTAAATTGGTATATAAGGAATACTTCAATGAAGTACATGGAGGTTACACTTTCAACTCATTAAGGTTTGTATACGTCAAAGAAAATGATTGCAAAAAATGTTTTTATAATTTTTTTTTTATTACACATGCCAATAACATCAACTAGTAGTGTTTTTAGTAGTGTTTTTGGGAATAATGATTGCTTTGAGTCATACACATCAAATATTTATATCTAGAAAATATGAAGGTAAATTTATTTTAATTATTATAAATATTTTTTAAAAATATTTCACTATTTTAAGTAATTCAAATATAATCTTTTTATTTATTTTGTTTTAAGTGATTCAAATATAATCTCTCTATTTATTTTATTTTGTAGTGGTGAAAAAGCAATCCTAATCTCAAAAAAAAAATCATTTATCACAATTGTTCAATTCAAAACATTTGTAGAATTAGTGATAAAATGAATGATATATACAAGTTGAGCACCACATCAATATCTTAATAAGTTTTGACTACGATGTCACACTTTTTTTTAATTGTTTCTAAAGTGCAATGGGTGGAGATCAAGCAAATTGTTGATATGTTGATCGTCGTTTCTATATATATCAAAACAATTCCTCAACATTCACATGGACTAAAGTGATTCTCGGAGCATGTCCCTTTTACACTTTGTGAAAGGTAAAATGCTTCAATTTGTATTTCCAAAAATGAACAATTTACCTAAATGTTAAGGTTTATAAAGTCGTGAGGTGCTTATTTCTAGTTATGATATTGAATAAATTGATCTTTAGTCAAGTGGATTTAAGCATCATGATAGGTTTTCGTGTCAAGCTCACTTTTGATTAAGATGCAAGGGTGAAAATCACTATTGACTAAGATGCTAAGATAGGAGGGTAATTGTATTAGTAAAATTGTCCAAGAATTGCACTTGGAAATAATAGTGTTGTTGGAATTGGGGTACTTTGTATTGGATCCTTGGTGAATGGTGTAACAACACAATCATTAAAATTGGGCTAATACCCAATTTAGTTAACTTACTTTTGAATTTCACTATTTGTATATTTTTGTTTTCCTTTTTTTCTAGAAGTATTTTTACAATTTTATAATTTTATTAATGTCTATTAAATTGAAATAAAGTTTTTAACTACATTTTTGTATTATATCTAGATTTAGGATTTATGTTTGAAGTCTCCCAATTATTTTGGTATTTTTGATAACATATTTTTCTTCAGCTTGAGTGCAAGTTAATAATGGTCTTTTATGACATGTTAGTGGAAATGTAAACATGGAAAAACAACAATATGTTAACTTGGAGGATTAATCAAGGCACTTTTACAATGAGTTTGAATATAGTGTAAAAAGAGAAACATAGGAAATTGAATTAGCTTTCCAAATATACAATTTTTATTCATAGATATTGTGAATAACTATGTGAAATTTGATTTTTTCTAACAATGGTATGTGAAATTACGAACCTCTTTATCTTCCTCTCTTGGTTTGATCTAACGGTAAGACTTCTCCCTAGATATACAGTGTAGATCTCTCCTTGGGACTTCCGAGTTTCGGGCTTCTTCCTTTCTCTTAGTTTGCATCAACTTCACCGAAGTCGCGAAGTCCGAAGGGCTTCCAGGTTAACTCTTCTACACCTTCTCCAGATCTAAGGGTCATAAAGGATTTCCCTTCCTTCCGAACATATGTTGCAGTCCCAACACCACCAGTGTTGTGATCTCTCTCGTTGTGGCCAAATACCACGAAATTTGTGGTTTTACGATACCGCTACTCCTCCTAAGCTTCGTAACACGACCAACGTAACCTCTTGGCACTCAGGAATGTTTCTTAGGTCCAAAATTGGTTCCTCTTAACACAATTTCCACTTGAAACCTTGGCTCCAATGACCACTTATTCATCCCATCTAGGCTCAATGTTGAAACCTTGGGTCACCTTCATTTTCATTTTTTTTATATCGTCTAAAAGCAAGAGGGAAAAAATGTTTTCCTTCGATAAAACCTAAGAATCTTGATAACATAAGATTGGTTGATAAAACCTATGTGCCTAGGGAATGAATGTTCTCCTTCGCCTCCTTACGTCAAGGATGAAGCCTCCTTAGGTTAACGATGGATGAAAGTATGGCTTCACTACTTTTACAACAATTTGGATACGCTCGCCATCATGGTTCATAGGTGATACTATTATAAAAAAATAAAAACTATGCTAAATTAATTTTTTATTATGTGTCTTATGTATTTTGCATATTTAGAAATTAGGGTTTTGTTTTTATACATGTTACAACTTGTGCATCTAGATATAGAGATTTGTGCATGGCATCACGAGCAACTCTCTAATTGATTGTGATTTCTATTTAATTGATTGTGACTAGCCTTCACCATTGATGTAGATGGATTAGTTATATTTTATTTCAATTTTCTTGTTTTTGATTTGTTGAATTAATTTCTATTATTGTGAAGAGAAAATAAAAAAATTCAAATGTAACTTGTTTTATTAGCAACATAGGTTTACAGGTGTGGCCTTTGATTGAGGTTTAATGGTTTTGCAGGTGGTGTTTGATTGAGTTTTAATTGTGTTGTAGGTTATTAGACGTTGTTTGTTGAAGCATGTAGTTGAATCCTTCGATAAAGAAGTAGTAGATCTAGATGGTCCAAAGCTATATGCATAGGAGCATATAAAACCTACATAAGCCCCAACGATAGTGGATCCAGATGGTTGAATGCTCATGATCAATACCCAATAGAATAACTTCTGGATTGAGATACACAGTCATAGACTACATGAATAATTCCAAGTGTAGGATAAAGACAAACTTATCCATCACCACTATTCTCTTATCCCCTAACCCTTTCATCCCTTCTATCCTAGTTTACCTAGTACCATTACGTATAACGTACCTTCCACATAAAAATTGAGTTCTACACTTAGGAGTACTTCAAAGCCTAGGAACAAGACCAACTTATCCGTCACCACTATCCGCTTATACAACTACCCTTTGTTTAGAATCCCTCCTACCCTAATTTACCCACTACCACTACATGTAGCGTACCTTCCACATAAAAATAGATTTATATGCCTAGGAGCACTTATAGTTATATATCCATAAGCATACCTTCATGATCAAGATGATGTTATTCAAGATCAAGAAATAGAAGAAGCATATCCAACAACAATATTAACTACATCAATGCATGTATTAGAGAAAATACAAAACTAGCACCTGTAATAGTATATATGGATGCTCATGGTAGAGAGCTAGAGTTAGATTCTTAATTTCTAACAAAATCACGTTCCCTTAGTAGCATATCCGACATAAGAAGCTTATGCAGTTGGTTCATCAGTTGGTTTTTGTTTGTTAAGAAGTTCTAGAAGCAACACCAATACACTACATTGTGGTTTGAGTGGGGATAGGTGCACCTAAAGGCCCATACGAAGGACTAGATTCATATCTAGAGATGCTACTACTAGATATACAAATCAATCCAAAAGGATAGCAAGACAACTTAACAGATTTTGTTGATTCGATTGAGCTAGTTGAGTAAATTGGTTCTAATGTAGAAAAGTTAGTAGTTGTCATTGATCAATATTATCTACCATCAATAGAGGTAACACATGTACCTTATGTAATTGACTAAGTGGATTTGGGTTTAACCAACACCACCAATAGTAGGGAAGCATTACTAGTACTAGTATCACCAAGAAAAACAACCAACAATATGAGTTATGGTTCCAAACGCAAAGGAAAGGACAATGGTAGAAATTGACCCAATACTAGTTGATTGAGTTTCCCAAGTAAATTCAATCCTTAACGAAGATTTTTTCCTAACAACATCCCTACCCTATGGATCCCTTTTGCACATCCCTCTCACCACTTTCATCTTTTGACTATGTTGATTTTTCCTTAGTTGATGTTGATCTAGTTTCTTCTGTCGATGTTGACGAACCACTTTCCATTGTCTTTACTATGGATACATTGCATACTACTCTCGTTGTCATAGCAAAGCTAGGTTTGGGTGTATTAGTCGATCTAATTTCACCACTATTGGTAGAGCTAATTGTTGATGTAGTAGAATGAGGAGTAGTTCTTTATCCTATTAAAGAAGAACTAATAGAAAAGTATATATGATGAGAATGCAATTCTAGGTTCAATTGTTGATCATGATTGTTGATATTGAGACCATATTTCCTAGAATAAACTTCCAGTTAGAGATCGAGAGCTAGAACTAGTCATCCAAGAAGTAGTTGAAACCATGTTTTACCCAGTGGATTCTTAGCTTGATGTAGTTGCACTATCAGGTTGTGTACATGTATATAGTGAGGATGTATTTTTCACAGTGTTTACAGAAATTCTTAGGAATCCTTGCACCATGCTTCATTGGATATTTCTCTTCACTAGGATTTGTCGCTACACCAACATGTTTTGACCCATACCATAGGTGCATCCATAAATAGTACATCCATATGAAAGAGTAGAATAAATAGCACATGTATAATATTTTGTTAAAGAAATATTTGATCCATAAGTAGAAAAGGAAAAATTGAGGCTAGTAGATCAAGTTCTTGATGATTTGGGTAAAGTGCTTGATGTTTCAATTCGATACCATAAGCTAGTACATAAGACCTAGTACCGTCATAGTAGACACACAACTTACAAGGGTAAGATCATAAGCCATTGATCCAATAGATCCCGTTGATTATCCACAAGCAATAGGTGGTTGATAGAACTCTTGATTTGCTTGTGTGGTTGATTGAACTCTTGATTTTGACCTTGTTGACAATTCTCATAATCATGATCTACTAATTATTATGTTTGTTTATGTTTTCCTTTGGGTTTAGAATGAAAGGTTGGATAATGAAATAATGTATGGTAGAGATTTTTACTATTACTACTTTGGTTTCAAGTTATTGGATATATCCTACTTGTTAAAATTAACTAGGGTGGTTGTGAAGAGGCCTTGGTATATGTTGATGAGGGTTTTTCTAACGATGACATTGAATCTACTATTAGGATTTATAATTTGATGTTCAAATGTCGATTGCTTCTCCAACTATTTTTAATGGTAGAAATCCAAGGTCCTTAGATGTTCCTCACAATGATATTCAACTGGTAGGATTGTTTAGGTTGCATATTGGTATCAAGATGACTAATGCATTTTAAGTTAGGGGCATGATTTGGTATGTATTAGTTCATGCCCTATTATGGATTCACCTCTTGAAGTAATTTTAGTAGTGAATTATCTCATGGAATTTCCATGTCCTAGATTGACCTCTTACACTACTTTTAGTATTTTAGTAGTGGATTATCTCATGGAATTAATTACCATGATTATCACCATTTGAGTTAAGTAAAATCAGATAATATTAATTGCATTTGACTTTTTATACTACTTTTATTATTTTACTAGTGGATTATCTCATGGTATTGATTACCATGATTATCACAATTTGAGTTAAGCAAAATCTAGTAATATTAATTGCATTTGAGTTATTAAAAAAAAGAAATAAGGACTTTTCTATTGACATTTCAAGTAAAACAACAATAATTTATGTAATCATGATAGTCTCTTGGACTTAAAACAATGCATTTTGATCGAGTGTATTAATAATTTATGTAATTTTTATAGTCTCTTGGATGTAAAACAATGAATTTTTATTGACTATATTATTAGGGCCTATGAATTCTTGTCATGAAAATATTTTTGCATTTATTCGATAGCCTATTTCATGGTTTGAATTTGGGATAGTTAAGTATGAAAGATCATAATATTGGAAGTATTTATGATGTTTTTATTATTATTATTAGAAAATAAATAGGAGGTATTGGAGTTCTTATTCCATACTTCGATAAATAGTTACATATATAGAAAACAAATTGGCATAATAAATGGTAGCGTTCCAATGTTTCTTGTGTTTGATGACATTGCTTGTTATGTAGATAGAGGAGGCATGATAAAATATAATTAGGAATGGTGTTAATTCTTAACATGCATTTTGTTTAGTAGTTATTATTCAATTTTTATAGGAACAACATAAAGGAACAATTTTGAAGTTTTTGTTGTTAGAAAATATATTCAATTTGATTACCATTATATACAAGTGCATTCATTGTATACTTGGAGCCATGTCATCTTAATATTTTTGAAATTTTGAACTTATAAAAAACTATGGGAAGGCAATTAGTTGAGTATCTTGAGTAGGATTATTAATGTAGTTGTGCCAAAGGGATAAAATTCATGAGTAACTAAAATCTTTTGAGTTGTCAAAACAAATAAAACAAGGTAAGGAATTGTTTCTATGGTCTATGGATTCCAGGCCTCCTTATCAAGAGAGTCCAAGACAATGTTACCAAGTCACTATTATGTCCTAATGGGTCTCTTGGATTAGTAGATTGTTGGTGTGAAGAGTTTTATACAAGGTATCTCAAAGATGTGTAGTAGGTGTGCTCACACTCTTACAAACATCTCTTATTTTTTATAAATTATTTGTATTTAATAATGGATGAAATCATTTGTCCAATTAGGGAAAGGCAAGGAAGGTTATGCAATCTCAAAGGCTATGGTTCACAATTTTGTAATCTCATATAGAAACTCGCAATTTTTATATGTTGTACATGGTAATTCCATTCTTTGATATCTTACATGCTTTGAGTTTGTTTTTTGTTAAAACATTCCTTGATCATACATTGGACTTCATGACTTGTGCAATATGAAGAGAAATGAATAAGATCTATGAATATTCAAGTATTCAAATGTTTGCATACAAATTATTGTGTACACTAACACAACATAAAAGAAGAACTTATAATTTTGCATCACTTGCTCTACTAAGACTTATAAGAGAAAAGGTATGCGTTTTGAAAATTATTTTCCTTACTCTTTTAAGATTATTAGATAAGGGATTCAAAAATTATTATCTTTATATTTAGTAGGGTATTCCTATTGAGTCTCATCTTTCTAAAATTTTTGATAACATGGATTGAAAAAATTGCTACATTGATTTTGATAATCTAAGAAAAATTGGTTTCTAAATTTCACTATCTAAAATATTTAACTCTATCTTTTAACCATTAATTACTCTTGTTTGTATCTTCCATTGATACACTTTCAACATATATTTTATGATAGAGAACATCATCAATAGTTAGTCAAAACATGGAAAAAAAACTATTGATATGAACTACTATCCCATGGACACTACAAATTAGTGAAGTATGGATCAAGAACCTATTAGCATTTGTGTCGAGCGCCATCCTAAAAACATACATTCGAGTGAATTTGGTCATTAATTTTTATAATGTATATTCCATACAATTATTTTAATACTCTTTCAAAGCTACACGATAGGCTCAAAATTTGAACTCAAATTTTTTTAACACAATTTATTATCATGCCCATAAGTCATTCTCTGAACTTACTACCAGTGAGAGTCGTTTCCTACCAATGAGAGTCCTTGTGAAACCTGTGTTAGGAGTCCTATAAGCAAGGTAGGTGGATGTACTTTGCATTTAATAATATTGGTTTGCACTACGTTGGTACTCTTAAAGTGGAAGCTATCTTTGGAAGTGTATTATGTCCTTTAGAAATAGAAAAATATCATATGTTTGGAAGTGTATTCTGTCCTTTAGAAATAGAAAAATATCATATGTTAAGGATTGTAATAAGATGTGTTATAATAGGTGATGGTTTCAAGTTTCAGTTTATTTTCAAATTGGTATATAATGAATATTTCAATGAAGTATATGGAGGTTACACTTTCAACTCATTAGGATTTGCATACGTCAAAGAAAAATGATTGCAAAAAATGTTCGAATAAATTCTTTTTTTATTACACATGTCAGCAACATCAACTAGTAGTGTTCTTGGTGACAATGAGTGCTTTGAGCCATACACATCAAATATTTGTATTCGAAAAGTGTGAAGGTAAATTTATTTTGATTATTATAAATACTTTTCTAAAATACTTCACTATTTTAAGTGATTCAAATGTAATCTCCTTATTTATTTTGTGGTGGTGAAAAAACAATCTTATTCTCAAAAAAAAAATTCATTTATCACAATTGTTCAATTCAAAACATTTGTTGGATTAGTGATAAAATGAATGATATATAAAAGTTGAGTACCACATCAATATCCTAATAAGTTTTGACTACGATGTCACACTTTTTTTTTAACAGTTTCTAAAGTGCAATGGGTGGAGATCAAGCAAATTGTTGATATGTTGATCATCGTTTCTATAAAGATCAAAACAAATACTCAACATTCACATGGACTAAAGTGATTCCAGGAGCATGTCCCTTTTACACTTGGTGAAAGGTAAAATGCTTCAATTTGTATTTCCAAAAATGAACAATTTACCTAAATGTTAAGGTTTATAAAGTCGCGAGGTGCCTATTTCTGGTTATGATTTTGAATAAATTTATCTTTAGTCACGTGGATTTAAGCATCATGATAGGTTTTCACGTCAAACTCACTTTTGACTAAGATGCAAATATAGGGTCAAAATCACTTTTGACTAAGATGCTAAGATAGGAGGGTAATTGTATTAGTAAAATTGTCCAAGAATTGCACTTGGAAATAATAGTGTTGTTGGAATTGGGGTACTTCTTATTGGATCCTTGGTGAATGGTGTAACAAACACCATCGTCAAAATTGTGCTAATACCCAATTCTGTTAACTTACTTTTGAATTTAACTATTTGTATGTTTTTGTTTTCCTTTTGTTCTAGAAGTATTTCTACAATCTTATAATTCTATTAATGTCTATTAAATTGAAATAATTTTTTTAACTACATTTTTTACTATATATAGATTTAGGATTTTTGTTTTAAGTCTTTCAATTGTTTTGGTATTTCTGATAATACAATTTTCTTCAGCGAGTGCAAGTTAATGATGGTCTCTTGTGACGAGTTAGTGGAAATGAAAATATGGAAAAACAACACTATGTTAACTTGGAGGGATTAATCAAGGTACTTTTACAATGAGTTTGAATATAGTGTACAAAGATGAAACATAGGAAATTGAATTAGCTTTCCAAATATACAATTTTTATTCATAGATATTGTGAATAACTATGTGAAATTTGATTTTTTGTAGAAATGGTATGTCATTATATATGTTTTTGTTTGTGCATGTGTTAAGTCTTTCCAAAAACTTGTGTAATTGTAGAGAACCCATTTTTCTAGTGCTTAGTATATTTTGGAAATTTATAATACTAATTTCATATTTTTTTAAATTATGAAAGTCAATATATGCTTGAAATTACAATGCCTTTTATTTATTTTAGATCAGAGATATAGCTCTCTAGTAATGCGACATATAACTCATTTTAGAAATGGTTAACCTGACACAAAGTTATACCATAGATAAAAAGAAGTATGCATTTTAGCATCTTTATATGTGTAAAGAAAAAAATAGATTAAAAATAGTAAACATTATTAATTTTAAAAAACATAATATATTTGGAATCTACATACCCAAATATATGTGTCTATAGTCTCATCAACAATAATTTGTGTAGCCTATAGAAAATTAGCATAAAAAACAAAGATATAAAAATGTATTCATAAAAATGGAGGGTTTTATATATTTGCATACCGAACTATGAGTTTTGTCATCTCGAACCTAAAGATGAGGCAACCAACTAAGAAAACACATTTCTAGAGTTTTCATTCCCTCTCGAAAAAATTTGAAATTCAAATAATGTGTGTGTGATTTAGGAATGTGCTCACCTCTCATGTTCCTAAAACACATGTGCATTATTAGGAACAGGAATACGAACAATTTCTTTTTAACACAAAGTAATTATCTCTCTCTCTCTTACCCCCTATGCCTCCATCCCTCTATATTAGTATCTCTCTCTCACTCTCTTCCCCTGCTCTCTCCATCTCCCTCTCTCTCTCCCCCCTCTTCCCCTCTCTCCTTATGTCCCTCTTCCCCCCTCTTTCTCTCTCCCCCA
>SNQJ01S0004514.1:54858-75669 GCA_010110895.2 Picea sitchensis
TAGCCAAATCATTAAGGTTTCTTCTTGCTTCCCGTAATATTCTATTCTCATCAGGTTTACACGTGGATGTAAATACCTCCCACAACTACCATAATATTAGCACTCCCTCCTATCTAGGGAGGTATTACAGGTAATGGTCTTGAGCACAAACATACCATTCTCTTAGTAGCATCAACATATTTGTATAGACTATCTCATGACTAGATCATGAGCATCATCATCATCATCAGTGTCATCAACTGCATCATCTCTCGAAACCTTACTCTATCTGAGTAATCAGACATGATGCTCACTCCACAGAGTGACACAAGAGCCATTCTTCTAATCTAGAAGAGTAAATGTTCTTAACCTTTTTTTGTCTGGGAAATCTCTGCTCATCATTCATCTGGATAATAATTATTTTCAACACTCCTAATAGTCTTCAAGGAAATCGGAACAATATCATTCAATATAACACAACCATGTCTATCCATAGTAGTACACAACTACAATACAGTGGTACACTACCACACCAAGTACCACACAGATACTTGATCAAACAGTGGAACACATCCACCACAGTAGTATACATCTACTGTCTAGAGACATATGGTCTTCATAACAATCATCTGATATCAACCTGCACAGAAACAATGTTATGATATAAAATGAATCATCTGGGCCATTATTCCACTCACATCTGTGAGATCTTGGAAGAGCATCTGCCATCAATGATGAGCTATCTAGATTATTCTTCTCAAGCAAGGAAGAATACTTGTCCCGATTTCTGAGCCTAGACCATTCCCCACCCTGGGTCATTCCTCCGACACTAAACAAAGTGTAACCTGAAGAGAATGAGTCTGCCTTAAAGAATCTCTGTCCCTGATTGTTGAACCTGGACCATTCCCCACCCTGGGCCATTCTTCCAGCACTAAACAAAGTGAAACCTGGAGAGAATGAATGCACCTTAAGGAATGACTGTCCAGACCATTTCCAAAGGAAATAATTGTCCTGCACCAACCTCCAAAATGGACCATTCCCCATGTTAACCACAATGGGAAATTGTTGTCCGGCGAGGTGGGCCAATCTTCTTGAGTAAACCTCAAGAAGAGAGACTACCCTAGAACACATCCCATGTTAACCACAATAGGAAGTCTTCATCTATGGTACATCAACAATCTAGACCATTTTCGAACTGGAAAATGTCTGTCTATCAGAAATCTCAATCCACTTTCCAAACTGGAAAGAATCTTCTCATCCTGGACCATTTTTCGAACTAAAAAATGACTTTCCATCACTCAATAATACATTAGTGCTCCCTCCCAACCTGGGATTCATCTCTTCCATTTTCAATAAGGAAGTCATCTACACGAGCTCCATCTTGAGTACGCAAACTCTTTCATCTTGAACAGAAGATTTACCAAAATGTCTGCCTATCTACTCATCTATGAATATATGAATTGGAGAACCACTTTCTCCTTTCTAGACTTCATCATAGATAATGTAGTGCTTGATTTCAAATGTACTTCAGTCTGAAACACTGGTTTTGTCTGAAGGCTTCATGTAGCTCTGATCAATAAAGTATATCATTTTTTAGAAAACTAGAACATATCCATGTGGCACTTCTTCTGTCATCATGAGATCTGATCTTCTGAGTAATCATCTTGATACAATATCTTTGTTATAGAATATCTTCACCACGCTTATGTTGTGCACTGGAGGTTCTCCACCAAGTTATCTTCTTCCATTTGTATACAAGGGTCTCTTTATGGTATGCCTCAAAGTCTTGAGGTTTCTCTTCATACACTCTTTGTTCAATTGCTATGGAGAATAGTCTTTGCATTCATCTGATGTAGAACTCCAACCCATGGATATTGCGGATGATATAAAGACTCATGTAGAGGTATGTATGGTTTACTGGAACAAGTAATCATCATAGTCTTCTCCCTCCATCTGGGAGAACCTCTAGATCTGAATCACAACTTTTAGTTCCTCTGCTTGATTTCTTTTATTGAGTTCATATCAGGTTGGTAATCTTGTGATTCTTAATACAGTGACTGGTTGTTTTGGCTTCTCTTCCTTTATTGGAATCTTCATGTTCTTCCTGATGTTTTTCTTTAGCTCTTGGGTCCATGGAGTTTTTTATAGATTCCATGCCCTAAAGACTCCACTTCTTCCTTTCATTATAGGATCATGGATGTAGATGGACAAACTAGGATACTTTAAGGCTTCTCTTCGAAGAAGACTTCTTCTGAGGTTGAACTGAACACGTATTGTCTTTCATGGTTGCTACCATGGATATGTACTTCATCATCTCCAATGGATCATAGGATTATCTCCATCCTAATCCTTGCTTCATGTATGAGTGCATATAATCGACTCCCTCCGTCTAACAAAGTCCACGCTTTCGTCTTCATCCTTATTGTCTTCTACAATATATAATCGGATCCCTCCATCTAACAAAGTCCACACTTTCTTCTTATTGTCTTCTGCAAAACGTCATAAGTCTTTCTCCAATTTCCTCTTGATTGCTAACTTCTTTCTGTCTTTGCTTCTTCTAAGTCTCTTCATGATTGACTCTGATTTCGGCTTATCTTGTAATAGCTTCCACTTGATTTGTTTGATGTATTTCATCATTTCATGTGTATTATCTAACTTGTATAATGATAACAATCCTTATCTTGTAGTTCTTCCATAGGTATAGTTTTTCTTGGAACATATTATCTTCTAAGAGATAGATATGCAAGATATGTACAGAGACTATGAAAACAAGATATGTACAAGAAATAAGAAGAGTATTGTTACCTTAAGAAGAATAAGTCTCTTTCATCCTGCTTAGTCTTCTTAGTAGGTTCCTTTTCTTTGGCAATTGATGCTTTGTGTGTCCCCTTTATTTTCTTTAGCTTGGGACAATGATTCTTGTAGTGACCATACTTTCGACAGTTGAAGCATTGTATTTCTGAAATGTCTTTCTCTTGATTTGGCTTCCTCCTTGAACCAAACTTCCTTTTGTTCCTGAAATTCTTGAATCTTAATGTGAAGGCTTGACCATCATACTTCTTTTGGGGTTTCTCTTTTGCACTGGTCCTGGATTCTCTTCTTGAGCACAACAAGTCCAAAGTTCTTCAAATGTAGGATACTCCTTCCTTGTCTTCATGCATGCGGCAAATGCATCCCATATCTTGGGAAGACCATTGAGTACTATGTTTACCAATTCCTTCTCTGAAATGATCTCTTCAATATCTTGTAGTTGATTTATTAACTGAGATATTCTCACAAATTATGATGTTATGTTGTCATCATCATTCATCTTCATGTTACGAAGCTCATTCTTCAGACTAATTATTTGCCCAATGTTTTTTATTGAGAAAAGGTTTCTTAGGGCATCGTACATATTATTCAATGAGTCAATATGGGAGATGTAGGGTATCAAGTGGTATTTTATAGAGTCCACTATGATACTCATGGAATTGATATCACCGTCTTTGAACTTCTCCATAACTGCAACATTATGCGATTCCTTCCCTTTTCCTTCTTCAAACCCTGGTTCCATGATATTTCCTTTCACAATATCCAAGACTTTATTCTTGGCAAGGATGAGGTCAATCCTTGTCTTCCACACTCTGAAGTTAGATGCTCCATCTAACTTGTTTTCTGACTTCATAGAGTAAGTCATGGCTTCTTTGACTTGGTCAACCCTAGATCTGACCAAAAACTCAAACTTGACGTCTTGGCTTGCTGAGAGTATCAGGACATGCGCTAGGCTAGGGCACATTGATCTATTTAGAAATTAGGTCAATCCCTTCACTTAAGGTGCCTCAACGAGAGGATTAGGGTTTCTGCAACTGCACCTGCTAGTAACCCTAGAGACAATGCTTTGGTGACTGCTCCTGATAGAAAACTTAGCGGTAGTTCTTCAACAAGCTTAATATCCTTATGGTTATGTTTCCTTCCAGTGGTTAGACTGAATGAAGGAGGTGTGGGCCCATAACCTGTTAGAATATAATGGGTGTGCTCATTTTACCATTGACAATATCGCTATTGTCACCCAACCATAGGTCGAAGCCACCCTCTGAGCACCTTAATCTTGACAGAGAATAAATCTAAATGAAAACCCATAGCGCACCTTTCCCCAAGGATAGCATACCAACAAGAGATGATCAGATAGTCCAAACCCTAACCAAGAGATAGTCCAAGCCAAACATGATTTGCTAGCTACAACAGATGCAATTGCAGCTCTCCTTGAAACCTGCACACAAAACTGGGCACTGCAGTGCACACAAGTCTTGCTTTGCAATTCTGAGACTGCCTGCCAAAATGAATATTGGCCTCCTATATTTATACTGATTCTGGCTAACTACCTCAGCGACTTCTCATTCTAGGTATCTATCTATTCAGTATATATTTATTTCTTCTGGCCAACTTCTTCTCTTGGAGGCTAATAACCTAATACAAATTATCTGACTTGTCTTCTAGGGTTATTAGCCAACTCATTAGGGTTTCTTCTTGCTTCCTAAAATATTCTATTCTCGTCAGGTTTACACGTGGAGGTAAATACCTCCCGCAGCTACCATAATATCAACAAGAGGAACATAGAGAGAGAGAGAGAGAGAGTAATGATGGGGGAGAGAGAGAGAGGGGGGAAGAGGGACATAAGGAGAGAGGGGAAGAGGGGGGAGAGAGAGAGGGAGATGGAGAGAGTAGGGGAAGAGAGTGAGAGAGGGATAGAGAGAGAGATAATAATATAGAGGGAGGGAGGCATAGGGGGTAAGAGAGAGAGATAATTACTTTGTGTTAAAAAGATATTGTTCACATTCCTGTTCCTAATAATGCACATGTGTTTTAGGAACACGAGAGGTGACCACATTCCTAAAGCGCACACACGTTATTTGAATTTCAATTTTTTTTAGAGGGAATGAAAACTCTAGAAATGTGTTTTCTTAGTTGGTTGCCTCATCTTTAGGTTCGAGATGACAAAACTCATAGTTCGGTATGCAAATATATAAAACCCTCCATTTTTATGAATACCTTTCTATATATTTGTTTTTTACGCTAATTTTCTATAGGCTACACAAATTTTTATTGATGAGACCACAGACACATATATTTGGGTATGTAGATTCCAAATATATTATGTTTTTTAAAATTAATAATGTTTACTATTTTTAATCTATTTTTGTCTTTACACATATAAAGATCCTAAAATACATACTTCTTTTTATCTATGGTATAACTTTGTGTCAGGTTAACCATTTCTAAAATGAGTTTTATGTCGCATTACTAGAGACCTATATCTCTTATCTAAAATAAATAAAAGGCATTGTAATTTCAAGCATATATTGACTTTCATAATTTAAAAAAATATGAAATTAGTATGATAAATTTCCAAAATATACTAAGCACTAGAAAAATGGGTTCTCTGCAATTACACAAGTTTTTGGAAAGACTCAACACATGCACAAACAAAAGCATATATAATGACATACCATTGTTACAAAAAATCAAATTTCACATAGTTATTCACAATATCTATGAATAAAAATTGTATATTTGGAAAGCTAATTCAATTTCCTATGTTTCATCTTTTTACACTATATTCAAACTCATTATAAAAGTACCTTGATTAATCCCTCCAAGTTAACATAGTGTTGTTTTTCCATATTTGCATTTCCACTAACACGTCATAAGAGACCATCATTAACTTGCACTCGCTGAAGAAAATTATATTATCAAAAATACCAAAATAATTGGAAGACTTAAAACAAAAATCCTAAATCTATATATAATAAAAAATGTAGTTAAAAAAATTATTTCAATTTAATAGACATTAATAGAATTATAAGATTGTAGAAATACTTCTAGAACAAAAGGAAAACAAAAACATACAAATAGTTAAATTCAAAAGTAAGTTAACAGAATTGGGTATTAGCACAATTTTGATGATGGTGTTTATTACACCATTTACCAAGGATCCAATACAAAGTACCCCAATTCCAACAACACTATTATTTCCAAGTGCAATTCTTGGACAATTTTACTAATACAATTACCCTCCTATCTTAGCATCTTAGTCAAAAGTGATTTTGACCCTATATTTTCATCTTAGTCAAAAGTGAGTTTGACGCGAAAACCTATCATGATGCTTAAATCCATGTGACTAAAGATCAATTTATTCAAAATCATAACCAAAAATAGGCACCTCCTGACTTTATAAACCTTAACATTTAGGTAAATTGTTCATTTTTGGAAATACAAATTGAAGCATTTTACCTTTCACCAAGTGTAAAAGGGACATGCTCCCGGAATCACTTTAGTCCATGTGAATGTTGAGGATTTATTTTGATCTTTATAGAAACAACGATCAACATATCAACAATTTGCTTGATCTCCACCCATTGCACTTTAGAAACTGTTAAAAAAAAAGTGTGACATGATAGTCAAAACTTATTAGGATATTGATGTGGTACTCAACTTTTATATATCATTCATTTTATCACTAATCCTACAAATGTTTTGAATTGAACAATTGTGATAAATGAATTTTTTTTTTGAGAATAGGATTGTTTTTTCAACATCACAAAATAAATAAGGAGATTACATTTGAATCACTTAAAATAGTGAAATATTTTAGAAAAATATTTATAATAATCAAAATAAATTTACCTTCACACTTTCCAAATATAAATATTTGATGTATATGGCTCAAAGCACTCATTATCACCAAGAACACTACTAATTGATGTTGTTGGCATGTGTAATAAAAAAAAAATTATTAGAATATTTTTTGCAATCATTTTTATCATTTTTCTTTGACATATACAAATCCTAATAAGTTGAAAGTGTAACCTCCATGTATTTCATTGAAATACTTATTATATACCAATTTGAAAATAAACTGAAACTTGAAACCATCACCTATTATAACACATCTTATTACAATCCTTAACATATGATATTTTTCTATTTCTAAAGTACATAATACACTTCCAAACATATGATATTTTTCTATTGCTAAAGGACATAATACACTTCCAAAGATAGCTTCCACTTTAAGAGTACCAACGTAGTGCAAACCAATATTATTAAATGCAAAGTACATACACCTACCTTGCTTATAGGACTCCTAACACAGGTTTCACAACAACTCTCATTGGTAGTAAGTTCAGAGAATGACTTACGGGCATGATAATAAATTGTGTTAAAAAAATTTGAGTTCAAATTTTGAGCCTGTCGTGTAGCTTTGAAAGAGTATTAAAATAATTGTATGGAATATACATTATAAAAATTAATGACCAAATTCACTCGAATGTATGGTTTTAGCATGGCGCTCGACACAAATGCTAATAGGTTCTTGATGCATACTTCACTAATTTGTAGTGTCCTTGGGATAGTAGTTCATATCAATAGTTTTTTTTCCATGTTTTGACTAACTATTGATGATGTTCTCTATCATAAAATATATGGTGAAAGTGTATCAATGGAAGATACAATCAAGAGTAATTAGCACAATTGTTAAAAGATAGAGTTAAATATTTCAGATAGTGAAATTTAGAAACCAATTTTTCTTAGATTATCAAAATCAATGTAGTAATTTTTTCAACCCATGTTATCAAAAATTTTAGAAAGATGAGACTCAATAGGAATACCCTACTAAATATAAAGATAATAATTTTTGAATCCCTTATCTATTAATCTTAAAAGAGTAAGGAAAATAATTTTCAAAACGCATACCTTTTCTCTTATAAATCTTGGTAGAGCAAGTGATGCAAAATTATAAGTTCTTCTTTTATGTTGTGCTAGTGTCATGGATGATTTTAGGGGCTAAATTTTGCTCATGGGCTAATTTTCCATGCATTTTCCAAAAACGAGATTCGCTATTTTAAAAATGATTCGCCCAAAATTCTATAGTATAAAACTATTTTACCTTAAAAATTGCCAAAATATTATAAAAAAACTATATAAAATCCTTAGAAATTTGAATATTTTTACAAAACTATTGCTAAACATTTATAGTTGGCATATGAAGGATTAGTAAGATTCGCCAAGGTTTCTACATTTTAAAATAATTTTTCATCTTTAAAATCATCCCTCGCTAGTGTACACAATAATTTCTATGCAAACATTTGAAGACTTGGATATTCCTAGATCTTATTCATTTCTCTTCATATTGCACAAGTCATGAAGTCCAATGTATGATCAAGGAATGTTTCAACAAAAAACAAACTCAAAGCATGTAAGATATCAAAGAATGGAATTACCGTGTACAACATATAAAAATTGTGAGTTTCTATATGAGATTACAAAATTGTGAACCATAGCCTTTGAGATTGCATAACCTTCCTTGCCTTTCCCTAATTGGACAAATGATTTCATCCATTATTAAATACAAATAATTTATAAAAAATAAGAGATGTTTGTAAGAGTGTGAGCACACCTACTACACATCTTTGAGATACCTTGTATAAAACTCTTCACACCAACAATCTACTAATCCAAGAGACCCATTAGGACATAATAGTGACTTGGTAACATTGTCTTAGACTCTCTTGATAAGGAGGCCTGGAATCCATAGACCATAGAAACAATTCCTTACCTTGTTTTATTTGTTTTGACAACTCAAAACATTTTAGTTACTCATGAATTTTATCCCTTTGGCACAACTACATTAATAATCCTACTCAAGATACTCAACCAATTGCCTTCCCATAGTTTTTAATAAGTTCAAAATTTCAAAAATATTAAGATGACATGGCTCCAGGTATACAATGAATGCACTTGTATATAATGGTAATCAAATTGAATATATTTTCTAACAACAACAACTTCAAAATTGTTCCTTTATGTTGTTCCTATAAGAATTGAATAATAACTAATAAACAAAATGCATTTTAAGAACTAATACCATTCCTAATTATATTTTATCGTGCCTCCTCTATCTATATAACAAGCAATGTCATCAAACACAATAAACATTGGAACACTACCATTTATTATGCCAATTTTTTTTCTATATATGTAACCATTTATTGAAGTATGGAATAAAAACTCCAATACCTCCTATTTATTTTCTAATCATAATAATAAAAACATCATAAATACTTCCAATATTATGATCTTTCATACTTAACTATCCCAAATTCAAACCATGAAATAGGATATCGAATAGACCCAAAAATATTTTCATGACAAGAATTCATAGGCCCTAATAATATAGTCAATCAAAATTCATTGTTTTACGTCCAAGAGACTATAAAAATTACATAAATTATTAATACACTCGATCAAAATGCATTGTTTTAAGTCCAAGAGACTATAATAATTACATAAATTATTGTTGTTTTACTTGAAATGTCAATAGAAAAGTCCTTATTTCTTTTTTTAATAACTCAAATGCAATTAATATTACTAGATTTTGCTTAACTCAAATGGTGATAATCATGGTAATCAATACCATGAGATAATCCACTAGTAAAATACTAAAAGTAGTGTAAAAAGTCAAATGCAATTAATATTATATGATTTTACTTAACTCAAATGGTGATAATCATGGTAATTAATTCCATGAGATAATCCACTACTAAAATACTAAAAGTAGTGTAAGAGGTCAATCTAGGACATGGAAATTCCATGAGATAATCCACTACTAAAATTACTTCAAGAGGTCAATCCATAATAGGGCATGAACTAATACATACCAAATCATGCCCCTAACTTAAAATGCATTAGTCATCTTGATACCAATAAGCAACCTAAAGAATCCTACCAGTTGAATATCATTGTGAGGAACATCTAAGGACCTTGGATTTCTACCATTAAAGAGAGTTGGAGAAGCAACTGACATTTGAACATCAAATTATAAATCCTAATAGTAGATTCAATGTCATCGTTAGAAAAACCCTCATCAACATATACCAAGGCCTCTCCACAACCACCCTAGTTAATTTTAACAAGTAGGATATATCCAATAACTTGAAACCATGGTAGTAATAGTAAAAATATCTACCATACATTATTTCATCATCCAACCTTTCATTCTAAACCCAAAGGAAAACATAAACAAACATAATCATTAGTAGATCATGATTATGAGAATTGTCAACAAGGTCAAAATCAAGAGTTCAATCAACCACCAATTGCTTGTGGATAATCAACAAGATCTATTGGATCAATGGCTTATGCTCTTAACCTTGTAAGTTTTGTGTATACTATGACGGTACTAGGTCTTATGCACTAGCTTATGGTATCGATTGAAACATCGAGCACTTCACCCAAATCATCAAGAACTTGATCTGCTAGCCTCAATTTTTCCTTTGCTACTTATGGATCAAATATTTCTTTAACAAAATATTATACATATGTTATTTATTCTACTCTTTCATGTGGATGTACTATTTATGGATGCACCTATGGTATGGGTCAAAACATGTTGGTGTAGCGACAAAGCCTAGTGAAGAGAAATACCCAATGAAGCATGGTGCAAGGATTCCTAAGAATTCCTGTAAACACTGTGAAAAATACATCCTCACTATATACATGTACACAACCTGATAGTGCAACTACATCAAGCTAAGAATCCACTGGGTAAAACGTGGTTTCAACTACTTCTTGGATGACTAGTTCTAGCTCTCGATCTCTAACTGGAAGTTTAGTCTAGGAAACATGGTCTCAATCTCAATAAACATGATCAACAATTGAACCTAGAATTGCATTTTCATCATATATACTTTTCTATTAGTTCTTCTTTAATAGGATAAAGAACTACTCCTCATTCTACTACATCAACAATTAGCTCTACCAATAGTGGTGAAATTAAATCGACTAATACACCCAAACCTAGCTTTGCTATGACAACGAGAGTAGTATGCAATGTATCCATAGTAAAGACAATGGAAAGTGGTTCGTCAACATCAATAGAAGAAACTAGATCAACATCAACTAAGGAAAAATCAACATAGTCAAAAGATGAAAGTGGTGAGAGGGATGTGCAAAAGGGATCCATAGGGTAGGGATGTTGTTAGGAAAAAATATTCATTAAGGATTCAACTTACTTGGGAAACACAATCAACTAGTATTGGGTCAATTTCTACCATTGTCCTTTCCTTTACGTTTGGAACCATAACTCATATTGTTGGTTTTGTTTCTTCATGATACTAGTTCTAGTAATGCTTCCCTACTATTGGTGGTGTTGGTTAAACCCAAAACCACTTAGTCAATTACATAAGGTACATGTGTTACCTCTATTGATGGTAGATAAGATTGATCAATGACAACTACTGACTTGTCTACATTAGAACCAATTTACTCAACTAGCTCAATCGAATCAACAAAATCTATTGAGTTGTCTTGTTATCCTTTTGGATTAATTTGGATATCTAGTAGTAGTATCTCTAGATATGAATCTAGTCCTTCATATGGGCCTTTAGGTGTGCCTATCCCCACTCGGACGACAATGTAGTGTATTGATGTTGCTTCTAGAACTGCTTAACAAACAAAAACCAACTGATGAACCAACTGCATAAGCTTCTTATGTTGGATATGCTACTAAGGGAACATGATTTTGTTAGAAATTAAGAATCTATCTCTAGCTCTCTACCATGAGCATCCATATATACTATTACAGGTGCTAGTTTTGTATTTTCTCTATTACATGCATTGATGTAGTTAATATTGTTGTTAGATATGCCTCTTCTATTTCTTGATCTTGAATAACATCATCTTGATCACGAAGGTATGCTTATGGATATATAACTATGAGTAATCCTAGGCATATAACTCTCTTTTTATGTGGAAGGTACGCTACATGTAGTGGTAGTGGGTAAATTAGGGTAGGAGGGATGCTAAACAAAGCGTTAGTTGGATAAGAGGACAGTGGTGATGGATAAGTTGGTCTTGTTCCTAGGCTTTAAAGTACTCCTAAGTGTAGAACTCTATTTTTATGTGGAAGGTACGTTATACGTAATGGTACTGGGTAAACTGGGATAGAAGRGATGAAAGGGTTAGGGGATAAGAGAATAGTGGTGATGGATAAGTTGGTATTTATCCTACGCTTGGAATTATTCATGTAGTCTATGACCATGTATCTCAATCCAGAAGTTATGCTATTGGGTATTGATCATGAGCATTCAACCATTTGGATCCACTACCACTGGGGCTTATGTAGGTTTTATATGCTCCTATGCATCTAGCTTTGGACCATCTAGATCTACTACTTCTTTATCGAAGGATTCAACTTCATGCTTCAACGAACAACGTCTAATAACCTACAACACAATTAAAACTCAATCAAACACCACCTGCAACACCATTAAACCTCAATCAAAGGCCACACAAGTAAACCTATGTTGCTAATAAAACAAGTTACATTTGAATTTTTTTATTTTCTCTTCACAATAATAGAAATTAATTCAACAAATCAAAAACAAGAAAATTGAAATAAAATATAACTAATCCATCTACATCAATGGTGAAGGCTAGTCACAATCAATTAAATAGAAATCACAATCAATTAGAGAGTTGCTTTTGATGCCATGCACAAATCTCTATATCTAGATAGACAAGTTGTAACATGTATAAAAACAAAACCCTAATTTATAAGTATGCAAAATATATAAGACACATAATAAAAAATTAATTTAGCATAGTTTTTATTTTTTTATAATAGTATCACCTATGAACCATGATGGCAAGTGTATCCAAATTGTTGTAAAAGTAGTGAAGCCATACTTTCATCCATCATTAACCTAAGGAGGCTTCATCCTTGACGTAAGGAGGTGAAGAAGAACATTCATTCCCTAGGCACACAGGTTTTATCAACCAATCTTATGTTATCAATATTCATAGGTTTTATCGAAGGAAAACATTTTTTCCTGCTTGATTTTAGACGATATAAAAAAAAAAGAAAATGAAGGTGACCGAAGGTTTCAACACTGAGCCTAGATGGGTTGGATACGTGGTCATTGGAGCCAAGGTTTCAAGTGGAAATTGTGTTAAGAGGAACCAATTTTTGACCTCAGAAACATTCCTGAGTGCCAAGAGGTTACCTTGGTCATGTTATGAAGCTTAGGAGGAGTATCGGTATCGTAAAACCACAACTTACATGGTATTTGGCCACAAAGAGAGAGATCACAACACTGGTGGTGTTGGGACCGTAGGATCTGTTCGAAAGGAAGGGATATCCTTTACGACCCTCAGATCTGGAGAAGGTACAAAAGAGTTAACCTGGAAGCCCTTCGGACTTCGTGACTTTGGTGAAGTTGATGCAAACTAAGAGAAAGGCAGAAGCCCGAAACTCTAAAGTCCTGAGGAGAGATCTACATTATAGATCTGGGGAGAAGTCTTATCGTTAGATCAAACCAATAGTGGAAGATAAAGATGTTTGTAATTTCACATACCATTGTTAGAAAAAATCAAATTTCACATAGTTATTCACAATATCTATGAATAAAAATTGTATATTTGGAAAGCTAATTCAATTTTCTAGGTTTCATTTTTTTACACTATATTCAAACTCATTGTAAAAGTGCCTTGATTAATCCTCAAAGTTAACATATTGTTGTTTTTCCATGTTTACATTTCCACTAACATGTCATAAAAGACCATTATTAACTTGCACTCAAGCTGAAGAAAATTATATTATCAAAAATACCAAAATAATTGAGAGACTTCAAACATAAATCCTAAATCTAGATATAATACAAAAATGTAGTTAAAAACTTTATTTCAATTTAATAGACATTAATAAAATTATAAGATTGTAAAAATACTTCTAGAAAAAAAGGAAAACAAAAATACACAAATAGTGAAATTCAGAAGTAAGTTAATTGAATTGGGTATTAGCCCAATTTTGACGATGGTGTTGTTACACCATTCACCAAGGATCCAATACAAAGTACCCCAATTCCAACAACACTATTATTTCCAAGTGCAATTAAAACCTATCATGATGCTTAAATCCACAATGTGACTAAAGATCAATTTATTCAAAATCATAACTAGAAATAGGCACCTCACGACTTTATAAACCTTAACATTTAGGTAAACTGTTCATTTTTGGAAATACAAATTGAAGCATTTTACCTTTCACAAAGTGTAAAAGGGACATGCTCCGAGAATCACTTTAGTCCATGTGAATGTTGAGGATTTGTTTTGATCTATATAGAAACGATGATCAACATATCAACAATTTGCTTGATCTCCACCCATTGCACTTTAGAAACAGTTAAAAAAAAGTGTGGCATCGTAGTCAAAACTTATTAAGATATTGATGTGGCACTTTAGAAACAGTTAAAAAAAAGTGTGGCATCGTAGTCAAAACTTATTAAGATATTGATGTGGTGCTCAACTTGTATATATCATTCATGTTATCACTAATTCTACAAATGTTTTGAATTGAACAATTGTGATAAATGATTTTTTTTTTGAGATTAGGATTTTTTTTTCACCACTACAAAATAAAATAAATAGAGAGATTATATTTGAATCACTTAAAACAAAATAAATAAAAAGATTATATTTGTATTACTTAAAATAGTGAAATATTTTTAAAAAATATTTATAATAATCAAAATAAATTTACCTTCATACTTTCCAGATATAAATATTTGATGTGTTTGGCTCAAAGCACTCATTATTCCCAAAAACACTACTAATTGATGTTGTTAGCATGTGTAATAAAAAGAAATTTATAAAAACATTTTTGCAATCATTTTCCTTGACCTTCACGTATACAAATCTTAATGAGTTGAAAGTGTAACCTCCATGTACTTCATTGAAGTATTCCTTATATACCAATTTGAAAATAAACTGAAAATTAAAACCATCAGCTATTATAACACATCTTATTATAATCATCACCTATTATAACACATCTTATTACCATCCTCAACATATGATATTCTTTTATATTTTTCTATTTCTAAAGGACATAATACACTTGCAAAGATAGCTTCCACTTTAATAGTACCAACGTAGTGCAAACCCATATCATATTTGTCTATTTCTAAAGGACATAATACACTTCCAAAGATACCTTCCACTCTAAGAGTACCAACGTAGTGCAAACCGATATCATTACATGCAAAGTACATACACCTACCTTGCTTATAGGACTCCTAACACAGGTTTTACAACGACTCTTATTGGTAGTAAGTTCAAAGAATGACTTAAGGGCATGATAATAAATTGTGTTAAAAATCTTTGAGTTCAAATGTCGTGTGGCTTTCAAAGAATATTAAAATAATTGTATGGAATATACATTAGAAAAATTAATGACCAAATTCACTTGAATGTGTGTTTTAGCAAGGCTCTCCACACAAATGCTAATAGGTTCGTGATGCATACTTCACTAATTTGTACTGTCCACTTGATAGTAGTTCACATCAATAGTTTTTTTCCATGTTTTGACTAACTATTGATGTTCTTTATCATAAAATATATGTTGTAATAGCAAGGTTCTCCACACAAATGCTAATAGGTTCGTGATGCATACTTCACTAATTTGTAGTGTCCACTTGATAGTAGTTCAAGTCAATAGTTTTTTTCCATGTTTTGACTAACTATCGATGTTCTTTATCATAAAATATATGTTGTAAGTGTATCAATGGAAGATACAATCACGAGCAATTAGCGCAATGGTTAAAATATAGAGTTAAATATTTTAAATAGTGAAATTTAGAAACCAATCTTTTTTATTTGTAGTGTCCACGTGATAGTAGTTCACATCAATAGTTCTTTTCCATGTTTTAACTAATTATTGATTTTCTTTATCATAAAATATATGTGGTAAGTGTATCACTGGAAGATACAATCACGAGTATGTGGTAAGTGTATCAGTGGAAGATACAATCACGAGTAATTAGCACAATGGTTAAAATATAGAGTTAAATATTTTAAATATTGAAATTTAGAAATCAATCTTTTTTAGATTATAAAAATCAAAGTAGCAATTTTTACAACCCATGCTATCAAAAAACTTAGAAAGATGAGACTAAATAGGAATACCTTACTAAATATAAAGAAAATATTTTCTTAATCTCTTATCTATTAATCTTAAAATAGTAAGAAAAATGATTTTCAAAGTACATACTTTTTCTCTTACAAATCTTGGTAGAGCAAGTGATGCAAAATTACAAGTTGTGCTTTTATGTTGTGCTAGTGTACACAATAATTTCAATGCAAAGATTTGAAGACTTAGTTATTTGTAGATCTTATTCATTTATCTTCTTATTGCAAAAGTTATGAAGTCCAATGTATGATAAGGAATGTTTCAACAAAAAACAAACTCAAAGCATGTAAGATATGAAAGAATGGAATTACCTTGTACAACATATAAAGATTGTGAATGGAATTACCTTGTAAAACATATAAAATTTGTGAGTTTTTATATGAGATTACAAAATTGTGAACCATAGTTTTTGAGATTGCATAATCTTCCTTGCCTTGTCTTAATTGGACACATGACTTCATCCATTACTAAATACAAAGGATTTATAAAAAATCAAGAGATGTTTGTAAGAGTGTGAGCATACCTAATACACATATTTGAGATACCTTGTAGAAAACTCTTCACACCAACAATCTACTAATCTAAGAGACCCATTAGGACATAATAGTGACTTGGTAACATTGTCTTGGACTCTCTTAGATAAGGAGGCCTGGAATCCATAGAACATAGAAAACAATCCTTGTCTTGTTTTATTTGTTTTGACAACCCAAAATATCATCCCTTTGCCACAACTACATTAATAATCCTACTCAAGATACTCAACTAATTACCTTCCCATGGTTTTTTATCCAATCCAAAATTTTGAAAATATTAAGATGACATGGCTCCATGTATACAATGACTACATTGTGTATAATGGTAATTAAATTGAATATGTTTTCTAATAACAACAACTTCATTTAAACCTTGCATTCCAAAATTGTTCCTTTATGTTGTTCCTATAAGAATTGAATAATAACTAATAAACAAAATGCATGTTAAGAATTAACACCATTCCTAATTACACTTTATCTTGCCTCCTCTATCTACATAACAAGGAATGTCATCAAACACAAGAAACATTGGAACAATACCATTTATTATGCCATTTTTTCTATATATGTAACTATTTGTCGAACTATGTAATAAAAAGTCCAATACCTTCTATTTATTTTCTAATCATAATAATAAAAACATCATAAATACTTTCAATATTATAATCTTTTGTACTTAACTATCCCAAATTCAAGCCATGAAATAAGATATCGAATAGACCCAAAAATATTTTCATGACAAGAATTCATAGGCCCTAATAATATAGTCAATCAAAATTCATTGTTTTAAGTCCAAGAGACTATAACGATTACATAAATTATTAATACACTCGATCAAAATGCATTGTTTTAAGTTCAAGAGACTATAACGATTACATAAATTATTGTTGTTTTACTTGCAATGTCAATAGAAACGTCCTTATTTCTTTTTCTAATAACTCAAATCCAATTAATATTACTAGATTTTTCTTAACTTAGATGGTGATAATCATGGTAATCAATTCCATGATAATCCACTAGTAAAATACTAAAAGTAGTGTAGGAGGTTAAATGCAATTAATATTACCTAATTTTTCTTAACTTAAATGGTGATAATCATGGTAATTAATTCCATGAGATAATCCACTACTAAAATACTAAAAGTAGTGTAAGAGGTCAATCTAGGACACGGAAATTCCATGAGATAATCCACTACTAAAAGTACTTCAAGAGGTCAATCCATAATAGGGCATGAACTAATACATACCAAATCATCCCGCTAACTTAAAATGCACTAGTCATGTTGAAACCAATATGCAATCTAAACAATCCAATGAGTTGAATATCATTGTGAGGAACATCTAAGGACTGGATTTCTACCTTTAAAGAGATTTGGAGAAGCAATTGACATTGGAACATCAAATTATAAATCCTAATAGTAGATTCAATGTCATCCTTAGAAAAACCCTCATCAACATATACCAAGGCCTCTCCACAACCATCCCAGTCAATTTTAACAAGTAGGATATATCCAATAACTTGAAACCAAAGTAGTAATAGACAAAATATCTACCATACATTATTTCACTATCCAACCTTTCATTATAAACCGAAAGGAAAACATAAACAAGAATAATAATTAGTAGATCGTGATTATGAGAATTATAAACAAAGTCAAAATCAAGAGTTCAATCAACCACACAAGAAAATCAAGAGTTCAATCAACCACCTATTGCTTGTGGATAATCAACAAGATCTATTGGATCAATGGATTATGCTCTTACCTTTGTAAGTTTTGTGTCTATGATGACGGTACTAGGTCGTATGCACTAGCTTATGGTATCGAGTTGAAAGATCGAGCACTTTACACAAATCATCAAGAACTTGATTTGATAGCCTTAGTTTTTCCTTTGCTACTTATGGATCAAATAGTTCTTTAACAAAATATTATACCCGTGTTATTTATTCTACTCTTTCATATGGATGTACTATTTATGGATGCACCTATGGTATGGGTCAAAATAGGTTGGTGTAGCAACAAAGCCGAGTGAGGAGAAATATCCAATGAAGCATGGTGCAAGGATTCCTAAGCATTCTTGTAAACAATGTGAAAAGTACATCCTCACTATATACATGTACACAACTTGATAGTGCAACTACATCAAGCTAAGAATCCATTGGGTAAAACGTGGTTTCAACTACTTCTTGGATGACTAGTTCTAGCTCTCGATCTCTAACTAGAAGTTTATTCTAGGAAATATGGTAGTGGTGGATAATCTAGGTCTTAATCTAGTCCTTTTGATCTTTCTCTCACAATCTCTGCTCCTTGGTTGCAATCCCAATAAACATGATCAACAATTGAACCTAGAATTCCATTTGCATCATATATACTTTTCTATTAGTTCTTCTTTAATAGGATAAACAACCACTCCTCATTCTACTACATCAACAATTAGCTCTACCAATAGTGGTGAAACTAGATCAACTAACTCACCCAAACCTAGCTTACCTATGACAATGAGAATAGTAGGCAATGTATCCATAGTCAAGAAAATGGCAAGTGGTTGGTCAACATTGTCAGGAGAAACTAGATCAACATCAACTAAGGAAAAATCAACATAGTAAAAAGATGAAAGTGGTGAGTGGGATGTGCAAAAGGGATCCATAGGGTAGGGATGTTGGGTAGGGATGTTGTTAGGAAAAAAACTTCATTAAGGGTTGAATTTACTTGGGAAACTCAATCAACTAGTATTGGGTCAATTTCTATCATTGTCCTTTCCTTTGCGTTTGGAACCATAACTCATATTGTTGGTTTTTTTTCTTCGTGATACTAGTACTAGTAATGCTTCCCTACTATTGGTGGTGTTGATTAAACCCAAAACCACTTATTCAATTACAGAAGGTAGAAGTTTTACCTCTACTAATGGTAGATAAGATGGGTCAATGACAACTACTGACTTGACTACATTAGAACCAATTTACTCAACTAGCTCAATCAAATCAACAAAATCTATTGAGTTGTCTTGTTATCCTTTTGGATTAATTTGGATATTTAGTAGTAGTATCTCTAGATATGAACCCAGTCCTTCATATGGGCCTTTAGGTGCGCCTATCCCCACTCGAACCACAATATAGTGTATTGGTGTTGCTTCTAGAACTGCTTAACCGACAAAAACCAACTGCATAAGCTTATTATGCTGGATATGCTACTAAGGGAACATGATTTTGTGAGAAATTAAGAATCTTTCTCTAGCTCTTTACCATGAGAATCCATATATACTATTACAGGTGCTAGTTTTGGATTTTCTCTAATACATGCATTGATGTAGTTAATATTGTTGTTAGATATTCTTCTTCTATTTCTTGATCTTGAATAACATCATCTTGATCAGAAAGGTATGCTTATGGATATAGAACTATAAGTGCTCCTAAACATAGAACTCTATTTTTATGTGGAAGGTACGCTACATGTAGTGGTAGTGGGTAAATTAGGGTAGGAGGGATGCTAAAGAAAGGGTTAGGGGATAAGCTAATAGTGGTGATGGATAAGTTGGTCTTGTTCCTAGGATTTGAAGTACGCCTAAGTGTATAAGTCTATTTTTATGTGGAAGGTATGCTATACATAGTGGTACTAGGTAAACTCAAGTAGAAGGGATGAAAGGATTAGGGGATAAGAGAATAGTGGTGATGGATAAGTTGGTCTTTCAACCAACTTATCCACTACCATTGGTGCTTATGTAGGTTTTTATATGCTCCTATGCATCTCTCTTTGGAACATTTAGATCTACTACTTGTTTATCAAAGGCTTTGACTTCATGCTTCAAAGAACTACATCTAATAACTTGCAACACAATTAAAACTCAATCAAACACCACCTGCAACACCATTAAACCTCAATCAAACTCCACACAACTCAACCTATGTCGCTAATAAAACAAGTTACATTTGAAATATTTTTTTTTCTCTTCACAATAATAGAAATTAATTCAACAAATCAAAAACAAGAAAATTTAAATAAAATATAACTAATCCAACTAATCCATCTACATCAATGGTGAAAGTTGGTCACAATCCATTAAATAAAAATCACAATCAATTAGAGAGTTGCTCTTGATGCCATGTACAAATCTCCATATCTAGATGCACAAGTTGTAACATGTATAAAAACAAAACTCCAATTTCTAAGTATGCAAAATACATAAGAAATTTAACATAGTTTTTATTTTTTTATAATTGTATCACCTATGAACCATGATGGCCACTATATCCAAATTGTTGTAAAAGTAGTGAAGTAAGGAGGCGAAGGAGAACATTCTT